>CM041215.1:20776136-21120326 GCA_023065735.1 Coffea humblotiana | reverse complement strand
AAAGAAAAGTGGTTACTGTAATTTATGATTTTTTTTTGAGAACTGTAATTTATGATTTGAAACCTTTTCTATCTTTGTCCACCTCCCCAGTGTTTATAGCAAGAGACTAAAGTCTTCCGGTCCTTGCGGAGTACACATACAGTGTACTAAAATGCAAGCTTAAAATTATAGACTTAAAAAGTAAGTCAATAGGAATTGTTTGGTCCGTCCTAACAAGTAGTTGAGTGAAGTGGACAAGTCATTTAGCAGACTCACTGTCATAGACATGAAGGAATAATGGCCTCGTTTGATAAGTGAGTTTTTTTGAATGTTTGTCTAAAATTTTACTATAACTTACTATAGAAATTGTAGAAAATTTTTTTAAAGTGTGTAAATTTTTAAATATTTTGAAGTATATAGTTTAAAAGTTTTTTGAGATTACTGTAACTAAAGTTGTTAAAAAATTTGTAACAGACAAATTTGGCAAATAGTTTGCTTGCCAAACAAGGCCTAATTGTGGGCCACGAATATAGAAATTGCGAGCGCATTCAGATTGGTTAATATTGACAAAGTAAATGAGGGGTTAGAAAAACTTTGAGAAAAGTCAAAGAGTGTCACTCTAATTGAATATTTTCTGTATGTTCAAAAATTGTCGGTAGAGAAATTTCTTTGTTGCTTCTCCCATACATACACATTGAGTGTGTTTGGATTATCTTGATTTCAAATAAAAAAATTTACTTCACAAATTTCAACCACCGTTTTATCTTTCCAATCACCTTTTTATCTCACATATATCACATCACAAAAAGTGTGCTACAGTAATTATTTCAAATAAATCATCCAAATAAATTCTTATCCAAACAAAAGAATTCTTACCTGAAGTAGAAAGAAAGGCGAAAGACCAAACAAAGCAAAACGGACAATAATTTATTAGAGTGTAATTTATTAGAGTGTCATCCCAAAGTATTTGCTAGAGTGTAATTTATTTCAACAAAATCCAGCGCCTTGGGTATGGAAGAAACAAAATAATAAAATAGAATAAATGAAAAAATTTATACTCCTTCTCGTCATATCATGAGTCTTGGCTAATTTAAAGTGTTAACTCAATCCATTTTATTGCATTTCAAATAATAAGCTATATAAGTTAATTTCAATAATTGTAAAGGCTACAAAAATAAAACATCGTTTGAGTTATCACACAAGGCGTGATGCTGCCCAGGTTGTTTAACTCGTGAAATGTACAAGGATTGGTGGAAAGTTGGTTAATGATATGGTTAAACGCATTAGCCACTGATGCAAGGGGAGAGCCTGTAAAGGAATTGATGTGCAGTTGTAGAATTTCTGCAAATGATTGAAAATCATGCGTGAAAACAATCCAAGAAAACTAACTAGAAGAATCAAAATCTCACCACTCATGCTACGAACAAAATTGGACTGATAGATTAATATGAAAGTTCTGGCAAAGTTTTATACCAAAAGCTTTATAAACATCCACTGATAACTATTACATATTAAATAATACTCCCTTCGTCCCAGAAAGTGTGTCGCATTTTGGGAATTGCAATTATTATCAACAGTGCAAGATTTTTAAAAGATTTGCGTCTAACTTCCGGCAATGCCTTGCTTGACTTTCAATATATTCATACGTGGGTGAATGATAAAAGGGGCACAAGTTGTGATAAGACATGTGGGACCCAAAAGATTCAAATATCTCCACACTACTTTAGAAGAAAGTGTCATGCACGATTGCTATATGCATTTCACGTGAAAGTCACGAACTATTGATTGAGTGCAGTGTTCGTACTTGGTAAGTGGGCGGAAATGTGTCACATTGGGCCCACTAAAAGATAAGAAAAGGCTGTCACATTGAAGGGTATGGAACGGAAATATGTGAAAGTTTTCATTGCCAATTTTAGCAAGTGACAGTCATTTTGGGACGGATAAAAAAGGAAAATATGACACTATCAATGGGACGGAGGGAATACAAGACACAAAGTGCCCAGAAAATATTCAGTATCTCAGGAACTTGAATGAATATTCTAGGATCATACTAGCGAGGATTATCAGTATGATGGGTACTTCTAGAAAACATTTATTATAGGGTTAATCATAAAAGGAGTATAGTCATTTTTGCACTTTCCCGCGTAACATTTTTTTTTTTTTTACTTTATCTCTTAAACTGTTGATCAATTCTAATATTGTATGGTGGTGATATCGAAAAGACATTTATATTTCAAAGAGTTAACTACGGCAAAATTCATTCAAAGTATAGTTTGTTTTACACTTCATTTTCTAACAACATTTTTTTTACCGATTTGTTTGTTTATTACTAAAATCATTAGTGAACTCTAATATTTGATAACACTTAGGACAATTAATATCTAAAAAATCAATATTCCTAATATAATAATAAAAAATAATATTTTATATATATGGCCCTAGTTAAATTTTATTCTACAATTGCACTTTTTTATTCATGGTTTGAAAAGTATTAGTCATGGTCGACATGCGTAAATTGCAAGTTGGTGGAAGCTTACTGACCATTTCTCTATTAAGTTCTGACAACAAGGTTTAGCTCCAAGAATATACCTAGAAAATTACGTCCCATTAGTTCCAATTGTGTGGGCTATATACACGATTCTATAACAGCACAAAACATTGTTCCCATTCCGCAGAAACTTTTATCATTCAATCATCAATTTATTGCAAATCATTCCATCTTCGCATCCAACAGCTCATGGAAGTTCCCAATACCATGTGGGGATTTCGCTCATCATCAACATTAGCGAACATATTTCTCCTTCTCTTAGTTGCCATGATCTTTTCAGTAAGGCCATGTTTCAGCTTCTAAACAATTTAAAAATGAAACTGATCGTCTTGCTCTGCTTGAGTTCAAGAAGTAGATATACGATGACCCGCTTGGAGTGCTGAACTCCTGGAACAATTCACAACACCATTGTCAGTGGGATGGAGTCACATGTAGTACTCGACATCAAAGGGTCATGGCCTTGATTCTAAGAGATAAGCACTTTTCCGGAATTATATCTCCTCATGTCGGAAATCTAAGCTTCATGAGGCTCATCCATCTTGAGGAGAATCAATTCTATGGTGAGATTCCCCAAGAATTTGGTCGCCTCTTCAGGCTAAGAGCCTTGAACCTGTCAATTAACGCACTCGGAGGAAAAATCCCAGCAAACCTGAGCTACTGCTCAGAGTTGATAAATATTAGCTTAAATGACAACACGCTAGAAGGGAAGATTCCGATTGATCAGCTAAGCAATTTGAAGAAGCTTAAAGGAATAGGTTTTGACAAAAACAATTTGACGGGAGAGATTCCCTCTTCCATTGGGAACTTATCATCATCATTGATCGGACTCAGCCTTGGCTTCAAAATCTGGAGGGAAGTTTGCCTCTAGAGATTCGTCGCCGCGACTTTTCAGCACAAAGCGCTCGTTTTCTTTTCTTTATTTTTTTTTTCTTGTTTTGTTTTCCCCCCGTCCCAGAAACAATAATAGGAGATTGTATAGATATGATCTAAATAAACATTACACTTTGCGGGCTGATGCGGTTATATTTATGGTCTTTGTTACTTTTTATTTTAGCGGTAACACCGAATCGAAGAAGTTTAAGTGATTATCTAGCTGACATCGCTGCAGTTATTAAAAAAAAAAAAAGAACAAAGGGAAAATTCGTAAGAACAACAATCCCGCCTGCCGTCCTTGTAGTATTAAGTTTTACAACCTAATTTATAAATATAATCTCGATCCTAATGTCCTCACTAGTATTTGGGAAATTATGATTTTTTTTATCAAAACGATAGAATTGTATTGATTTATCAAAAGTATATGCAGTGCGAGCAACGATTCAATACTTGCATTGGGCTAGCAGCATAGCAGATTGGGACTAACCCATTCTACGTCTTGATGATCGCTCAAGCAGCTTGAGCACTAAAACAGGCTATTCAACTCTTTAATATCCTGTATCACTGTAGTTGTCGATCCATCTATTGACTTTTCTCGTTGGATTTGCTGCAGTAGATTTTTTCCAGGAACTCCAATGTTTATAATTAGATCACTAAAATTTTATGGAATTATAATTAGATCACTAAAATTTTATGATTTGAAATCGTCAACTAAGATATAATCCCTGCCTCCATCTTTAAAAAGGTTGGTTCAATTATTTCTTGGAGCAAATAAACTATCTGGTATAATCCCTGCCTCCATCTTTAATAGTTCAGCCATTACTGTCATTTCAGTGGCCGGCAATTCCTTTCATGGCAATCTCCCAACCAACATAGGTCTCACCCTACCAAATCTGGAAGCATTAGGTGTTTCGGGAAACAAGTTCTATGGTACTCGATCTTTCCAGCAATAGGTTTGCCGGCCAAATTCCAACTAATTTAGGAGATCTGACAAATCTTCAAATAATAAATCTTTCTGATAATCACTTCGGCAGTAATTCTACAGGAGATTTGGATTTTATTGCATCACTGACCAACTGCAGTAATCTAAGAATTCTTTCCTTGAGTGGCAATAAATTTGGAGGTAATATACCTAGAGCCATAGTCAATCTCTCAAATCGACTCGCAGCATTGTACTTGGGGGGAAATCAACTGTCAGGAACTATTCCAGAAGGGTTTGGAAATTTTGTCAACCTATATCTCCTTGGCCTTGAAGAAAACTCTCTTTCAGGGGTCATTCCAAGAGATTTTGGCAAATTACAAAATTTGCAACATCTGCGTTTTGACAATAATCAATTTTCAGGACGCATAGTATCTACCCTATGCAACAACACCAATCTATACTATCTGAACTTATCAACCAACCAGTTTGAAGGGGGTAATATATTTGACAAAGTTCTTATGAACTGTCAAAATTTGCAACGTCTGGATATATCTCAAAATAAATTTACTGGAATTATATCACCATAGTTTTTGCAGACGCACTCATCACTGATGTACATGAAAATGGGTGAAAATTCATTTAGCGGGTTTCTGCCTTCTGAAATTGGAAAGCTTATACATTTGGTGGAATTCAATGTTTCCCACAATCAATTTGCTGGGAGATATACCCATCTCACTTGCTGATTGTTCAAAATCTAGAGAATCTTTTTATGCAGGCCAATTTTTTCCAAGGAACAATTCCACCAAATTTGGCTTCTTGGAAGAGCATCCAGCAATTAGACCTTTCAAGCAATAACTTGACTGGTCCAATACCAAAAGAACTTGAGAAGCTTCAGTTTTTGAGCTATTTAAATCTTTCCTACAATAACATTGAAGGTGAGATACCAAACACATGAGTTTTCAGCAATGCGAGTCAAATATCATTGACTGGCAACAACAAACTCTGTGGAGGCATTCCAGAATTGGAGTTCCCACCTTGCCCAGCGATTAAGGGGAAAAACAGAGGAAAGCTAAAGGTTATCATATTGCTGTCCATTGTTTTACCAGCAACGCTTCTGGTTCTCGGTGCATTGTTGTTATATTTCTTGGTATATCATAAAGGAGAAAGAAGAATGGTGGCCGGATTCTCTAGCATGCCCCCAAGAATCGATGAGCTCTTACGGCTTTCTTACCATGAACTTCTTCGTGCAACTTCTGGATTTTCTCTAGAAAACTTAATTGGTTCCGAAAATTTTGGATCTGTCTACAAAGGAAGGCTAGAAAAACATTGTTAGGACTGGCTCAAAAATAAACAAACTAAACTTAGAATAAAATAGGCGGTATAACCGACTATATAAAGATTAGGCGGTAGACACCGGCCATATAAAGATTAGGCGGTAGATACCGGCCATATAATAATTAGGCGGTAAAACTGACCATATAAAAGGGTTGTGGTAACCCAATAAAGACAAATAACAAAGCAAAATAAAGACACAGAAATTTACGTGGTTCGATCAAATTGATCTACGTCCACGGACGGAGGAGGAGTAATATTTTACTATGAAGAAAAAAATACAAAAGTCGTAGGAAAGTGGTTCCTAAACCAATAAGGTACTATAAAAGAGTTAGAAAATATTTCTAAAATCAAAACAAGAGAGTCTAAAATATTTGACTATAAATAAACTAAATAACTTAAGAAACTAATAGCCCATATAACTCTCTTGAGTGGTGCACCTTTCTTCACCTCTAACCCCTTATTTATAGGAAAACAATGGGAGGCTTTCCTTAGACTTCTTCCGATGTGGGATGCAGCAAATGAAGAAATTTATTGACACACAAAAAGGTCAAAAGACGGAGGTTTTGAAAATTCACAAATCTCCCATCTTGCCATAATTTCTAATCCCCACCATCGACAATAACAAAGCTGCTCCACCTTCTCCACATAAGCCCCAACGGGTTTAAGTCACGAACAATGAACACCAACCAAGTCCAAAACACTGGTTGAATTTGTAAATTGGAAGAGACTTTGTAAACATATCAGTAGGATTGTCCTTGGTATTGATTTTCTGAACAAGGACCTTTTTTTCAGTAATGATATCTCGAATGAAATGATACTTCACATCAATATGTTTCGTCCTCTCATGATACATCTGATTTTTAGTCAAGTGTATAGTACTTTGACTATCACAGTGAATAACAGTAACACCTTGATGTAGACTAAATTCGCTTAAACAAACTTTTCAACCACAAGACTTTTTGATTGCCTCAATCACAGCCATATATTTTTGCTTCTGTAGTAGACAAAGTTACGACAGATTGTAGAGTAGCTTTCCAACTGACACACAACCGCCAATACAAAATACATAATCTGAAAGTGATCTTCTCCTGTCAAGATCTCCAGCGTAATTTGAGTTTACAAAAACCAACCAAAGTGTTATTATTTTTTTCAAAACTCCAAACATGCATTTGAAGTACCTCGCAAGTATCTGAAAATTCACTTCACAACTTGCCAATGTTCTTTATCAGGGCAAGACATATATCTGCTAACAACATGACTGCATGTGAGATATCTGGAACCAGTACAAACCATTACATACATAACACTGCCGACTGCACTGGAATAAGGAACCCGTACCAATATAATTTTCCTCTTCATCTGATTGTGGTGATTGAGCAACAGATAGTCGAAAATGGCTAGTAAGAAGAGTAGATACTGGTTAGCATCTTTCATGTCAAAACGCTCCAAGACTTTCTCAAAGATAATTTTTTTGGCGTCAAGAACAATTCCCTACTCCTCGATCTCGCTTGATATCCATTGCCAAGAATTTTCTTAGTTGCTCCCAAATCTTTCATTTCGGAATTCACTATTTAACTGCAGTTTCAAAGTGTGAATTTCTGACAAATTTTTTGGCAGCAATGACCATGTCATCAACAATATAACAATAAGTAAATGAAAGAACCATCATTTAACTTTCGGAAGTAGACACAACTATCATACATGCTCCTTGAATAATCATGACCCAACATAAAAGAATCAAATCTCTTATACCATTGTCTTGGAGATTGTTTCAATACATATAAGGATTTTTCAATAAGCAAACATAGTCCTTCCTTACCTTCAATCTCAAAATCCTGGGGTTGTTTCATAAAACTTTATTTTTCAAGTTCGCCATGTAAGAAAGGCCGTCTTAACGTCGAACTGTTCTAATTCCAAATTATACAAGGCAACTAAAACAAGCAAAACACGAATAGAGTTATGTTTAACAACATGTGAAAAAATTTCATTAAAATCAACATCTTGTACCTGACTATAATCCTTTGCAACCAATCGTGCTTTATACCTTGCATATTCAACCCCTGGAATACTTTCCTTCTTCTTGAAGACCCATTTGTATCCAAAAATTTTCTTATCTGACGGCGGTTTTACAAGAATCCAAATTTCATTCTGATGAAGAGATTCAATTTTCCTCATTCATCGCAATCAACCACTTTTGCAGAATCATCACAAGAAACTGTTTCTGATAGGTGGAAGGCTCACCAACTGCATCAGTTTTTTTTCAACAGACAAAACATATGCAACTAAATTTGCATATCTTTGTGGTGATCGAATGTCTCTCTTTGGTCTATCTCTGACTATGGAATACTCCTCTTCCTCTGAACTATCTTCAACAGTAGATTTAGGTGCATCTATTGGCACTTGTTGAATAGAAGATTTGGATGAAGAAGGATCAGAAACTGCCAATATCAAGCTCCACCTGCTTCTGCGTACTATCAGTAGTACAAGGACTAGAAGACTCTTTCTTGAAAGATAACATAGATAATTCATCAAAAGTAACATCTTCATTGATTACAAATTTTGGAGATTTGGGATCAGGACACCATAATCAATAACCTTTCACCCCAAAAACATACCCAAGAAAAATGCACTTTTTAGCTCTAAACTCCAATTTTTCATCATTCACGTGCATGTATGTTGGACACCCAAAAACTTTTAAATTGGAATAATCAGCAGGAGTACCTGACCAAACTTCCTCAAGAGTTTTGAAATTTAGAGATGCAGAAGGAGCACGGTTGACAATATAATAGACCATATTGATCGCCTCTACCCAAAAGTCATTTGTCAACCCGGCATTGGAGATCATACATCTTGCTCTCTCCAAAAGCGTTCTGTTCATACGTTCGACCACACTATTTTGTTGAGGCGTCATTCTGACAGTGCGATGCCGAACAATTCCTTCATTTTTACAGAATCTATCAAATTTGCCTTCACAAAATTTCATGCCATTATCGGTTCTCAACCGCTTAATATGTTTTCCTGTTTGTTTCTCAATCAAAACTTTCCATTGTTTGAAAGTTAGGAAAACATCATTTTTATATTTAAGGAAATATACCCAAACTTTCCTTGAATAATCATCAATGAAAATCAACATGTACCTGGCACCACCTTTAGAAGGAGCACGAGAAGGACCCCATAAATCTGAATGAATGTAATCAAGAGTACCTTTGGTCTTGTGAATTGCTGATGAAGTGAAACTGACTCTTTTCTGCTTTCCCAAAATACAGTGTTCATAGAATTCCAATGTCCCGATACTTTCACCACAAAGAAGTCCTCTTTTACTCAATATGCCCAAACCTTTTTCGCTCATGTGCCCCAAACGCATATGCCATAATTTGGTGATGTCGGTATCTGACAAAAATGATGTTGAAACAGCAGCAGCACCTGTAATAATATATTCCTGCAAAATATACAAAGTACCAGATCTATGTGCCTTCATAACAGCAAGAGCACCATGAGTGATTTTGAGAACTCCACCTCCACCTGAATACCTGCACCCAATAGACTCAAGAGTGCCCAAAGAGATGAGATTTTTCTTCAAATCAGGAACATGTCTAACATTTGTGAGTGTCCTCACGATACCATTATACATTTTAATCCGGATTGTACCTTTACCAACAACTTTACAAGCAGCATTGTTGCCCATTAAGACAACTCCACCTTCAGTTGATTCATATGTTGAAAATCAGTTCCTATTGGGACACATATGATATGAACAACCCGAATCTATGATCCACTCATTGTTAGACCTAAAATTATTTTCGGTTGCGCAGAAAATGGTTCCATCATTCTCATCAACTGCAATACTAGTCTCGGTGATCTCACTCTTTTTCTCCTTTTGCTTTTCTTTGTTTTTCAATTTAAAGCAATCAGAAATAACATGACCCTTTTTTTTTACAATAATTGCATATCACATTTTTATGTTTGAATTTGGATCTATTTCTATTTTCTGTATTTCTCTTTTCAGATTTACCCCGAACAAACAAGCCATCGGCTTGACTCCCACTAGTTTCCCCAGTAATATCCCTATCTATCTGCTCTTTAGATTTCAATGCAGATTTAATTTTCCGATAAGAAATTGTTTCCTTTCCATAAATCATAGTATCACGAAAATGCTTAAAAGAATGAGGAAGGGAACACAAAAGTAATAGAGCATGATCTTCATCATCAATTTTCGAATCTATATTCTCCAAATCCATAATAATGGAATCAAATTTATCAAGATGGGAGAGTATAGATGTACCTTCAGACATTCGAAACATATACAAATTCTGCTTCAAATATAGCCGATTCTCGACTGTTTTCTTCATATACAAGACTTTCAATTTGTCCCACATAACTTGGCCGAAATCTCCATTGCTACCTCACGCAATACCTTATCGGAGAGATTTAAAATTATACTAGATCTGGCTTTCTTATCTATTTCGGCGAAATTCGCATCCTTCACAGTTTCTGACTTTTTCTCTACTCCTTGTATTACCAAATCAACTCCGTCTTGAACAAGAATGGCCTCCATCTTGAACTGCCACATCCCGAAGTTGACATTTCTGTCGAATTTTTTGACAACCGTCTTTGTTATCATCATTGTTGCCACAAAATCTGTAACTTGAATTTTGTCTCGAACAACTGGTTAAACAAATATACAAATCTCGTGAACGGACCCCACAAGATAAGTGGACCCCACGAGATAAGCGGGCCCTACAGGAAGAACGGACCCCACAGAATGAGCGGACCCCACAGGGTGAGTGGACTCCACAGATGAATAGACCCTACAAGGTGAGTGGGCCCCACAGGATGAACGGGCCCCACGAGGTGAGCCGGCCCCACAGGTTGAACAGGCCCCACCAGATGAACCTGTCGGACAAAATATATCAACCAACTCTGATACCAATTTGTTAGGACTGGATCAGGAATAAACAAACTAAAATTAGAATAAAATAGGCGGTATAACCGACCATATAAAGATTAGGCGGTAGACACCGGCCATATAAAGATTAAGCGGTAGACACCGGCTATATAATAATTATGTGGTAAAACCGACCATATAAAAGGGTTGTGGCAACCTAATAAAGACAAATAATAAAGCAAAATAAAGACACAGAAATTTACGTGGTTCGGTCAAATTGACCTACGTCCACGGACGGATGAGGAGCAATATTTTACTATGAAAAAGAAAATACAAAAGTCGTAGGAAAGTGGTTCCTAAACCAATAAGGCACTATAAAAGAGTTAGGAAATATTACTAAACTCAAAACAAGAGAGTCTAAAATATTTGACTATAAATGGGTTAAATGACTCAAAAAACTAATAGCCCATATAACTCTCTTGAGTGGTGCACCTTTCTTCACCTCTAACCCCTTTGTTTATAGGAAAACAAAGGGAGGCTTTCCTTAGGTTTCTTCCGATGTGGGATGCAGCAAATGAAGAAATTTATGCCATACAAAAAGATCAAAGACGAAGGCTTTGAAAATTCAACAAACATGGCAACAAGCTTGTAGCAATCAAAGTTCTTGATCTTCAGAAGAATGGTGCTTCAAAAAGTTTTAAGGCTGAGTGCAAAGCATTGAGAAATATTCGCCATAGAAACCTCCTCTCTATCGTGAGTTATTGCTCCAGTATTGATTCCACGGGTGATGAATTCAAAGCTCTGGTCTATGAGTTAATGGAAAATGGAAATCTGAACCTGTGGCTGCATCCAGAGACAACTGATAAACTAACAAGCTCAAGAAGCCCTAATCTTTCTCAGAAGCTAAATATTGCAATTGATGTGGCTTCAGCATTGCAGTATCTTCACAACCACTGTGAAGCAGAGATTGTTCATTGTGACCTAAAACCGAGTAACATTCTTCTTGACAGTGATCTTGTTGCTCATATGGGTGATTTTGGATTGGCAAGGCTTCTCCCAAAACCCGTCAACACTTCTTCCGAGCAAAGAACCAGCAGTACTATTGCCTTAAAAGGATCAATCGGTTATGCAGCTCCAGGTAATTATAATTGACAACCTTTTTATGGTCAAGATGTTACTTAATTGTGCACAGAAATGTAGAACTTTTGGGACATTTAATTCTTTTTAATTTTTTTTTCAGATTTACATGAGATCTCTAATCACGGATGCATAGTAGCTAATTTTAATTAAGTCATTTTGTTCTAAAAGAAGGTCTATTATGCCCCAATCTAACATTTGATTAATTTTAATCACTTATATTTTTTATATAGTTTTTCCTTTGCTACCCAATAATAATATGTCTAGAAACAAAATGTCAGAGTATGGAATGGGTCTTGCGGCATCAACTCATGGGGATGTCTACAGCTACGGTATTCTTTTGCTAGAGATGTTTACAGGAAGGAGGCCAACAGATGATATATTCGTGGGTGACCTTGATCTACATAACTATGTTAATGGGGCTTTGCATGAACGAGTTTATGAGATCGTGGACTTGTTGCTTTTTCTTGAAGAAGATGAAAACAGAAATATGACTCCTGGAGGGACAAATAGCAATGGTGGAAAAGAGATGGAGTGCATTATTTCCCTGCTGAAAATTGGACTTAAGTGCTCTGCAAGATTATCAAATGATAGGATGCATATGAATGAAGTTGTCAGAAAATTACATCTCATTAAGGATGTTTTCCTTGGTGTCAGGGTACATGAAGAAAATTTTGAAGCCTAATATCAACAGGTATACTCGAGAATTTAATACAGCCCACAAGTTGAAGTCCATTTTTTATATATTAGGTAAAGAATTTTATTCTTGACCTAGGCTTGCAAGCTAACTCGTTCTACCAGTCAAAATCTATTCCAGTCCAAAAAAAAAAAAATCAAAAGCCATGCGTCGTGCTCACTAGCATGGAAAAAGATGGCTTCTCATACTAATGCATGAATTCTTGATTTGCAGCTGCTTACAGGTCTGAACCTCCAAGCTGAAGTTGTTAATGGGGAGAGCTAATGAAGAAGACACCTTTGGCTTTTTATTTGAAAAAAAAATAAATGGATGATTCAAACATATTCCTATAGTCTTTCTTTATAAGAATTAGATGTTCTTGGAGGCAGTCAATTGGCTCAATTCTGCTTGAACATGTTAATGCTTCCATATTATGCTTGGATCTAGTGCTTGAATAAGATGCAATACATTATACTTACAATGCATAGTCTTGCTCCCACTTTCTTTGAATTTTGATTTTGCTACTATATGAAATTTCAGTTAATATGAGAACAACATAAGGGGATAAAAGGAGAGGATCAATTGTACAATAAATTCATATGTTCCTTCAGTACCATATCCATATATTGCTCAATTAAGACACCTTGCCCCATAAAGCTATGGATCTAGCCATGGTGGGGCTCATACTTTATGCCATATCTTGATGATTTTGACCGTAAAATGTTAGCTGGGCCTAGTAAGTAACCTAGGCAATATTGGCTTGAAAGAAAACTTAAAGAAGGAAGTGAAATTAAAAAAAAAAGATAAAATGTTAAATAATTGGAGTAACTGCCAAGAAAAAAAAATCAGAAGGGAAAACGATTTTTGACTGAACAATTTATCTATGTGCAAGTCACGTCCTCTGGCTCTGGCAGCCCAACTTAGGGTCATAATTCGTGAGAACCACAAAATAGGTATAATAATATAATTACGGGGAAAAAGTCCCAATGGCCCTTCAATTAATAGTCGAGTGAATTTTTGGCCCTTTAACAATTAAAAGTAAATTTTTAACCCTCAATCTATCAAAAGTGCTAAATATTAGGCCTTCTGTCAATTTAAGCAGTTAAGGATGACGGAAAACAACATCACATGCACTCCACGAGGTATTAGCAGGGGCAATCTTGTCCACCCATGAGAATTCATGGAGTAAAAAAGGCAGGCAAAAAAACCTAATTGAAGGAACATTTTACAGCCCTTTTCTTTACTCCCACATCATCCTTAATAACAATCAAGAAGGCTTCATTTTACTCTACTGCTGCTGCTGCTGCAAGCCACAAGGAAGACTTCATCGGCAGAGGACCTCTCTCTCTCTCTCTCAAATACAAAAGGAAGGAAAAGAGGAAAGCCAATACATAAAAGGAAGGAATTTAATTCGGCTGCTGTAAGTTACAAGAATGACTTCATCTCCCTGCTAACCCCTCCTTTTTCTCTCTCAAATACTAAAGGAAGGAAAAGGGAAAACCAAAATACAAAAGGAAGGAATTTAATTAGGAAAGATAATCGTGTCGGTGGAAGGATTGTTAGTTACTGTCCCGAGATAGTTAAAGCCCATGGGGCTTGAATTTAGTTAGTGAGAATTTTTTTATTTGAAAACGGAAGAATTGGTGTTATCATATTTTTCCAAGACTCCATACGTACCTACATTCCTCCATGGCAAAACTTTTGGATTTCTTGGAAATGCTCTTCTCTGTAAACTAAATTATACGACCATTTATAATTTAAAAATAGTAGGGATTGGAAGTGAGATGAGCTCAGCATTTTGGAGGAGGGATTCAAAAAGGTATGTTGCATCTTTGTATTGGATTGCTGTATCTTTGTATTTGATTCCTTCTTCCCTTCTTGTTCTCTCTGTGGGTGTGTGTGTGTGTGTGTTTTTTTTTTTCTAATTTGTGTCATTTTCTAACAATTCTGATTTTATACTCGATATTGTTGACTATTTCTTTTTTTTTTAAAGCTAATTTTAGGCAAATTTGCGTTGTTTACTACTTTACTGGCTATTTTATTACCTGATTCTAGCATTGCCACACTCATGGATGGAGCTACCGATGGAGCTGCAGCCATCATGGAGGAGAAGATAGAGGTCAGCGTGGTCATTGAGGACGTGCCTAACAATGCTAGAATGCCCTTGATAATTCTTGTGAGCAGACAAGAATACCCTTGCTAATTCCTTGTGGATTGCACGTGATGTTGTTTCCGCTCATCCTTAACCACTGGAATTGATGGAAGGCACAACATTTGGCATTTTTGATAGATTAGAGGTCAAAAGTTTACTTTTAATTGTTGAAAGACCAAAAGTTTACCTGACTAATAGTTGAAAGGCTATTGGGACTTTTTTTCCCTAATATTATGAACAAGGTATCAATTGGGAACATTCTACCATCTAGTAATAACAGACTCTCCATTAGCTGGGAAAAAGGAAAGCAAAAAAGTGTATAGGGGGCAAAGTGTAATATTTTGACAAAACTTAGTTTTTTTTTTTTTTAGGGAATGTTTTTACAAAATTAGTTCATGAAGCAAAGTGAAATACCGACTTATATGAAGGTACACTTTGTTGCTTTGATAATATCATTAAAGCTTAATCTTTTTTGCACCATTAATGTATATATTTACGAGTTTAGATACATGCCACGCTATTTTAGTTTGAATTTAAATATCAAACTTTGCAAGCGTCTAAAAACCTGCTTGTCTATATATCAATAATGATTTGTTCATTAAACAATCTCATTTTCAACTTGTTTAAAATAACACCATTATTTTAGCTTTTACTTGTGTTAATTGCACTTTGCAGTCTTTGCTCCGACTATCATTTTCATCCTTAAACTACACTTTACTCTTTAAATTGTAAATTTCGTCCCTCTTAAATACAATTCTTGACGGAATGCTCAAAATTAATAGAATAATTCCCATATTCCGTTAACTTATCATTTTAACTAAAATTAACCAGATGTATTGGTACGTAAATGTCAATTCAAAAACCCTTAAAACCTCTTAAAAATTAAACGTATTTTCTTTTTCTTCCTTTGTTCTTGCATTTTTTTCATTTCCTTTTCTACTACCGCACAGACGGTACCACCATCGCTGCACCATACAATCAATAGTTTAGGCCAAGTCTAACACCGGAATCAATAATATGCATGTCTCTGTATCTCCATCATTGAAGACCAATATCCACATAATCATCCACTACAAAACGTATCCAAAGGAAATTAAACCCCTGTATCCAAAAAAAAATCCCAACTAAAAGAATTATTGTCAACCAAAACAACAACGATGGTACAACTAATGTTGCACTCAATGTCAAAATTGATGAAAAAAAAACAATTTTTCCTAACTGCATTTGACTTTTTGAATTCCTCTATTAATTTTTTTTTATCTAACCAATTTCATGGGTAATCTTTTTCTTTTTCAACAAACGAATTTCATGGGTAATCTAGGTTTAAAAATTCCAACATTGTTAGATCGGTTTCGTGGTTGTCATTTGAAATCCTTAGTACCCTTAAAGTTTAATGGTTGCAACTCTTCATCTCTGCAAGTTGAATGTCAAAAAACTCGTCAAAAAAACTATTCTATAGTAGTACTAAAGTTTAAAATACCATTAAGATCTAAGACAACAGGATGACTACGGAGTTTACTTCTTGTACATGCAGGCCCATAGTCATTAAGATTTAAGACATTGCACAGTACATCTTTTTTGACTTGGTAAGAAGACCGGCATTTCAGATTAATCCCATTGGAATGTGCATAATTCGCGAAATTCCTTTTCTCTTTTTTTTTTAAAAAAAACAAAATCGCAACTATCTGCTTCGATAAAATTTTACAGAGATGCACTTACTTCGGCTCAACAAAGTATCAATGATAGATTGGCTGAAGACAACTTCTAATTTGATTATAATTTTTTGGTTAATGAAGCAGAGGTGAAAATTAATTAGTCCATAATGCAAAACATTAGGAATTGAACTGCTAATTGTGCCTTCCCATAATGCAGAAGATCACAATAGATATTCATAAACCTATTTCGTCTCTGGACTCGTTTATAAGTTCATTGTCATGGATCGTATAAGTTCTTCATTACTGAGCAGACACTTTTTAATCCCAGCTTTCACGGTAGCAATATCAGACTAGATGAAGCTTACTGACCATTCCCGTATTAAGTTCTGACAACGAAGTTTAGCTCATTTTCCTCAACAACCTACCAAGAAAATCAAGTCTGACAACGAGGTTTAGCTCATTTTCCACAGAAATATACCAAGAAAATTAGGTCCAATTGTGTGGGCTATACACAAGATTCTCAAACATTATTGTTCCCATTCCGCAGAAACTTTTATCATTCAATCATCAATTTGTTGCAAATTAATCCATCTTTGCCTTCACAGCTCATCGAAATTCCAAATACCATGTGGGGATTTCGCTCATCAACAACATTAGCTAGCATATTTCTCCTACTCTTAGTTGCCATGAACTTTTCAGTAAACCATGGTTCAGCTGCTAAACAATTCCAAAATGAGACTAATCGCCTTGTTCTGCTTGAATTCAAGAAGCAGATATATGACGACCCGCTTGGAGTCCTGAAGTCCTGGAACCATTCACAACACCATTGTCAGTGGGAAGGAGTCACATGTAGTAGTCGACATCAAAGGGTCATAGCCTTGACTCTACGGCATAAGCAGTTGTCTGGAACCATATCTCCTCATGTCGGAAACCTAAGCTTCACGAGGTTCATCCAACTTACGGACAATCAATTCCATGGTGAGATTCCCCACGAATTCGGTCACCTCCTCAGGCTAAGAGTCTTGAACTTGTCAAGTAATGCACTCGGTGGAAAAATCCCAGAAAATCTGAGCTACTGCGCAGAAATGATAGCTATTGACCTAGCCAGTAACAAGCTAGAAGGGAAAATTCCGATTGATCAGCTGAGCAATTTGAAGAAGCTTGAAAGACTTGTTCTTTTTGTAAACAATTTCACAGGAGAGATTCCCTCCTCCATTGGGAACCTATCATCATTGATCCGACTCGGTCTCGACTTCAACAATCTGGAGGGAAATCTGCCCACGGAGATGGGGCTCTTAGAAAAGTTAGCTGTGTTAACGGTTGCAGCAAATAAACTCTCTGGTATAATCCCTGCCTCTATCTTTAATAATTCATCCATCTTGTTAATTTCAGCAGGCGGCAATTCCTTTCATGGCAATCTCCCAACTAACATAGGTCTCACCCTACCAAATCTGGAAGCATTCGGCGTTGGGGAAAACAACTTCTATGGAAACTTTCCAGCTTCAATCACCAATGCTTCGGGGCTTGAGGTACTTGATCTCGACCAAAATATGTTTGCAGGCCAAGTTCCAACTAATTTAGGAGATCTGAGACAACTTAATACGTTGTTTCTTGAGGCTAATCTCTTTGGCAGTAATTCTAGAGGAGACTTGGATTTTATTGGATCACTGACTAACTGCAGTAATCTCAGATTTGCTGACTTGAGTGGCAATAAATTTGGAGGTAATATACCTAAAGCCATGGGCAATCTATCAAATCAGCTTACAAAACTATACCTGGGAGGAAATCGACTGTCAGGGACCATTCCAGAAGGATTTGGAAATCTTGTCAACCTGTTTATACTTGACCTTGAAGAAAACTCACTTTCTGGGGTCATTCCGAGTGATTTTGGCAAATTACAAAATTTGCAATTTCTAAGTCTAGACCAAAATGAGTTGTCAGGACTGATATTCTCTACCCTATGTAATGCCACAAGTCTATACCATCTGGACTTATCATTCAACTTGTTTGAAGGGCGCAATATATTTGATAGGTTACAATTTTATCATTTATTTTATTATCAAATTTCCCTATTATCTGACCTGATGTGGACTAATTGTTAGATTCTACTCACTTTTAGTATTTTGCACTTATTTCAGGGAGTAGGACGAAAGTATGATAACAAGTGCCAATTTGACACGAAAAGAGTCGAAATAACAGAGCCTATCCTAGGGGCACTTTTGGAAAATGAAAAGCTTTTGCCCATTTTGGTAAATTGCTGAAGAGGGAAGAGCGGAAGGGCTGGAGTCTTATTCTGCGGGAGCCGCCACACAGTAGAAGGCATTAGCTAGGCATTAGATTAGTGAGGAAAGGAGAATTAGAAATAGCAGAGGTTGAGCCTTTGACTTTTCCTGGGGAGTTTTTCCTTTTCCTGGGGAGTTTTTCCTTCTTAGTATGAGGGATCTCTAACTTAGCTTTTTCTTTTTGACTTTTCCTTCTTAGCTTTTGGCAGTGGATTTCTCCTACACATGTCAGGAACCTTATGAAGAAACGAATCATTCTATGTAGTTGCTGTTTTCTTTTCCTTTATTCAATCGATCAAATTGAATTCTCACGAACAAGGCGAATGGCCGCTTCTGTTGCTTCAATTTCTTGTGGGCTTTTCGCATCCATTATGAACTAATTTTCCCACTCTAGCCAAGGGACAATGGAGGCTTTGGTTCGCCTAAAAATTGTGAGATCGATTTAATTTTATCTTTTCCTTTATTTATTGGTATTCGCGTATTTCTTGATTGCAGTGCTTATGACTACTTAATTAATTGATTGTCTTGGATCCGGATGATTATTTAATTTGGTAATCTATTGTCAATTAGGGTATTTAAATCCGTAATTGTTTAATTGCCTTGAAATAGTGACAACTGGCACAATTGGGTTTGTGTCAGGGGAATACGCGGGTTAATCTGAAATAACCCTGGTAGTGCGTTATTTGGTTAGAATAGGGCTCCTCTAATACGTAAGGCAATTGGGGAATTAAATCCTATGGGCGTACTTAGGATTATTTCTTAATTAGAGCAGTGATTAACGGGCGTACCTTAATCACCGACACAGTAAGGAGGGGTTGACTGTCATCGCTCGTTTGGTAGTTATAACCTGTTTATTAATAAATAATTGGAATTGCTTGTGCATCGATGATCAATTAGGTGAACCATTGCTGAAATTATTTCGTGGCTAGACCTTTAATTATTATTAACTTGATTTTAGTGAATTGTCATTTAATTTTTAGTTTACTATTGTGTTTTTTAGTTGAATTATTTTAATTGTCACCTACTACACAAAAACACCCCCATTATTAGTTTGAATTTTGAAAAGAAACAGTTACTCCCAGTCCCTGTAGATTCGACCCTGCTTACCACTATTTACAAAAATTAACTTTAGTTGAGCAGGTTTTTATTATTGCACAGGCTGACAACCTGTCAATATTTGACAATGTTCTTATGAACCGTCAAAATTTGCAATATCTGGATGTATCTCAAAACAACTTCACTGGAATTATGTCACCACATTTTTTGCAGACGCACTCATCACTGATTTACATGAAAATAGGTGAAAATTCGTTTAGTGGTTCTCTGCCTCCGGAAGTTATACATTTGGCGGATTTCAATGTTTCCCACAACCAACTTGTTGGAGTTATACCCGTATCACTTGCTGACTGTTCAAATCTGGAGAATCTTTTTATGCAAGCCAATTTTTTCCAAGGAACAATTCCACCAAATTTGGCTTCTTGGAAGAGCATCCAGCAATTAGACATTTCAAGTAATAACTTGACTGGTCCAATACCAAAACAACTTGAGAAGCTTCAATTTTTGAGGTACATAAACCTTTCCTACAACGACATCGAGGGTGAGGTTCCGAACACAGGAATTTTCAGCACTGCGAGTCAAATATCATTGATTGGCAACAACAAACTCTGTGGAGGCATTCCAGAATTGGGGTTCCCAACTTGTCCCCCGATTAAGGGCAAAAACAGAGGAAAGCTGAAGGTTATCATATTGCTGTCCATTGTTTTACCGGCAACGCTTCTGGTTCTTGGTACAGTGTTGTTATGTTTCTTGGTATATCAAAAAAGAGAGAGAAGACTGGTGGCCGGATTCTCTAGCATGCCCGCAAGAATCGATGAGCTCTTACGGCTTTCTTACCATGAACTTCTTCGTTCAACTTCTGGATTTTCTCCAGAAAACTTAATTGGTTCAGGAAATTTTGGATCTGTCTACAAAGGAAGGCTAGAAAAACATGGCAACAAGCTTGTAGCAGTTAAAGTTCTTGATCTTCAAAGAACGGAGCTTCTAAAAGTTTTAAGGCCGAGTGCAAAACATTGAGAAATATTCGCCATAGAAACCTCGTTTCTGTCGTGAGTTATTGCTCCAGTATTGATTCCAAGGGTGATGAATTCAAAGTTCTAATCTATGAGTTCATGGAAAATGGAAATCTGGACCTGTGGCTGCATCCTTCAGAGATAGCTGATCAGGCAACAAGCTCAAGAAGTCTTAATCTTCTTCAGAAGCTAAATATTGCAATTGATGTGGCTTCAGCATTGCAATATCTTCACGACCACTGCGAAGCTGAGATTGTTCACTGTGATCTAAAACCCAGTAACATTCTTCTTGACAATGATCTTGTTGCTCATGTGGGTGATTTTGGATTGGCAAGGCTTCTCCCAAAACCCGTCAACGCTTCTTCCGAGCAAAGAACCAGCAGTACTATTGCCATAAAAGGATCAATCGGTTTGCAGCTCCAGGTAATTATAATTTACAACCTTTTTATGGTCAAGATATTACTTAATTGTGCACAGAAATATAGAACTTTTGGGATATTTAATCTTTTTAATTTTTTTATTATAATTACTATGAGATCTCTAATCACTGATGCATAGTAGCTAATTTTAATTAAGTCACTTTGTTATAAAAGAAGGTCCATTATGCCCCAATCTAACATTTGAATCACTTGGTTTTTTTTTTATAGTTTTTCTTTTACTACCCAATAATAACATGTCTAGAAACAAAATCTCAGAGTATGGAATGGGTCTTGCGGCATCAACTCAAGGGGATGTCTACAGCTACGGCATTCTTTTGCTAGAGATGATTACAGGAAGGAGGCCAATAGATGATATATTTGTAGGTGATCTTGATCTACATAACTATGTTAATGGGGCTTTGCATGAACGAGTTCCCGAGATCGTGGGCCCATTGCTTCTTTCTGAAGGAAGAGAAGAAAATAGTAGAATTACTCATGGAGAGGAAACTATTAATGGTCGAAGAGAGATTGATTGCATTATTTCCCTGCTGAAAATTGGACTCAAGTGCTCTGCAAGATTACCAAATGATAGGATACATACGAATGAAGCTGTCAGAAAATTACATCTCATTAAAGATGTTTTCCTTGGTGTCAGGGTACATCAAGAAAATTTTGAAGCTTAATATCTACAGGTATACTCAAGAATTTAATACAGCCCACAAGTTGAAGTCCATTTTTTCTATATTAGGTAAAGAATTTTATTCTAGGCATAGGCTTGCAAGCTAACTCGTTCTACCAATCAAAATCTATTCCAGTCCAAAAAAAGAGAAAAAAAATCAAAAGCTAACTAGCATGTAAAAAGACGGCTTTTCATGCTAATGCATGAATTCTTGATTTTGCAGCTGCTTACAGGTCTAAATCTCCATGCTGAAGTTGTTAATGGGGTGAGCTAATGAAGAAGACACCTTTGGCTTTTTATTTCAAAAAATATATATAAATGGATGATTCAAACATATTCCTATAGTCTTTCTTTATAAGAATTAGATGTTCTTGGAGGCAGTCAGTTGGCTCAATTCTGCTTGAACATCTTAATGCTTCCATATTATGCTTGAATAATATGCAATACATTATACTTACAATGCATAGTCTTGCTCCCACTTTCTTTGAATTTTGATTTTGCTACTATATGAAATTTCAGTTACAATGAGAACAACATAAGAGGATAAAAGGTGAGGATCAATTGTACAATAAATTCATATGTTCCCTTATCACCATGTCCATATATTGCTCAATTAAGTCACCTTACCTCTTAAAGCTATGGATCTAACCATGGTGGGGCTCATACTTTTATGCCATGTCGTGGTAAAAAAAGACTCCATTAGCAGGGAGAAAAGGAAATCAAAAAAGTGTATGACAAAACTTTCCTTTTTTTTTTTTTTGAGGGAATGTTTTGACAAAATTAGTTTATGAAGCGAAGTGAAATACCAACTTATATGAAGGTGGACTTTGTTGCTTTGATAATATCATTAAGTATTAATCTTTTCTACACTGTTAACGTATACATTTACGAGTTTAGAGGTATGCCACATCGTCTGACTTTCAATTTAAATATCAAACTTTGCAAGTATCTAAAAACCTGCTTGTTTATATGCCAATAATGATTTGTTCATTAAACAATCCCATTTTCAACTTGTTTGAAATAACACTGTTATTTTAATTTTTACTTGTGTTAATTCCATTTTGCACTCTTTACTCCGACTACCTTTTTCATCCTTAAACTACACTTTACTCTTTAAACTGTAAATTCCGTCCTGCTTAAATACAATTCTCGACGGAATGCTCAAAATGAAACTGGTAGACTCGATCTGCTGGAATTCAAGAGTCAGATATCTGATGATCCACATGCTGTCTTGAACTCGTGGAACCAAACACGAACCATTGCCAATGGCTGGGGATCACATGTGATAGTCGACATCAGAGGGTCACAGCCATAACTCTAACAGGCTGGAGTTTGTCTGGAACCATATCCCCTCATATAGGAAATCTCAGCTTCATGAAATCCATCCATCTGGAGGAAAATCAGTTCCATAGTGAAATTCCACAAGAGGTTGGTCATCTGTTCCGTCTAAGGTTTCTTAACCTATCATATAACCTCCTGAGCGGAGAGATCCCTGTTAGTCTATGCAACTGCTCAAATATGTTAAGCCTTACGCTTACGAACAACAAACTTGAAGGAAAAGTTCCAATTGAGCTAAGCAAATTGAAGAAGCTTGAAAATCTTTATCTTTCTAAGAACAATTTGACAGGAGAGATTCCTTCCTCCCTCGGAAACCTTTCGTCATTGACAACTCTCTTTCTTGCATATAACAATTTAGAGCGTAATCTGTCCAAGGAGATAGGCTTCGTAAAAAAATTGCATTCATTAGGAGTGGGAGTAAACCAATTATCTGGTTGGATCCCTGCATCTGTTTATAACATATCATCTCTCCATGTCTTTTCAATACCAGTTAATTCTTTTCATGGCAACCTCCAGCCGATGTAGGTCTCACCATACCAAATCTGCAATTCCTAGGAATTGGGATGAACGACTTCAATGGCAACATTCCACTTTCCATCACCAATGCTTCTAGGCTTGAGCAACTTGGCCTTGATGACAATAAGCTTGAAGGGACAGTTCCCAGCTATCAAACCTTCAATCAATAGCATTTTCTGGAAATTGGTTAGGGAAAATTCTACAGGAGACTTGAATTTCATTGGATCATTGATAAACAATAGTAATCTATATACTATTGCCTTAGATGACAATAATTTTGGTGGTGAATTGCCTAAGTCCGTGGCAAACCTCACATATGGGCTCACTGAATTAGGCCTCGGAGGAAATCAAATATGGGGAACTATCCCGGAAGGACTTGGAAATCTTGTCAATCTAATTGTCTTTGACATGTCATGGAATTCTCTTGCAGGAGTCATACCAAGTGACTTTGGTAAATTTCAAAACTTGCAATATTTGGGTCTAGAACGAAACAGGTTGTCAGGAGAAATTTTGTCAAACTTATGTAATACTAGCTCTCTGTACCATCTGGACTTAGCAGACAATCTTTTTGAAGGCAGCGATGTATTTGGCAGTATTCTCATGAACTGTGGAAATCTGCAATATCTGGACGTATCTATAAATAATCTTAGTGGTGTTATATCACCACTTTTTTTTGAGATGCACACCTTGCTATTATATCTGGGTTTGAGACAGAACACATTCAGTGGTTCTGTACCTCTGGAAGTAGGAAAGCTGATGCACATGGTAAATTTCACTGTAGCCTACAACAGGTATTCTGGAGAAATACCCCAATCGCTTGCTGATTGTTTGGATTTAGAGACTCTTGAAATGCAGGCCAAATTTTTCGAAGGGACGATTCCCTCAAAATTGGCTTCTCTAAAAGCCATTCAAGTATTAGACCTTTCATTTAACAACTTGACTGGACAAATACCAAGAGACCTTGAGAAACTTCAGCCGTTGAGGTATCTGAACCTTTCTTACAATGACCTTTATGGGAAGATACCAACAACCGGAATATTTGGGAATGCAAGCCTAATAGTTTTGATGGGAAACAACAATCTTTGTGGAGGCATTACTGAATTGCGTTTCCCCCCTTGTCCAGTGATTATGGGAAAGAAAAAGGAAAAACATAAGATCATTGTTCTATTATCCACAGTTTTACCAGTAACATTCTTGGCTCTTGGTATAATATTGTTGTTCTATTTGGGGGTATACCAAAAAAGATATCGAAGAGAAGCCAGCTCATCTTTTGTACTCCCAACAGTCGATAAGCTGTTAAGAGTTTCTTACCATGAACTCCATCGTGCTACTTTGGGATTTTCTCCAGAAAACTTGATCGGATCAGGAAGTTTTGGGATTGTTTACAAAGGCAGGCTAGATCAACACGGAGATAGGCTTGTTGCAGTTAAAGTTCTTGACCTTCAGAAGAATGGGGCTTCTAAGAGCTTCAAGGCTGAGTACAAAGCACTAAGAAACATCCGCCATCGAAATTTAGTCTCTATCTTAAGTTATTGCTCCAGCGTTGATTCCAAAGGTCATGAGTTCAAGGCTCTAGTTTACGAGTTCATGGAAAATGGAAATTTTGACTTGTGGTTGCATCCAGAAACAACTGATCAAGCAACAACATCCAGCTGCCTTAATCTTATTCAGAGGCTGAATATTGCAATTGATGTTGCTTCAGCGGTGCATTATCTTCACAACCAATGTGAAACAACAATTGTTCATTGTGATTTGAAGCCAAGCAACATTCTTCTTGACAATGACTTCGTTGCTCACGTGGGTGATTTTGGATTAGCAAGGCTTCTTCCTGAAACCATCAGTACTTCTTCTGACCAGGGAACCAGAAGTGCTGTTGCAATTAAAGGATCAATCGGATATGCGGCTCCAGGTAATTTATATCCAATTCCAATCTATTAAGGTATGGTCAAAATTTGTAGATACAAAAAGCCTAAACCAAATTGAATCACTGGTTCTTAAACAATACTAGATTCTCTGAAATTTTTAATAATAAACTTATATTTTTATTGTCGTGTATTCTTACTTCTTAACTGCGGTAATAGAATTAATTACCCCTGACCAAAGCCAGTTGTTTGTGCAAAGCATATTCATTTGCTTCTACTTAGTTATGATTTCTCACACTTGATTCATTAATCCTATTTCGGAGAGTTGCCGTGAGTTCCTTTTCATCAGAGTAACATATTGAAAGAAAATTTCAGAGTACGGGATGGGTCTCCCTGCATCAACTCAAGGCGATGTTTATAGCTATGGGATATTTCTGCTGGAGATGATCACAAGAAGGAGGCTAACAGATGATATATTAACTGATGGCCTAAATCTTCATAACTATGTTAATGTGGCTTTGCCTGAACAAATTTGCAAGATTGTGGACCCGTTACTTCTTTCAAAAGGAGGAGATCAGTACAGAGAAATGACTCCAGGAGAGGAAAAGATTAATGGCAGAAGAGAGATGGAGTGTATTATTTCCCTGTTGACAATTGGACTCGAGTGCTCTGCAAGATTACCAAACGAGCGGATGCACTGAATGAATTTCTGAGAAAATTACATCTCATTAAGGACGTGTTTCTTGGTATCAGGGTACATCAAGAAAATCTTGAGGCTTGACAGGTACACTTTTAATTTAACACTCTGAATTCATTCCCTAGCATGGAAGTGGGTATCTTCTTGGTGCTAACTGCGAAGATGTGGCTTTCTTTGGATTTGCAGCTGTATGCAGATCTGAAGCTCCAAAGTGAAACTGCCAGCTTGTGCACTCATGAAGAGATACGTACTTATGGATTTTTTATTTGAAAATAAATGTATCCTTCAACCATTTTATTTTCTTGTTTTGTGGCGTTAGTCATGCTGATTTAAAAGTTGAAGTCAACCGGCTCAACTCTGCTTGAGCATTTGAAGTTGGACTAAACAAGTTTTTTAGCCACCAATATTCAAGTTTCTTCTTATTGTTTTTCTGAAAGACATAACAATAACATTTGTATAACAAGTAAATGTAATACACGCATATCATGATAAATATAACCCAAAATGACATGCTAAAACTTACTAATAAAATAATTATTTTCTTTTAAAAAGCATGCTAAACATTTTTAAATTGCACGTTTGCCTGCAATATTGTTAAGTATCATGTATTGGAAAATATTACTTTCTCTTTATTTTTTATTGCACAAACAATTACTTAATTCTATATTTATTTTATTGGAAAAAGTCCAAAGAAAGTATTTAATTAATGAGTAGTAAATTAAAATGACTTTCAAGGAAACCAAATGATTAGAGTAAAAAGCATTTGATTTTGAATTGTTTAGTATTCCAATTCCATCAAATTGCAAACCTAGTCATTTGATTTTGGAGCAGTGCATTCACTATTGAGGAAAATTTATTGGGGGGGGCAAAGCTAAAAAATTACTAAAATTGGAGGCTATACTAATGGAATTCGGTGCTCCATGCCCCTACATACAAATCGTCTTCTATTTTAGATAAACGATTTTTCTTTTTTCTTGATCAGTCTTGCAAGCTAACTGAGTTCTTTCTTTATAGGAACTAAATGTTTTGAAAGGTAGTCAATTGGCTCAATTCTGATTGAACATCTTTATCCTCCTGTATTATACTTGAATCTTATGTTTCCATTATATACATTATACAATAAATCGTACTGTACTTAATTACAGGGCATGCTCTTGCTCCAATGATTGATTTACATTAGCATGCCTTTCTTTGAATGTTGATTTTGCTACCACATGAAATCTTAGTCACAATGAGAACGACATAAAAGGGGTAGAGGACAGGAATCAATTGCACAATAAGCCCATATGTTCCCTTGCTAGCACATCCATACATTGCCCGACCAAGTTATCGATGGCCATGGTGGTCATTAAAAAAAAAAAAAAACTTCATTTAGTATTAAAAGACATGATAATCATATGCATCATCACCTGCATAATCAGTCTGAATGTACTAACCTTTTTTTATTTTTATTCCTATTTTGTTGGGGTGTCTCAAATAGGTTATACAATAATAGTAACGGTTTGTTTTATAGGGCGCCGTCAAACTATATTTCAGGTGTTATATTTTTGAAAATATAAGATTAATTAGAAAAAGTAAATAAATAGAAGAGATGATAAACTAAATTAAATAGAGAAAGTATATAAATGCAATGGAGGATAATGATTGTTAGTATGCGTGTATATGTGTGTGTGTGTATATATATATGATAGGTTAGATGAATATTAAATGTGTTATTGAGTACTTTAAGGCGTCCGTTAGAAAAACCCTAATAGTAAATATCACATTTTGCCCATTTTATCCAATTTCATCTATTAATCCGATACTTAATACCCATACCTCATCAATATGTCTTATTTCTAGATCTAAATGGACGAAGACAATAGATGAAAATGTCTCTGAAGTAGATACTGCATTAAATCTGGGAACTTTTAATTAGTGAGATAAAGGTAGAAATTAGACGAATGGGAAAGATGATGCATCTAAGCTAAGCTAAATGATCAAATCGAATTTTGGGGGAAAAAATCAAGTGAACAAAATAAGAAATTTTTTAAAAAGGCTCAGCCGGTATTAGTATAGTTTGCCCAATTTAATAAGCCTGCTAACTGGGCCCTTGGCAAAGGAGTTTCAGTTCCAACGGCGGTCATTTTATGGGTCTTGAATTATGATTACTGAATGGCCCATCAGTATTCGTTCGGATTACGATAGAGTAAGTTGAGAGTCCATCTTCCGTTAAATTTGATTTTAATTGTGGGCCAAAGGGGGAAGACTACTGATCATCTCTCATACTCCATCATAGAGTGTCAAACGGCAGAATGACTATGGAGTTTGCGCCCTGTCAGAGAGAACTTTCTTTGACTTGCTAAGAAAACCAAATTGAGACTAAATTTGATCTACTTAGATTTTGTCAGCAACGTAAAGTCAATCAGTAGTGTGTTTGGATTGAGATAATTTGAAAAAAAATAATTTATTTTACAAATTTTAATTACTTTTTTATCTTTCAAATCACCTTTTTATCTCACATACATCACATCACAAAAAGTATTACAGTAATTATCTCAAATAAATCATCCAAACAAAATAATTTAAAAATCAGGAATGAAAAAATTTATTTGATAAAATATAAGAAGCGTTTCGATCAATTTTCCCTTTTGTTAAATCATAAGAATCCAACATTTTATAGACGTACAATTACTTTAGATCAATAATATATCAATGAAAAATTCACTAGAGATAGCTCTTGCTTTGATAAGAACTTGTCGGTTAACGAAGCTAAGGTGAAATTTAATTAGTCAAATGAATGATCCATAGTGCAAAACATTGGGAATTTATCTTCTAATTGTTTCTGATCTGCTTTGCAAGCAATTTTCGTGGTTTGAAAAACTATCAGTACCAGGAATTGGATCATGGTTGATGTGCTTAAATCTGACCATTTCGTTGTTAAGCTCTGATAACGGAGTTTAGCTAATTTTACCGAGAAAAAGTCTTGTTCCAGTTGTTTGGGCTATACAAAGCAGAACAACAAGAATCTTTAACAGCTCAAACGTGCTCCCAATCCAAAGAAACTTCTATCATTCAATCATCAGTTTGTAGCCGATCCCAAAGACCATGTGGGGACTTCGCTCATCGACATTAACATTAGCAAACAATTTTCTCCTACTCTTAGTTGCCATGAACCTTTCAGTAAGCCATGTTTCAGCTTCTAAACAATTTCAAAATGAGACTGATTTGCCATGCTCTGCTTGAATTCAAGCGCCAGATACATGACGACCCGTTTGGAGTGCTAAATTCCGGGAACCACTCACAACACCATTGCCAGTGGGAAGGAGTCACATGTAGTACTCGACATCAAAGGGTCATAGCCTTGAGTAGTTATTAAACCCGGCCGGTAAGGAATCCAGTAAAGGACTGGGTCACTGGTTAAACCGATGAATATTAATTGAATATTTATAAATATAAAATAATAATTTTAATATACATAAAATATCTAATAAAGTGCTTTTAGATAGTAATTATTATACTTAGAAAGATATATAATAAATATATAGATATTAGTAGAAGATTTAATTTCATTTTATCATACTTTTAAATAAATAAATAAATATATAGTCAAGTATAAAACAAAATTTATATCGCTTTTTTTCAAAATATAGCATTATATTTTTATTTAAAAACAAAGTAATTTTCTAACTAATCAAAGATTCTCAGTTTAAAAGTTAAAAGGATTAATTGTATAATAAAAAAATAAATAAGTTTATTAAAAAAATTTAGTTATCAAATAAAAACTAAGCAAGTGGTAAAGTCTATATACATTTAAATGAATATCCAATGTACAAATCTTATCAAAAGCATATATACATTTTGTTTAAAAACAAAGACCTACAATTAAAAAAAAAAAAAAGGTAAACCGGATCAATTGAAAAATCGGGCGGTTTCCTGGTTGAACCACCAAGTCAACTGAGTTTGACCAGGTCAATTTCTTATCCGGTCAAACTAGAGACCCCGCCCGGTCTAATGGTCAAGTCATTGGGTCGACCAGTTCAACCGTCAAATTGATTCGGATTTAATAACTATAGCCTTGACTATGAGGAATAAACAGTTGCTAGATCTAGTCACGACCGAGGAAGGGAGGGGGGAGGAGATGGCGGGGGATAGGGGAGGAGAGGGGGAGAGGAATGAGGAGAACAGAAGGAGAGGAGAGGAAGGAAGTAGAGAGAGAAAAAAAATAAAGTTTTGCCTCTACCGATGACCAGTGACAGGTTGTCGAAACCTGTGCAATAATAAAAATAAACCTAATTGCCAATTAAAATAGCCAAACCCGATTCCAAATACTGGAGCAGGGACTCTAGGTGTGCAATGGGTTACTTGATTCAACCTGTTCCCGAAGAGTTTGCTTAATCCGATATACCTGAATGGGATGACCTTTTTACAAATAATTATGAATTTGCAGCAGGGCAAGTAGGGTCGTATCCTCAGGGACTGGGGGTATTTGTCTCTTTAGAAATTCAAAAATAACACAGGGGGTGTTTTTGGAGTAAACGGTGATAATCAAAGAAAGTCAAATGAAACAAATAAAAACAATTAACTAACTAGAGATTCAAAGGAAATAAATTCGCTAGAAATGTATAGTAAATAAAAGAGATTCAAATAAAAATAGAAATAGATAGCTTACTAGAAACTAAATAGCAATTCTCTAAAATTAGAGTAGCAGTAATTGAAGGTCTAGCCAAGAAATAACTTCAGCAATGGTTCACCTAATTGATCATCGATGCACAAGCAATTCCAATTATTTATTAATAAATAGGTTATAACTGCCAAACAAGCGATGACAGTCAACCCCTCCTTACTGTGTCGGTGATTAAGGTATGCCTGTTAACCACTGCTCTAATTGAGAAATAATCTTAGGTACGCCCGTAAGATTTAATTCCCCAATTGCCTTACGTACTAGAGGAGCCCTATTCTAACCAAATAACGCACTACCAGGGTTATTTCAGATTAGCCCGCGTATCCCCCTGACACAAACCTAATTGTGTCAGTTGTTACTATTTTAAGACAATTAAACAATTACGGATATAAATACCCTAATTGACAATAGATCACCAAATTAAATAATTATCCGGATTCAAGACAATCAATTAATTAAATAATCATAAACACTACAATCCAGGAATATGCGAATATCAATAAATAAAAGGAAAAGATAAAATTAAATCGATCTCACAATTTTTAGGCGAACCAGAGCCTCCGTTGTCCCTTGACTAGAGTGGGAAAATTAGTTCATATTTGATGCGAAAAACCCACACGCAATGGTAAAGAAAGCAGCGGCCATCGTCAAATTTGATTCGGAGAAATTAAGAAGAAAGGCAAGCTACGGAAACGAAATTCAATGGTTCATAAGGTCCTGACATACGCATGAATAAAGCTACCAAAAGCCCATGCAAAGAAAAGTCAAAAGCTCTATAATTTGTTCTTAACATCCGTGAGAAGAAAAGCTACCCAAAAGCTAAATCAAAGAAAAGTCAATAAAGCAATAAATAGAACCAGTGCTGCTTCTCTGCTCTCTCTTCTTTTCTTTTATACTAGCTAAACTAATCTAAAAATCATCCTAGCTGATGTGTGGCGACTCCAGGGAAAAGGAGAAAATTTTTGCCGTCCTCTCTTCCTCGGCAATTACCAAAATGGGCCAAAGATTTGCTTTGCCAATATTGCCCTTGGAATCAGCTCTGTGACTTGGGCTCCTTTTCAGTCAAATTGGCACTCCTTATCATATTTTCGTTCTACTCCCTGAAATAAATGTAAATTATAAAAAGTGAGTAGAATCCAACAATTAATCCACATCGAGTCAGATAATAGGGAAAATTAATAATAAAATAGATGATAAAATTACAACCTATCAATTCCCCCCATACCTAAATCATGCTTGTTCTCAAGCATTAGAACAGTAAACAAATACCAATATTTGACAATGATCATTACTCTATCTACCATATTGTCGAGATACCAAGAAAAGCCATATATCAAGCATCAGTGATCAAAATCCGAGAAACATCACCCCGGCTAGTTTCTAAACCCCAAACTCCTTCAATTTCAGGTTAACTAATCTAAGAAAAAGGAATGGTGCACAACATTTATCAGCAAATGGTCCAAATATTAACCAAAATCTCCACATTAAATTCATAAATGGGCAAGCTGACTTCTATCACACACTAACACAACCTACACTTTTTCCTTTCACGTTTTCTATTGATTTTTTTTCTTTTTCATATATATATATATATATTGAGTAAAAAGTACAAATGACTTAGTTTCTAGCCATTGGAGCCTTTCGACGCGAACTCCGACATTTTTCAGATGAAGGAGCCCGGTTACTCAGTTTCTATCGCTATACGATCACGTACTCATAAGAATTACTACTTTTTGACGCGAGAATCGACACTTTAGGTGAAGACCCCCGGTTACTCAGTAATAACTAGTAGCGAAGTATAGTCAATTTTATTCACAGCCAAATAACACAATAGCGCAGAATAACACTGCTAAAAACAGAAATAAGGAGCAACCAGCTTCATTTTTTCCTCAATATGGAGAACTAAAATCAATATTGGACCAATTCACATTAAAATGCCTATAATCATTCCTCCTGCCTAGAAAAGTTAACAAAGAAAGTAAAAGAAGCAAGCAATCACCGATATTCACCAAAGAGACGTTTTGGATTCAACCACATTAACTCGGTATACTTTTATTATTAAAATTTGACAATAGTAGATATAGAGTCAATAACCAACATCAAACTCGGCATTCACATGAGCTAATCACTAAAAAAGAAGGAAAGAGACTGAACGAACATAAGCAAATAACAAACTAAAAATAAAGGAAAAACAACAAAAAACCAAAAAAAACTAGAAGAACTAGCACCACAACTGACCCCCCCACACCTAAACGATACATTGCCCTCAATGTAGCAAATAAGCATCAAAAGTAGGAGAGAGGGCAACAAAACTTCCCTGATGTCGGGTCAAACTGGTGGGTGGTACCCAAATGGAGGTGTGAGACCCGCATGTTGCATAAGAGCTGCCAAATTCTGCGCCATACTATGCACGTTAGCGTCGATGTTCGTCATCCGAGCCTCCAGATTCTGAACTTGAGTCCTGAGTTGGTGCCATTCAATAGCTCCGGGGGGTGGAAGAGGCGGAGCAGAGCTAGACGGGCCAGCCTCATCACTAACAGGGAACGAACGGGCAAATAAGGAGCGGGGGGGGGCACACGAGGAGATCCCGGAGAAGTAAATCGGTATGAACCATCGACGTACTCAAGAACGCCCATCCGCTCTAAGCTCTCTTCATCGAGAAATTCCATTCAAACGCCAAATGAAGGTCATGACGCTCTAGATTCAGCATCCCCAACTGCACTGCCAAGTGAGTGATGTAGGTCCCGAGAATTAGGGGTTCGTTCTTTTAGGGTAAGATAGTCTTGAACTGTGCGGCCAACCAACACCCCAGATTCACCTTGACATTGTTCTTCATACACCAGATGAAGAAGAACTCGGGTCGGGAGAGTACACCTGAGCTATCTTTGTGACCCGAATAACTGTAGGCCAGAAACTGTTGAACATATCGGGCACTTGGATCTCTAAGGTAGGAGCTCCTAGACCGAGAAGGGTCATAGCGGTGCCTGTCGACAGATATGTCCCGCCACACATCGTGGTAGGAGGACAGAAACGGCTCCACGTAATCACAGGTACTTTCCGCGTACTCCCTAGTCTCCGCATACTCCCGAGTGATGAACCCAAACGCCAAATTAAATTGTGTAATGGAGAAATTGAACTCCTGACCCATGAGACGAAAATGAATAACATTTGGGATCTCAACGGTGTACCTCGTAGGCAAGTCAAACTCGAAAATAGAGTAAAACTCCAGAATCAACTCAACAAAGGCGGGACAGCAGATATCAAGGTAAGGGCGCCACCCGATGGCGGTAAACATCCGCTCGACCTCCTCTCGTATACCTAGGGCAGCCATAGCAAGTTTCTCCCAACTCTTGCAGGATATGATACACCTCTCACAGACTTGAGCGTACCTCTGCTGATCGGCAGGTCTAGTGAAGTTCAAATGCCCCCCAAAATGAGCGGGAGCATTCACATGAGCACCCCTACCCCTACCTAAGCGAGTGCGGATACCATAAGAGGAGTGTAGGTTGGTAGGTGTGTTTACAGGAATGGAGGGTTGGGATGAGGGTTGAGATTGAGAGGCTTTGGATCTAGAAGATGATTTTGGTCTTACCATGGTCGCTAACAGTCAATCCAGGCAGCAAGGGATAAGAAAAACCAGCAGATGCCAAATTGCTTAACTATTACCAATAAACAGAAACGAGCAAAAGAAATGCAGTAGGCACAGGGACTACTCAATGCAGACAGTTAACAAGCAACCTGTATTCATCTACAAACTCAACGAAGGCCCTCCAAAAATCCAACAAATACCCCCCAAAGTCAAACCGTAGCAACTGCCCCAACACTATAGAAAATCCAGTAATATCAGACAAGAAATGTAGCAGCAGCAACTTAGTCCCAAGCCCTTGGCAATCAATCCAATATCCAAGCAAATAAAGCTAACACAAGCAAAGGAAAATATTCCAACCAGTAGTACAATAGTGAAATTGCTACAGCATAGCAGAACAATTGCTACTAATGTCCCCCAATTTTCAAGAAGTGCACAACTCCAGACCACACAAAAACTCAATAATAGCACCTAAAAGTTCAACAAATGTTCCCAGCAGTGATTCCGTAGCAAGGGCCCCAAGAAGTCAACAACTCAAGCAATTATAGTGCAGAAATTCGATAATAACCACTAAATCTCGAACCCCCAGCTCTAATCAGTCAGCTCTAGCTCAGTGTAGCCAAAATACTCACGCAGTTGAAGAAACAATTTCAATGGCAGACCCATATTAATGAAATTCCCAAACAACACCAAACACTGTCGAGGAATTTGGAAACAAGTTTCAAATACCTCTACTGTTCGATAGTTGAAGAAGGTGGAGCTGTGGTGGCTAGCCAAAGGGGACAGAGGCCGTGGTTTGTGAGAGATGACCGCGGGCAGACGGCACGGCTACGGAGCTCGGCGGCGGCTCGCGAAGCAGCGGGGGACGTGCAGAGAGGTTGGAGCGCGCGAGGGGAGCTTGCTGCGGAGAATGGAGAAAAGGAGGAGCAGCGCGGCTCAGGTGCGCTGGTGGAGGTTGCGCGAGGGGGAAGAGAAAGGGCGAGCTGCTGGTGGCGGAGGACAGTCGCGCGCGAGGTAGCAGTGGGCGGTCGACACCCGTGGGCGGCGCGTGAAGTGGAGGACAGTCGCGGAGGGCGGCGCGACTGTGCGAGACGGAGAGAGAGAGTGTGAGATCGGGGGAGAGACAGAGCTACGCAGGCGGGGCTGGCGGCGTGGGTCGGCGAGCTGCTCGCTAATGGCCACGGTGAGCTAGAGGCGGCGGCGGACAGATTGTGAAGCAAGCGGTGTGCGTCGCTGGTTCGGGCGAGCTAGGAGGAGGAGATGGCAGCGCGCGGAGCTGAAGCTGGAGGTGGCGCGCGGAGCTGAAGCTGGAAGTGGCGCGCGAGGATCGAAGCGGGCGATCGGCTGGCGGCGGAGGTGAGCTCGGCGGAAAGAGAGGAGAAGAAAGAAAGAAAAGAGGAAGAAAAAAAGAAAAAGAAAGAAAAGAACGAAAAGGAAAGAAAGAAAGAAAAAGAAAAAGAAAATTGTTTCTATATTTTTTATTTTATTTTTTATTTTATTTTTTTTATTTTTTTTCCTCTTTTTTTTCAATTTTTCTTTGTAGTACATAAGGAAAGAAAGAAAAAAAAAATTTTTGGTTTTTTTTATTATTATTTGTTTTTAATTAATTAAATTTCAGTTTTTTCTTTTTCTTTTTTTTTATATCTTTTTTTTTTGGAAAGATTATTAACATGAACAAAAACCTATTTTTGAAATTCAAAATTAAAGGGTAACAGGAAATAGAAAACTGCCCTCGAGTTTTGAATGTTCGCTTTTCCCGCGAACGTGACGTGGGCACGTCAAGAGGGTAGTAACCTTTCTGACCATGAACTCTCCAGACGACTTGACGCGGGCGCGTAAAAAAGACAAGAACATTTCTGACCATGAGCTCTTCATATGACTTGACGCGGGCGCGTCATATCAGAGAGACACCTGTTAGTTATCAAAAACGAAAATTTGAAACCCGAAATCAGTCAAACTCAAGGAAAACATATTAAAACAATCAACCAATACCAAACAAACAACTAAAAGAAATTGGGTTGCCTCCCAATGAGCGCCTTTTTTTAATGTCTTTGGCTAGACATGGTAAAATGTTACTAATTGGGACACGGCGGGGTAGCTAAACTTATCGCCTCCACTTCTCCACTTGGAAAGCCTTCCAAATAATGTTTGAGACGGTATCCATTCACCACAAACTTATTATCCGTTTTAACACTCTGGATTTCAACTGCACCATAGGGAAAGACGTGAGTAACAACAAAAGGTCCAATCCAACGGGAACGTAGCTTACCTGGGAAGAGTTTGAACCTGAATTGGTACAAGAGGACCTTCTGACCAACTGCAAAGGCCTTTCTAGAAATTTGTTGGTCATGAAATGCCCGATTCCTCTCCTTGTAGATCAGTGCATTCTCATATGCTTCATTTCGGATCTCCTTCAATTCCTGCAAATTCAACTTCCGTTGGGCATCGGCCTCATCTAGATTCATGTTACACTGTTTGATCGCCCAAAAAGCCTTGTGCTTGAACTCCACCGGGAGATGACACGGTTTCCCGAATACCAACCTGTACGGCGACATCCCTATGGGGGTCTTGTACGCCGTCCGGTAGACCCAAAGTGCATCTTCCAACCTCTTACTCTAATCTTTCTTATCGGGTCGCACCATTTTCTCCAGGATGGACTTAATTTCTCGATTGGATACCTCCGCTTGACCATTGGTCTGAGGGTGGTACGACGTCGAGATCCTGTGGAGTACACCATACTTACGAAATAGTGCGGTTATGGTTTTATTGCAGAAGTGCGTCCCCCTGTCACTCACAATAGCTCTAGGCATCCTAAAACGCACAAAAATATTAGACCTGATAAAATCTGTAACCACTTTTGAATCATTAGTTCGGGTGGCCTTAGCCTCCACCCATTTAGACACATAATCGACAGGCAACAAAATATACACAAAATCAAATGAGATAGGAAAAGACCACATGAAATCAATACCCCATACATCAAAAATTTCTACAAAAATCAACGGGACTTGGGGCATATGATCTCTACGGGCTATATTACCTACCCGTTGACATCGATCACAAGACTTACAAAACACATACGCATCTTTAAATAGTGAAGGCCAATAGAAACCACTTTCTAATACCTTATGAGCAGTTCTCTTAGATCCAAAATGACCACCACAGGCAAACGTATGACAATAAATCAAAATTGATTGAAATTCAGTTTCACTTACACATCGCCTCATCACCTGATCAGCACATTTCTTCCACAAGTACGGGTCATCTCAGATGAAATACTTGGCATCACTCTTCAATTTGTCTCTCTTCGATTTCGGCCAACCTATAGGAAAATTACCAGTTACCAAATAGTTAACTAGATCAGCATACCAAGACAATTGAGAATTCAAAGAAAATAAATGTTCTTCAGGGAATGCATCTTTCAAGGGCTCGCTCTCCTCTCCTACTGGTATACGGCTCAAATGGTCAACTACTAGATTCTCTGAGTCTTTCTTATCCCTTATCTCCAAGTCAAATTCCTGTAGGAGCAATATCCACCTGATGAGTCTTGGCTTTGCATCTTTCTTGGTCATTAGATACCTTAATGCTGCATGATCAGAAAATACGATAACTTTAACACCTAACAAGTATGACATAAACTTTTCTAATGCAAAAATAACAGCAAGAAACTCCTTTTCAGTGGTGGAGTAATTCAATTGAACTCCATTCAAGGCTAGGGACGCATAGTAGATGACATGAGTTGCCTTCCCTACTCTTTGCCCCAACACAGCCCCTACAGCATGATCACTTGCGTCGCACATGATCTCAAAGGGCAGACTCCAGTCAGGGGGTTGGATGATCGGTGGTGAGGTCAAAATCTCCTTCAATTTGTCGAAAGCCGTCTCACACTTGTCATCAAACTCGAAGGCCACATCTTTTTGTAAAAGTTGGAACAATGGGGCTCCAATTTTCGAAAAATCCTTGATGAACCTTCGATAAAAACCTGCATGTCCAAAAAAAGATCGCACCTCCCGTACACTCGCGGGATAAGGTAGAGCAGATATAATATCTATTTTAGCCCTGTCGACCTCTATACCCTTCGCAGACACAACATGACCTAAGACTATCCCATGTTCAACCATAAAATGGCATTTCTCCCAATTAAGCACGAGATTAGTCTCAATACATCTCAACAAAATCAATTTCAAGTTATCTAGACATGTATCAAAACTATCACCATACACACTGAAATCGTTCATGAAAACCTCAATAATTTTCTCTACATACTCCGAAAAGATGCTTACCATACACCTTTGAAATGTTGCAGGCGCATTACACAGCCCGAAGGGCATCCGTCTATATGCGAAGGTCCCGAATGGACACGTGAAGGTCGTCTTTTCTTGATCTTCTGGTGCGATTACTATCTGAAAATACCTTGAAAATCCATCTAAAAAACAATAGTAAACCCTACAAGCTAAACGCTCGACCATTTGATCAATGAAAGGAAGAGGGAAATGGTCCTTTTTTGTGACGGCGTTCAGCCTACGGTAGTCAATACACTGCCTCTATCCAGTGAATTTGCGTACTGGCACGAGTTTACCCCGTTTTGTTGGCCTCTACTGTCACTCCTGCCTTCTTCGGGACTACCTGGACCGGACTCACCCATGAACTGTCTGATATGGCAAAGATGATCCCCACATCGAGCAACTTCAATATCTCTTTCTTCACCACTTCCATCATGAGAGGGTTGGCCTCCTTTGAGTCTGCCGTACAGGTTCTGCATCCTTTTCCAACCTAATTCGGTGCATACAGATGGAGGGGTTGATCCTCTTGATGTCGGCGATGGTCCATCCTATCGCCTCTTTATACTCTCTAAGGACTCGGATCAGCTTCTCCTCCTGGGTGTCTGATAATGCAGTTGAGATAATCACTGGGAGTGTTTCGTTGTCGCCCAAATATGCATATTTCAAATGCTTCGGCAAGGGTTTCAATTCTAACACAAGTGCCTGCACCACAGATGGCAGTACCCTTTGGTGAGATTCGGGAATGAAAACAGTTGAAACTTCATACCTTTTCGTTGTGGTTGGCAACGAATGCAATGCTCCTATTGTGCACATCAAATCTTCACTCCACTCCACTTCAGGTGTTGTCTCTAACTCGAGGTGTTTGGTCACAGCCACCTCCAACTCATCCCTGCCAGCTGTTTCAAATATTTCCTACACCGCAGGGTCAATGGCACTCACAGAGAAAACAGAGCTAAAGTTAGAGTTTGAAGGGTACTTCATAGTAACAAAGATATTAAAATGAACAATTTTCTCATCAAACTCCATAGACAATGTACCCTTATTAACATCAATTTTTGTCTGTGCTGTGCTAAAAAAGGGTCTACCTAACAGTAAAGGTGAGGGATCAGGGGAGCGATCATCATCCATGTCAAGTACATAAAAGTCTGTTGGGAATATTAAATCATTAATTTTAACCAACACATCTTCAATCAACCCATCAGGATATGCATTAGTGCGGTCAGCTAATTGAATAATTATCCCAATTTCTTTTAACGGACCTAGATTCAGAGAGGCATAAATAGACTTTGACATCACATTAATAGATGCCTCTAAATCCAACATGGCCTTTCTAATCAACGTATTTCCTATCTTACATGGAATAGTGAACATACCTGGATCCTCGCACTTCGGTGGGAGTTTTCTTTGCAGGACTGCTGACACATTCTCCGCAACGATGACTCTTTCATCTCCCATCAACCTCCTCCGATTGACACACAGGTCACTCAAAAATTTTGCATATTTCGGCACTAGTTTGATTGCGTCTAACAGAGGAATGTTGATCTCTATCTTGCAAAACACCTCCAAGATCTCCTTCTCTTTGTCCTGTTTTTTCGGTTTCTCCAACCTGTTAGGAAAAGGCGGCGGGTTAGTTTTAACTGTAATGACTGGGTCTGAAAGTACCTTTGGATTCATGCCATTGCTGTCCTCCTTCTCAAGCTCATTTTCAATCTTCTCTTCATCTCTGTCCTTTGGAACTGTGGGTTCGGGTCCCTGAATCTCCTTCCCGCTCCTCAGGGTCATCGCACTTACGTTTTTCGGGTTCACCTTAGGTTGAGATGGCAGCTTACCTTGGATTTGGGACTTCAAACTGTTGATTGTTATGGCCATTTGATCCATCCGATTATGCATTGATTGCATCTGGCTCATTTGATTCCTCATTTGCTGTAGTTCGGAGTCTGCCTTTTGTTGATGTTGCGCGGTGGTAGCCATCAGTTGTTTCATCATCTCCTCCAAAGATGGACCGGAAGTTGAAGGGGATGGTGGCGGGCAGGGCTGGTACTACTGCTGGTACCCTTGTTGCCTATTTGACACAAAATTAGACTGCCTGTTCCCTCCATAACTGAGGTTGGGTTGGTCCCTCCAATCGGGGTTGTAGGTACTGGAATATGGGTCATAGAGTTTTCTTGGCGCGGGCGCGTGAACCCGCCATGTTCACATGCTCCGCGTTTTCTTCTTGAATCATTGGGTACATCTCCGCGGAATAACCCATACCAGTGCAAATCCCACACAGCTTGGCTTGCGATGCATTTCCTACAGCCAGTTGTCGCATGAAGGATGTCAATTCAGAGATTTGTTGCTGAATGGAAGAGGTTTCTACCTCATTCACCATGCGTATCGGGACATCCTCCCTCGTGCCAAACTGCTGTGAATTTTCAGCCATTCCCTCAATTAGCTCCTATGCTGCTCGAGGGGTCTTGTTCACCAATGCCCCACCACTTGCAGTATCAATGATGCTCCTGTCTCTGAAAAGGATCCCCTCATAAAAATATTGTATGAGCAACTGCTCACTTTATTTGGTGTTGGGGGCACTTGGTGCACAATTTCTTGAATCTCTCCCAATAATCGTAAAGTGACTCCCCTGAGTGTTGTTTGATACCACAAATCTCCTTTCTTAGACTCTCGGCTCGAGACGCGAAAAAATATTTGTCTAGAAACTTTTTCTTCAGCTGGTCCCACGTGGTGATACTGCCTGGTGGTAGGTAGTATAGCCAATTCTTTGCAGAATCCTTCAAAGAGAAGGGGAATGCCCTCATTTTTATTTGCTCTTCGTGATGCCCAGGGGCTTCATACTGTTGCACACGACATCAAAACTCCTGCAGGTGTTTATAGGGTTTCTCACCCTGGTAAACAATGGAAAGAGGGTAAAAGATGAATTAGCCCAAATTTTAATTCAAAACGGAGTGTTATCACTCAAATTAAGGAAAGTAATGCATAAAAGCTGCTGATTTAAAATCAGGATCAGCCAACTCCCTTAATGTGCATGCGTTAGCCATATTGATTTTTTCTTGCTCCGATTCACTAGAAGTGTTACCAAACGAATCTGTTGGGTCAGCTTCAGGCTCAAGTCTCTGAGATGCAGCACTTGAGTGCTCTTCTCTTGAGTTGTCTGGTTTCTTTTCTTGTTCTACGCGCAGGTCTTCTCTACCTTAGGGTCGAAAATTAATTCACTTGTACGAGAAGAACGAGGCATACACTCGAAAAGCACCAGAAAATTAGAACAAAGAAGTGAACTTAAAAAGAAACAAATAATTGACATCAGTCCCCGACAACGGCGTCAAAAATTGACAGGTTGTCGAAACCTGTGCAATAATAAAAATAAACCTAATTGCCAATTAAAATAGCCAAAACCCGATTCCAAATACTGGAGCAGGGACTCTAGGTGTGCAATGGGTTACTTGATTCAACCTGTTCCCGAAGAGTTTGCTTAATCCGATATACCTGAATGGGATGACCTTTTTACAAATAATTATGAATTTGCAGCAGGGCAAGTAGGGTCGTATCCTCAGGGATTGGGGGTATTTGTCTCTTTAGAAATTTAAAAATAACACAGGGGGTGTTTTTGGAGTAAACGGTGATAATCAAAGAAAGTCAAATGAAACAAATAAAAACAATTAACTAACTATAGATTCAAAGGAAATAAATTCGCTAGAAATGTATAGTAAATAAAAGAGATTCAAATAAAAATAGAAATAGATAGCTTACTAGAAACTAAATAGCAATTCTCTAAAATTAGAGTAGCAGTAATTGAAAGTCTAGCCAAGAAATAACTTCAGCAATGGTTCACCTAATTGATCATCGATGCACAAGCAATTCCAATTATTTATTAATAAATAGGTTATAACTGCCAAACAAGCGATGACAGTCAACCCCTCCTTACTGTGTCGGTGATTAAGGTATGCCTGTTAACCACTGCTCTAATTGAGAAATAATCTTAGGTACGCCCGTAAGATTTAATTCCCCAATTGCCTTACGTACTAGAGGAGCCCTATTCTAACCAAATAACGCACTACCAGGGTTATTTCAGATTAGCCCGCGTATCCCCCTGACACAAACCTAATTGTGCCAGTTGTTACTATTTTAAGACAATTAAACAATTACGGATATAAATACCCTAATTGACAATAGATCACCAAATTAAATAATTATCCGGATTCAAAACAATCAATTAATTAAATAATCATAAACACTACAATCCAGGAATATGCGAATATCAATAAATAAAAGGAAAATATAAAATTAAATCGATTTCACAATTTTTAGGCGAACCAGAGCCTCCGTTGTCCCTAGACTAGAGTGGAAAAATTAGTTCATATTTGATGCGAAAAACCCACACGCAATGGTAAAGAAAGCAGCGGCCATCGTCAAATTTGATTCGGAGAAATTAAGAAGAAAGGCAAGCTACGGAAACAAAATTCAATGGTTCATAAGGTCCTGACATACGCATGAATAAAGCTACCAAGAGCCCATGCAAAGAAAAATCAAAAGCTCTCTAATTTGTTCTTAACATCCGTGAGAAGAAAAGCTACCCAAAAGCTAAATCAAAGAAAAGTCAATAAAGCAATAGATAGAACCAATGTTCCTTCTCTGCTCTCTCTTCTTTTCTTTTATACTAGCTAAACTAATCTAAAAATCATCCTAGCTTATGTGCGGCGGCTCCAGGGAAAAGGAGAAAATTTTTGCCGTCCTCTCTTCCTCGGCAATTACCAAAATAGGCCAAAGATTTGCTTTGCCAATATTGCCCCTGGGATCAGCTCTGTGACTTGGGCTCCTTTTCAGTCAAATTGGCACTTCCTATCATATTTTTGTTCTACTCCCTGAGATAAATTTAAATTATGAAAAGTGAGTAGAATCCAACAATTAATCCACATCGAGTCAGATAATAGGGAAAATTAATAATAAAATAAATGATAAAATTGCAACCTATCAACCAGCAATCGGTCAATGGGGAGGGAGGGAGAAGAAGATTGCAGTGGGGTGGGGGAGAAGAAGAGGAAATGAAAGAAATGGGAAAAGAAAAAAAAAGGGAGAGGGAGGAAGGAGAGAGAGAGAAAAAAAAAGTTTCTACCACCGGTAGCTAGCGACGGTAGGCGGTCAGTGAGGTGGGAGGGAGAAGAAGAGTGCAATGGCATGGGGGAGAAGAAGCGAAAAGGAAAGAAAGGGGAAAGAAAAAAAAAAGAAAGGAGAAAAAAGTAAAAAAAGAGGAAAGTTTTTTTTTCTGAAAGAAAAATTTTTTCACACTTCAAAAAAGTTTTTCTACAAATTCTACAGTAAATTACAATAAAATTTTGGACAAATTCCTAAAAACTTACTTATCATGCAGGGCTTATGTTTGGCTTCATTGCAAGTTATTACCATTATTATTATTATCATCACTATCATTGGGGAAAAGGGTCATAACCTTTTTAAAAAATACATCAAAATTCTGAAGAAAAACCTGTCTAGCAGTGATTCGTTACTTGGAAAATTTTCTGCTTTGAGTTTACTGCAGAATACGCAGTTGTTTGGTAAATGAGAATGAGTTTATGATTTAGTGGATAATTAATGCGTGTTTCAAGATTTAAAACAGTAGGATTTCGAGTACAAACTGACCCTCTCTTTATTGATGAACAACAAAAATAGAAAATGAATAGAACTTCGTAATTAATTTTACTTGGCTTCATGGACTTTATATTGTTCAATTAAAAGGTAAAAATAAGAAAAAATGTACAACAAGAAAACATAAATAGATAAGTAAATTCACAGGTAGAAGAAAGGCTTGCTCAATCATTTTATTTTCATTTATTTCCCAGCAAACTGGAAGGATTACATGCAAAATTGCCACCATCTCAAGGTGGATTTCTTGAAAAAGAAAAAAAAAAAAGCAAACAGTGCAAACTGTCACCCTTGAGCAGATTCGACAGAAACACGATATATTTGTGATCTGATTTCCAAATTCATGTTTGTCATCATTCGTAAAACCTTTTTTTCTAATTGGTGTATAGGTCATTTTCCAAATTGATAGACGGTGATATGTAAAGGACCAATAACCATTTTCCCTTCCAAGATTGTTTTGTCAAGTTTTATAGTAATCGGATTGTGGGCTATTGTGTCCACCCCATCCCAACTACCAGTACCATGGTTAGAGCAGAACGACTACGGAGTTTACTTCTTGTATAAGCAGGCAGATGATCACATCAACATTAAAACAGCGGGATGACTACGGAGTTCACTTCTTGTACAAGCAAGTCCCTTAGATAATTTTTCCTTTTTTTTTTGTTTTTCTCTTAGTACACAGTAACAAAATAATATGTCTAAAAACAAAAATTCAGAGTACGGAATGGGTATTGCGGCATCAATTCTGGGGGATGTCTACAGTTATGGAATTCTTTTGCTGGAGATGATCACAAGGAAAAGGCCAACAGATGATATGTTCATGAATGAGTTTGATCTACATAATTTTGTTAAAAGGGCCTTGCCTGGACAAGTTTATGAGATCGTGGACCTCTTACTTCTTTCTAAAGTAGATGATGAAGACACAAGAATGACACTTGGAGGGGACAAAACTGATGGTGGAAGAAAGATGGAGTGTTTTATTTCCCTGTTGAAAATCGGGCTCAAATGCTCAGAAAAATTGCCAAATGATCGGATGCACATGAATGAAGTTGTCGGAAAATTACGTCTCATTATGGATGTTTTTCTTGGTGTCAGGGCACATCAAAAAAGTCTTGAAGCTTAATAGCCACAGGTACATACAAGAATTTAATACAGTTCACAAGTTGGAAGTTCATTTCTTCTATTTTAGATAAGCAATTTTATTCTTGACATAATCTTGCAAGCTGACTCGTTCTATTATTGAAAATCTATTTCAGCCAAAAGGAAAAAAATAAAAGAAAACAAAAGTTATGTGTTGTGCTCACTAGCATGGAAAAGGATGTCTTCTTGCAAGTACTAATGCATAAAATCTTGATTTGCAGCTGTTTGTTGGTCTGAATCTCCGAACTGTTTGTTGCTTGTTGGTGAGTTGATCATGAAGACACCTTTTGCATTTTATTTGGAAAAATGAATGGACGTTTTCAAAGGTAGTGAATTCGCTCAATTCTGTTTGAGCATCATTATGCTTCCGTATTATGTTTGGATCTTATGCTTCCATAATGTGTACATTATACAATAAATTGTACTTTATTACAAAGCTGGCATGCTCTTGCTTCTATTAAGCGCGCCCTTCTTTTGAATGCTGATTTTGCTACCATATGAAATCTTACTTATGATGAGAACGACAGCAAGGGATAGAAGGTGGGAATCAATTGTACGAAAATTACGTTGCAGCATTGCCAGATGATCGGATGCCTATGAATGAGATACATAGAAAATAGTGCCTTCACTTTAGACAAGTGTTTCTGATCACTTATGCTTCTTAGGTAAATACCTATTCGGATGAAACAAAACTTTGAAGAGTTGTTTGATCATTGACTATAAGATACGATTCCTAAATCAGAACCATTCTAACTATGCAAGATCACGTAGAGAATTGATTTATTGCAGAAATTCAACTTTCACATTTTAGAATACTCTAAAACTACTCCCTATAGTTCTAACCAGTTTGTCATATTAGTGTATATTGTATTGGACATTAATAGTGGACAAATGTAGTCTAAAGGAAAGTGATTATAATTGATGACTTGAAACCTTTTCTTTCTTTGTTCATCTTCCCAGTATTTACACCAACAGACTAAAGTCTCTAATCCTTGCAGAGTAGACATGCAGTGCACTAAAATACAAGCTTAAAATTATAGACTTAAAAAGTAAGTCAACAGCAACTCCCCCCCCCCCCCCCTTTTTTAAGGGTACTGTGAATGAAATGGACATAGACTTAAAAGCAAGTCATGACCATCAATATTTTGGTCCTTCCCACCTATTGCAGACAAAGTCATTTAGCAGACTGACTGTTAAAGACCTGAAAGAATAATAAATTGTGGCCCACCAATATAGAAATTGTGGGAGTATTCAGATCAGTCAATATCGGCAACCTCAGTAAGGAGTTAACAAACTTTGAAAAATGTCTAAAAGGGTCCCTAATTATGAGAGTTTAATTTCTTTTAGGCCAGAAGGGTCTGAAAATTGAATGATCTCATTTTGCTGAAAACTGAAAGAAGAGAAATTTCTTTGTTGCTTCTTCCATACCCATTAAATGAGATCCTCAGCTGTCATGATTGTAGGCTGAAGTAGAAAGTGGGGGCAAAGACCAAAACAAAGCAAAATGGACAATATGTCATCCCAAAGTATTGTCAGAGTGTAATTTACTTCAACAAAAACCAGTGCCTTGTTCTAGTTTAACATGAAACTTCTAGCAACGTTTATCCCGAAAGGTTTATAAACATCCACTGGTAACTATTACATATTAAATAATGCCAGACATAAAGTGCCCAGAAAAATATTCAATAGCTTAAGAACTTGGATTAATATCCTAGGATCATACTAATGAAGATTATTACCATATTAACATCATACTTTATTTAGACAGTATGATGGCTCAGGATCGTCTGTACATAAAAATGATTCATCAACAGTATAGAATGAATATTCGCACCAATCACAATCATAATGAATATTCTATGAAATTTAAATTTTCTAATTGTCTAGGAGAAAAAATTTGTGCATGAGGAAGAAAGATGATTGAGAGCTGCAGACCGTTGTGTCACCGGGTAATTTCTGTCGCTTTAATACTTTGGTCCAACCATAAGGGAGTTAGAATTTTGAAGTTGCTAAAATTGTGACTAGCATCTCGTAAAACACAAGAAGAAATGTGAGTTGAGGGAAGACATGAGGTTAGTTGTTAATTAGAAGAGGTGGGGAAAGGAATTAAAAAAAAATAAAGTAAGACGAAGCGAATGCTTTTGTTGTTTAGGTCACGAGAAAAGAATACATTTTCTCCAATCTCAGATAAATTATTTGTGTTAATTGACAAAGATAATGAAGTAGAGCAAGTAATCTGCCAGCTACCAAAAGTCATGAACGGCAACACTCTAATTGGTTTCCAGTGTTCTACAAAAACAAAAGTGGGGGGAAAACAGTAGGGTTAATTGCATTGGGCCCCCTAACAATTTGTTCCCAAAATCACTTGGCGTCTGGGTACATCAGGAAAATCTTGAAGTTTAATAGCTACAGGTATACATAAGAATTTAATACAGTCACAAATTGAGGTTCAATTTTTTCTATTTTATAACTTTTGAAACTGTAGAAGAATCGCTAAAAACACAGGGAGTGAAGTGTATTTTGCCCAAAAAAATTCTCTCATTTCCCCAATAAACCATATTGCTTAGAAACCATTGTCCTGATCTAGCATCTAGCAACCAAATGAGGAATATTAACCAGAAGCAGAAGTGTGGTCTCTAGGAATATTAACCAGAAAAGTAGTCAGTTATAGATGCAAAATGGTAAACCACAAAAATGTCGACTTGAGTGCATGAAATATGATGAAATTATCTAATCTAAACAGCTGAGTAGCTTTAACTCATGATCACTTTGTCGTTAACAATGGAGTGCGCCATCTACATTTGCCTCTTTCAACTTCAGTCATAATAAAAAAGAAATAGTCAAATTCCAAAAGTCCCTGAAAAGAACTCTCGCTGAGTTTTTCATACACTTGGAACTTCTCAGAGCTTCTTAACATTATTTCATCCTCCCCTGCCAAAGTCAACATTGAGCTATTTTACTTCTTTCAACAGTAATGGAGCTTCAAAGTTCCATTTCTTGGGGATTTTGGTCATCGATCTCACTGGACATTCTGATCCTGCTTGTAGTTCTCGCTGCCATCAACAATTCTGCAGTAAATCATGCCTTAGCCACCAATCGACTTCAAAATGAAACTGATAGACTCGCTTTGCTGGAGTTCAAGAGTCAGATATCTGATGATCCACATGCTATCTTTAACTCGTGGAATCAAACACGACACCATTGCAGGTGGCCAATAACAGGGTGTCGAACCTGTGCAATAATAATAATATAACCTAATTACCACTAAAAGCAGTCGATAATTAATCATAGGTACTGGAGCAGGGACTCTAGGTGTGCAATGGGTTACTTGATTCACCCTGTTCTCGAAAAGTTTGCTTAATCCGATATACCAGAATTAATTAATTGACAAAATTTACTGAATAGTAGACAGTGGCAAGTAGGGTCGTCTCCTCAGGAACTGAAAAAATTTGTCTCTTTAAAATTCCAATTAGTAAGGGGGGATTTTGTCGAAATGAAACTAAGGACAATTAAATAATTCAACTAAAAATAACTAATTAACTAGCACGAATATAAGCAGGAATTAAATCAAGAATAAATAAATTCTAACCAATGATGCAACTACTCAAACACAGTCCATTTACCAGATCATTGATGTAAGGGAGGTTCATTTAATTCATTAATAGGCTAGTTATAGCCGCTGACGAACTCTAACGACCAATTTTTCCTTAATTTATTGATAACTAAGGTACGACCATTGATTACCCCTAATCAGAAAATACTCCTAGGTACGACCGTAGAAATTAATTTTTCAATTGCATTAAGGACTAGAAAAACCTAACCCCAATCAATAACACGCTACGAGGGTTATTTAAATTGAATTGCACGTTCCCCTAGTGTGTAAACACGCCAGTTGCCACTAATATTAATCAATCAAACAATTACGGATTTAATTGACTAATTTGGCAGGAGATTAATAGGTTGCATTGAACATCGGGCCCTTGACATTCAATTAACACAATAATCCCATAGAAATTCAAACAGGCAACGTGCAAATATTAACAAATTAAGGAACGCATGAAAATTAATTCGATCTCACAGGAATTCGGGACTACGTCATCGAGTTGATCCCTGGCTAGATGAAAGGCTTAGCCGCGCCGCATAAATAAATCTCCACGCAATTTAATTGATAGCAAAGTCATCACGTTTTTCATTAGGAAGTAAGAGGTCAAAGCCGTTTTCCAAAAGGGAATATCGTCGAGCATAAGGTGCGCATAAAGGAAGAAGAAAAGGAACTAAAACTATTGCTAAAAACTAAACTACCCTCTGTACGTTTCCTCCTAAGAGCCCAAAAGTGATTCAATCTTCTCCCCGTGGTCCCCACCGAATTTGACCAAGAGGAATACACGAAAGTGGCCTGTCGAATTCCACTCCTATTGTTCCTAGGACTCCTAGTCAGCAACTCTTCTCATCAGCAAAAGGAATTGCAATCCGTATGTAGCATCTTGTGGGCCAGGTGTGTGAAGCCTTATGGAGTCTCTCACGCATGGAGCTATTTCCTCAAGATAGTTTCCCCTTTTAAGCACTTTTTGGTTCCATTCCCTGAAATTGAGTCCAGATACCAAATATAAGTAAATATTAATAATTAAAACAATATTTGGTAAGGACAAAGGGGGAAATTAACAATAAAATTACTAACAAATTACGCCCTATCAATTCCCCCCACACCTAAATCATGTTTGTCCTCAAGTATGAGAACAACTAAAGTCAAACAATGGCTAGCTCTCCCGTCATCTATTGCCAAGCTGTGCTTACTCCAAAATCAAGGTTCAGTGGCTAAGTGTCAAGACATAATCCTCCCGGTTAGCTGTTAAAATCAGAGACTTGTCCAATTCATGGCTAACTCATCTAGGAAATCAAAATATTAAACTAGCAACAGTCAGCAATTGGTCCATCTGACAACCAAAATCTCGACATTAAGAACCAAGGATCGGCAGGCCAACATGATCATAAGTTTACATGTTCTTCACATCTGTTCTTTTTTCTTTTTCTTCCCTTTTTTTTTGTTTTTGCTTTTTTTTTTGAACGAATAAATGTTTAGTCCCAAACCATTCAAATCTTTTGACGTGAACTCTGACATTTTTAGATGAAAGAGCCCAGTTACTCAACTTTTCATCGCTTCAGGACCACCTATTCGTAGATATCGCCACTTTTTGACGCGAGAGTCGACACTTGTGGTGAAGACTCCCGGTTACTGGGTGACGACACTAGCGGAGTATAGCCATATGTTATTCACAACAAAGTACCAAAATACCAGACAATTAAATATCATGGCCCACGTCATCTCCTAAACATGGAGAACTAAGATCAACAGGGGACCAATCCACACAACAGCTATTAACAAAATATTTATATTGCCTAAATAAGTTAACCACAATTCGCACAAAGTCATGAAACTCATGATATTCACCAAGACAACATGCTTTCACTTGCCACCGAAACTAAATTTATAAAATAAATCACATCTAGCAATAGAAGAATGAGTTTGCCAGGCAATTGTTGATCACCAAGATAAACAGTACCAAAAGCAGAAAATTAAAGAGACACCAGTTAAACCATTCCCCCCATACCTAAACGTTACATTGTCCCCAATGTAACTAGAAAGAGCAAAAAGGAGAAAAAGGAACAACGAAACTTCCCTGAACACGTAGTTGAGGGTCCCAGGCAGCTATGGAACAGGTGGGAATGGTGGTGTAAGATGCGCAGTCGTAGAAGGTCCAATAGCGTCGTCGGTAGTTCCCATACCATTCAGTTTACCCACACCAGGAACTCACAATGAATCAAAATTCTCCGCAAGTCTCAATCAAGTAAATCAGGGATAGTAACTATGGCCATGAAATCAGCAATCAATGCACTAAGTATTATAGGTGCTAGATTGAACAAATAAATGCACAATTTTGCCAACTACAATTCAGTAGAGGTTTGAATACTTTAGCAACTTAATTCAATAGCTATATGGCATCAAGACTTCAGCAAAATAATTTAGCAGGGACCCGTAAACCAAAATTCAACACAGAATCCAAGGTCTTCGCCCAATTCAATCTAGAAATCTATTCCAAAAATAGTACTCCAAAAATAAGTAATTCACCCTAGAAAGTTAGCCAATTAATTGGGAAAAACAAATATCTCCGCTTCTTACCAGAGATACCAAGCAGATGACCGTGGGTGGTAGCTAGTGGAGGCGTGGGCAGCGGGCAGCGAAGGCAGCATGGGCAGTGGCGATGGTGGTCCCGGTCTGAGCGGTGTGCTTGGAGCGGCCTGGCACCATGGTGGGCAAGGGCGATAGCGGTGTTGCTGCTGTCAGCGAGAGAGAGGGGTTGGCCGTGGGCTGCTGCGGTCGGTGGTGGCGGCGGTAGCTCATGGTCGCAGGGCCGAATCGAAGAAAGAGAGAGGGCGAACGACGAGGGAGGTGCGCGGCCGTAGGGGAGTTTCGGCCGAAGAAAAGAAAGAAGAAAGGAATTGGGGTTTGACCGAAGAGAAGGAGAAGGAGAAGGGAATTGGGGAAGAAGAAAGAAAGAAAGGAAAGAAAGAAAGAAAAAGAAGAAAAAGGAAAAAAAATAGTTTTTGGCTTTTTTTTTTCAAAAATCTTTTTCATTTTTTTTCGAATTAAAATTTCAAAATTTGAATTCTTGAACAAAAAACAAAACTGAAGGTTTAAAAGGAAAATATTTTTATTTTTTTTTCTAATTTTTTTTTTTTAGGTTTTGGGTCGTCAAACACCGCGTGGGCATGCCAAAATTATAAAATGTCCACTGACCTTGGGAGTCACTTTTTGCAACTTAACGCGTGCCCTCCTCGCATAGGCATGCCAAGATTCCATTTCCTGCGAACGTCGCGAGCTACTGAGTTTTTACCAACACGGCGCGGGCACGCCATGATTTACAAACGTCCTCTGACCATGAGGTTGGGGTTTACACGGTTAACGCGTGCCTTCCTAGCGTGGCCATGCCAAGATTACCTGTCTCGATCACAGTAAAAGAAAACATCAAGATCGACTAGTACCCAAGTGAGAAACGACAAATTTAAAGAATTAAACAACAAAAAATAAGCAAAATCAATATTTGGGTTGCCTCCCAAAAAGCGCCTTTGTTTAACGTCTTTGGCTAGACGTTGCCATATTTATTCACGGAAGATAAAATCGTGTAACTCGTTTCAGTGTTTCATCTTCTATATAGTCCTGATAACCCTCGTAACTAGAGTAATCCTTGAGCACACGAGCTACGGTCTTCCATGGACTAGTAGATGGCGTTAAACCAGTCAACAAGAATCTTAATTCTTCACTCACTCCTCCATCACGAGCACTTATTGGTTTGAGATATTTTGCCATCATGACTCTTAACTTATTCCTGTCATGAAACTCAAAATCGTCTGGTATAGCAAAATCAACTTCAGTAATAGGAATTAAAGAATAAAAGTCAGAAGGATATTGATTAAGGAATGGAGGAGATGTCACCGCATTTGGAGATTGTTCACTGAATTCATTCACTTGAACCATTTGATATTGGGGTCCCCTTTCTTGCACTTCAATTCCCTTTTCAACTGCACCTTTAGATTCTTCTTCTTGAGACTCATGCAGTTCCATGTCATTTGTCAGGATAATTGCACTCTCATCTTTCTCATGGTCAATAATAGTCTGTGAGGGCAATTCTTCATACATTCGAGAAGTCAATTGCGTTATCCTAGATGTCAATTGATTCATTTGATCCCCCAAGTTACGCATGCTTGCTTGTATCTCCTGATGAAATAGATATGTGTTAGTAATTAGTGATTCAATCATTTCTTCAACAGACATACCTAACGTAGATGACGATTCTTGAGACTCTTGTTGTTGAAAACCCATTGGCCTGGTCGCATAATTAAAATTAGAATCATCCCACCATCTTTGATCATACCCGTTTGAATAAGGGTCATACCACGTTTGATATTGAGGTGAAAAATTTCCAAAAGTATCGATTGGAACACTTAGACCATCTTGAAATGCAGGGTATATGTCGGTTGAATGATCTGAGGCAAAATAAGTTCCACAATTCGCAACAGCCCATTGATCATTAGAAAAAACATGAGTCTCATAATCCCCTCTAGAAATAAAATCCAGTCTATCACCAAAATATGGAATGTTAGCAGCCATAAATTATATATAAAAAAATAAGAGAAAAATAATAAAAAAAAGAAAGTAAGATGAACTCAAAAAGAAACAAATTAATCAGGCACTAGTCCCCGACAACGGCGCCAAAAATTGACAGGGTGTCGAACCTGTGCAATAATAATAATAGAACCTAATTACCACTAAAAGCAGTCGATAATTAATCCTAAGTACTGGAGCAGGGACTCTAGATGTGCAATGGGTTACTTGATTCACCCTGTTCCCGAAGAGTTTGCTTAATCCGATATACCAGAATTAATTAATTGACAAAATTTACTGAATAGTAGATAGTGGCAAGCAGGGTCGTCTCCTCAGGGACTGAAAAAATTTGTCTCTTTAAAATTCCAATTAGTAAGGGGGGATTTTGTCGAAATGAAACTAAGGACAATTAAATAATTCAACTAAAAATAACTAATTAACTAGCACGAATATAAGCAGGAATTAAATCAAGAATAAATAAATTCTAACCAATGATGCAACTACTCAAACACAGTCCATTTACCAGATCATTGATGCAAGGGAGGTTCATTTAATTCATTAATAAGCTAGTTATAGCCGCTGACGAACTCTAACGACCAATTTTTCCTTAATTTATTGATAACTAAGGTACGACCATTGATTACCCCTAATCAGAAAATACTCCTAGGTACGACCGTAGAAATTAATTTTTCAATTGCATTAAGGACTAGAAAAACCTAACCCCAATCAATAACACGCTACGAGGGTTATTTAAATTGAATTGCACGTTCCCCTAGTGTGTAAACACGCCAGTTGCCACTAATATTAATCAATCAAACAATTACGGATTTAATTGACTAATTTGACAGGAGATTAATAGGTTGCATTGAACATTGGGCTCTTGACATTCAATTAACACAATAATCCCATAGAAATTCAAACAGGCAACGTGCAAATATTAATAAATTAAGGAACGCATGAAAATTAATTCGATCTCACAGGAATTCGGGACTGCGTCATCGAGTTGATTCCTGGCTAGACGAAAGGCTTAGCCGCGCCGCATAAATAAATCTCCACGCAATTTAATTGATAGCAAAGTCATCACGTTTTTCATTAGGAAGTAAGAGGTCAAAGCCGTTTTCCAAAAGGGAATATCGTCGAGCATAAGGTGCGCATAAAGGAAGAAGAAAAGGAACTAAAACTATTGCTAAAAACTAAACTACCCTCTGTACGTTTCCTCCTAAGAGCCCAAAAGTGATTCAATCTTCTCCCCGTGGTCCCCACCGAATTTGACCAAGAGGAATACACGAAAGTGGCCTGCCGAATTCCACTCCTATTGTTCCTAGGACTCCTAGTCAGCAACTCTGCTCATCAGCAAAAGGAATTGCAATCCGTATGTAGCATCTTGTGGGCCAGGTGTGTGTGAAGCCTTATGGAGTCTCTCACGAATGGAGTTATTTCCTCAAGATAGTTTCCCCTTTTAAGCACTTTTTGGTTCCATTCCCTGAAATTGAGTCCAGATACCAAATATAAGTAAATATTAATAATTAAAACAATATTTGGTAAGGACAAGGGGGAAATTAACAATAAAATTACTAACAAATTACTAACAATAATATTTGGTAAGAACTCTCACTGAGTTTTCATACACTTGGAACTTCTCAGAGCTTCTTAACATTATTTCATCCTCCCCTGCCAAAGTCAACATTGAGCTATTTTACTTCTTTCAACAGTAATGGAGCTTCAAAGTTCCATTTCTTGGGGATTTTGGTCATCGATCTCAATGGACATTCTGATCCTGCTTGTAGTTCTCGCTGCCATCAACAATTCTGCAGTAAATCATGCCTTAGCCACCAATCGACTTCAAAATGAAACTGATAGACTCGCTTTGCTGGAGTTCAAGAGTCAGATATCTGATGATCCACATGCTATCTTTAACTCGTGGAATCAAACACGACACCATTGCAGGCGGCCAGGGATCACATGTGATAGTCGACATCAGAGGGTCACAGCCATAACTCTAACAGGCTGGAGTTTATCTGGAACCATATCTCCTCATATAGGAAATCTCAGCTTCATGAAATCCATCCATCTGGAGGAAAATCAGTTCCATGGTGAAATTCCACAAGAGGTTGGTCATCTGTTCCGTCTAAGGTTTCTTAACCTATCATATAACCTCCTGAGCGGAGAGATCCCTGTTAGTCTATGCAACTGCTCAAATATGTTAAGCCTTACGCTTACGAATAACAAACTTGAAGGAAAAGTTCCAATTGAGCTAAGCAAATTGAAGAAGCTTGAAAGTCTTTATCTTTCTAAGAACAATTTGACAGGAGAGATTCCTTCCTCCCTCGGAAATCTTTCATCATTGACAAGTCTCTTTCTTGCATATAACAATTTGGAGCGTAATCTGCCCAAGGAGATAGGCTTCCTAAAAAACTTGCGTTCATTAGGAGTGGGAGTAAACCAATTATATGGTAGGATCCCTGCATCTGTTTATAACATATCATCTCTCCTTGTCTTTTCTATACCAGTTAATTCTTTTCATGGCAACCTTCCAACCGACGTAGGTCTCACCCTACCAAATCTGCAATTCCTAGAAATTGGGATGAACGACTTCAATGGCAACATTCCACTTTCCATCACCAATGCTTCTAGGCTTGAGCAACTTAGCCTTGATGACAATAAGCTTGAAGGGCAAGTTCCCAGTAATTTAGGAGATCTATCAAACCTTCAATCAATAGCATTTTCTGGAAATTGGTTAGGGAGAAATTCTACAGGAGACTTGAATTTCATTGGATCATTGACAAACAATAGTAATCTATATACTATTGCCTTAGATGACAATAATTTTGGTGGTGAATTACCTAAGTCCGTGGCAAACCTCACATATGGGCTCACTGAATTAGGCCTCGGAGGAAATCAAATATGGGGAACTATCCCGGAAGGGCTTGGAAATCTTGTCAATCTAATTGTCTTTGATATGTCATGGAATTCTCTTTCAGGCAATGTTTTTAAACTCGGATCGGCCAGTGAACCGGAGAGGGGGCGGTTCACGGTCTGACCGGTCCGACCGGCCGGTTCAACGGTTCTCTGTTTTTTTTTGCTAAGTACTTCATAGGTCTTCACTGTACAGTTACACTGGAACTTGACGGCTAATGTACACTCTAACATAGTTATTAATAACTTAAGTCCCTAAAATACATTCATCAATATAACTTAAAACTAAATTTAAGTTGAGATAATAATAAATTTTCTAAAACTTATACATGAAACCTGGAATAATAAATATAACTAAAATATCATAATTCACCGCAAGTTTTCATAAATTCATTACAAACATAAATAGATATATCCCAAATGTTCACCAATTATCATAAACAAAAACACACAAATAAATAAAATAAATGTTAACATTCTTTCACAATTCCAAAAAAAATCCATAAAAGAGTTCAATTCATATTCAAGGCATACAATTTGAATAACAAACATCCATCATTGGCATGACAAGGCATCAGCACCCCCTTCACAATTTCATCAATTTAACCTGAAAAAATTAAAAATTTTATTACAAAAAATATAAATCTAATTGGTGAAACTTAAAAAAAAAGCCAAAAAATTTTGAAAAACAAAGATACAACCAAACACCAGCCATAAAAATATACCCAGTCATAACACCAATGATCAAGCCATAAAAATATACGAGATGAAATCTATAAAAAAAAATAAAAAAAATCTCCTATAACTGAAGTATACTACATATCTCCACAAAAGACATAACATGTTGAAAAAATGAACAAACACATTAAGGCGGCACAATAACAAAGTAATATCAGAGTCCTTGTGATTGTCAAACCCAGAGGTCCTACAGACAGAAGAAATCCCTGCGCTTCTTTAATTAGACAAACTTCAAGTTGCAATAATATTGATTAAATAAAAAAAGCCGTATGAACTTTGAACATTTGAGCAGAAATTAGTTTATGGTCACAGAAATTAGTTGAATAAAAAAAGGGCATACGGTTGCATACTATAATCATAAATCATAAATTAGTTGCATACGGTTATCATCACAAACAATATCAATGGAACAAAAAAAAGGCATTCCAAATATTAATTCCAGAAAAATACAAAATTAAAAAACCAAACATGACTAATTTTATTAATTTGATATTTCATCCAAAAAATAACTTCTCCAAACATGACTACCAAATAATTTATGATTCATAGTTTCATCCTTAACTAATCAAACATAAATAAAACGTCAATTAGGGATAAGGAAACGGATGAAAATTGGGGGAAAAAAGAAGAAAATACGAAAAAATCCACTAAAGATAATATAGAAAACAAAATTCAAGAAAAGGCAAAAATTAAACTTACCAAGATGCAAAGCTCTGGAGTCCCGCCTAAAAATAATAGTGTGATGATCTTGTTGTGGACATTTGGATGTGGAAGGATGATGAAGAAAAAAAAATCAATAGATTAAATAGAGAGAAAAAGAGGAACGGAGGAAGTAAAGTGAAGCCGAGGAGAATTGGAGAAATGGTGCCGTCGGCTGCTATGTCTTTTCTTAATCAATGCTAGGGTTTTTTTATTTAATCTGATTTTATTTTTTGGTAGGTTAAGTAAATTTCTACACAACAAAAGCTTGTCCCTTAGTTGTGGACTAGTGGTAAGCATGCCTATTGTGGTTATGAAGACCCAGGTTTGAATCCTAGCAACCTCCACTCTTGTTATTGTTTTGAATTTGAGGTCTATTGTTTGAAAATTTAAGAACCGCTGGTTTACGGTTTTTACGAGTTTTAACGGTTCGTCCGGTTCGTACGGTTCCTAGCGATTTTACATTAACTTCCGGGTGTGATGCTGGACCGTTGTTTTGAATTTGAGGTCTATTGTTTGAAAATTTAAGAACCGCTGGTTTACGGTTTTTACGAGTTTTAACGGTTCGTCCGGTTCGTACGGTTCCTAGCGATTTTACATTAACTTCCGGGTGTGATGCTGGACCGGACCGGTGATGCTACCGGTTCGCGGTTGGACCGGCCGGTCCGGTCCGGTTCTGAAAACATTGCTTTCAGGAGTCATACCAAGTGACTTTGGTAAATTTCAAAACTTGCAATATTTGGGTCTAGAACGAAACAGGTTGTCAGGTGAAATTTTGTCGAACTTATGTAATACTAGCTCTCTGTACCATCTGGACTTAGCAGACAATCTTTTTGAAGGCACCGATGTATTTGGCAGTATTCTCATGAACTGTGGAAATCTGCAATATCTGGATGTATCTATAAATAATCTTAGTGGTGTTATATCACCACAGTTTTTTGAGATGCACACCTTGCTATTATATCTGGGTTTAAGACAGAACACATTCAGTGGTTCTATACCTCTGGAAGTAGGAAAGCTGATGCACATGGTAAATTTCACTGTAGCCTACAACAGATTTTCTGGAGAAATACCCCAATCGCTTGCTGATTGTTTGGATTTAGAGACTCTTGAAATGCAGGCCAAATTTTTCGAAGGGACGATTCCCTCAAAATTGGCTTCTCTGAAAGCCATTCAAGTATTAGACCTTTCATTTAACAACTTGACTGGACAAATGCCAAGAGACCTTGAGAAACTTCAGCCGTTGAGGTATCTGAACCTTTCTTACAATGACCTTTATGGGAAGATACCAACAACCGGAATATTTGGGAATGCAAGCCTAATAGTTTTGATGGGAAACACCAAACTTTTTGGGGGCATTACTGAATTGCGTTTCCCATCTTGTCCAGTGATCATGGGAAAGAAAAAGGAAAAGCATAAGATCATTGTCCTATTATCCACAATTTTACCAGTAACATTCTTGGCTTTTGGTATAATATTGTTGTTCTATTTGGGAGTATACCAAAAAAGATTATCGAAGAGAAGCCAGCTCATCTTTCGTGCACCCAACAGTGGATAGGCTCTTGAGAGTTTCTTACCATGAACTCCGTCGTGCAACTTCGGGATTTTCTCCAGAAAACTTGATCGGATCAGGAGGTTTTGGGATTGTTTACAAAGGCAGGCTAGATCAACACGGAGATAGGCTTGTTGCAGTTAAAGTTCTTGACCTTCAGAAGAATGGGGCTTCTAAGAGCTTCAAGGCTGAGTGCAAAGCACTAAGAAACATCCGCCATCGAAATTTAGTCTCCACCTTAAGTTATTGCTCCAGCGTTGATTCCAAAGGTCATGAATTCAAAGGTCATGAATTCAAGGCTCTAGTTTACGAGTTCATGGAAAATGGAAATCTTGACTTGTGGTTGCATCCAGAAACAACTGATCAAGCAACAACATCCAGCTGCCTTAATCTTATTCAGAGGCTGAATATTGCAATTGATGTTGCTTCAGCGGTGCATTATCTTCACAACCAATGTGAAACAACAATTGTTCATTGTGATTTGAAGCCAAGCAACATTCTTCTTGACAATGACTTCGTTGCTCACGTGGGTGATTTTGGATTAGCAAGGCTTCTTCCTGAAACCATCAGTACTTCTTCTGACCAGGGAACCAGCAGTGCTGTTGCAATTAAAGGATCAATCAGATATGCGGCTCCAGGTAATTTATATCCAGTTCCAATCTATTAAGGTATGGTCAAGATTTGTAGATACAAAGAGCCTAAACCAAATTGAATCACTGGTTCTTAGACAATACTAAATTCTCTTTGAAACAGAATTCAAGCTAATTTAATTAGAAATTTTTAATAATAAAATTATATTTTTATGGTTGTGTACTTTTATGGTTGAATTAATTACCCCTGACCAAAGCCAGTTGTTTGTGCAAAGCATATTCATTTTGCTTCTACTTAGTTACAATCTCTCACACTTGATTCAGTAATCCTATTTCGAAGAGTTGCCTTGACTTCTTTTTCATCAGAGCAACATATTGAAAGAAAATTTCAGAGTACGGGATGGGTCTCCCTGCATCAACTCAAGGCGATGTTTATAGCTATGGGATATTTCTGCTGGAGATGATCACAAGAAGGAGACCAACAGATGATATATTAACTGATGGCCTAAATCTTCATAACTATGTTAATGTGGCTCTGCCTGAACAAGATTGCAAGATTGTGGACCCGTTACTTCTTTCAAAAGGAGGAGATCAGTACAGAGAAATGACTCCAGGAGAGGAAAAGATTAATTGCAGAAGAGAGATGGAGTGTATTATATCCCTGTTGACAATTGGACTCGAGTGCTCTGCAAGATTACCAAACGAGAATGAAGTTCTGAGAAAATTACATCTCATTAAGGATCTGTTTCTTGGTATGAGGGTACATCAAGAAAATCTTGAGGCTTGACAGGTACACTTTTAATTTCACACTCTAAATTCACTCCCTACCATGGAAGTGGATATCTTCTTGGTGCTAACTGCTAAGACGTGGTTTTCTTTGGATTTGCAGCTGTATGCAGATTTGAAGCTCCAGAGTGAAATTGCTAGCTTGTGCACTCGTGAAGAGAATGGGCTCAACTCTGCTTGAGCATTTGAAGATTGGGTTAAAGAAGTTTTGTAGCCACCAATATCTGGGAATATAATTGATCTCCTTTATTGCCCTCTTCTCTCATGTTTGAACATACAGGTAACTATGCACTCTCGGTTTATTTTTATTGAGCTATTCAGTGAATATTCATTGATAGTGATTATTATGCGTAATTAGTTCCAATAACTGCATTCATTTGAAATAAACACACTTAAAAATTTGACTAAACTTTTTTTTTTTTTTCATTGAAACAGATTTTATATCTAGCATGAATTCACTTTATCATAGATACAACCACGATATTACCATACAGTGGCATTTTGCTGTAATTTTTGTGATGGCACAAACGGTGAGCTTAAATTTAAATAACAAAACTACAGCCTAAGCTCTTTTCTATTTTGCTCCCCAAAAGAAAAAAAGAACTACGGCCTGCAGGGATTTATTCACGCCAACTCTTTATTCAGTTTGCAAAGGATCATTATCTCTATTTTAAGCATTTGTTCTTTTATTTAATTGTGTGATAAAACGTGTGCATTCAGTATTGAGACTTCTACATTTTGCCCATCCATCTGTTGAACTAAAATAGTGGTAATTATTCAAAATAAAAAAAGGCATAGACTTGTATGCAGTTGAGAGGAAGATAAGCCATTTTACATCCAATTCATTTGATTTGTAAGCATAAAGGCTCCTACCTTATTACCCATTTTATTTGTTTTCGTAGCTTTATAGAGGCCCTAGCTTGGGAAACCGTTGACCCAACTTGATCGTTTAGCAACCGAATGTGATTATTTGAGTTCTGTCCTCATTAAGACAAAATGATTATCCCCAATTGAATTTGAATATTTAAATTCCTATTTATGTTCTAGTCTGACATGTCTTAACTTTATGGTGTGGGACTGAGCTATCATATAACCCTCCTATGATTTCAACTTTCAAAAGTTGATTAAAGGTACGGTTTCCTCATATTTTTCCTTTGTGGCAAAATTGATTAAATTATTAGAATTATCCCAATGTAAAAATTAAAATTATGTATTAACCACATGATGGGAGATATATATAGATTTGAAAATCATAAGAGGGTTATCTAAAAAAGTGCTAAACTATAAGGGTTAAAGTGCAATGCATGCTACATTTGCATATCTTTGGCATTCCGGTCATTGTAGTTTTTAAAGGAGCGTAATCTTGACATTTCAATTAGATCCATTATAGGTATTTCCCATTTTTATAGGAATTTCGATGCCAAAAACAACCGTACATCCCATTATTTTTTTTTTTTTTCTTCAGTGGGGTATCCGACTACATTGGTAACCGACTAGTCCTCCACTGGGCCCTGACCCCTGCACCACCAAGGAGCCAGAGATTGTTAACGAGGGCAGAGTCGACCACACGACCTGGGGCCTAATGAGGTGATCCCACAGCCAGCCGATCTGCACCTGGGGTGCCCGTACATCCCATTACATCCTAGGGAATTTGGTGGAATTTGGTGGCCCTGCCCCTACTTTAAATCCGCCACTGACTAGTCATCTCAATTAATTTCTGACTACATACAAATCTAACTTAATGTGAAGATCTTCAAGTTGCTAAAATTGTGATTAGCATCAGGAAAACACACGAAGAAATGTATGTTGAGGGAAGACATGAGGTTGGCAGTAAATTAGAAGATGAGGGAAGGAATAAAAATATAACTAAGTAAGAAGAAGCGAATGCTTTTGTTGATTAGGTCAAGAGAAGACAACACATTTTCTCCAACCTCAGGTAAATTATTTGTGCTCAGTTTTGCATGTTTGTGAAGGCTCAGAGCAAAGCAATGGAATGTGGTTGCCACCCCGTCATGAGCGGCAACACTACAATTGGTTTCCAGTAGTCAAGCCAGCATGTGGGTCTTGATTCCCTCGAGTGCAGCTAGCCAGCCAGTCTTCTTGGTTTCGATGGTTCGTTGTCTAGCAATATGTGTTGATTTTTCTTTTAACCAATGACTGAAAAATTGTGGAAATTTCACTTCTAGTCAAGTCTGGAATCGTAGATGATGGAACAAGCCAGCATTTTTCAGGGTCCAAATGATGAAATTCTAGTCATCCATGGGCAATTAGCGAATAATTTAGAATCGTGCTGAGTTATGAGGCACCAGTTTGGATCGAAGGAAAGGAACACAACTGAAAGGTGATGAGTTTAGTGGAAAAGAAAAGAAAGTAAAGTAGGAGAAAGTAGTTTTCATCCATCTTGTCGGAATCACATACCGAAGGAAAAGAAAAGAAACACTCCAAATGATATTTGGAATTGGGAAGGAAAAAAAATTATACATTAGTTACATTGTTGCCCATAACTTAATAATGCAATTTGCTTATTAAATTTAGATATGACTAAATTTAAAATTGGCTAAATTAATATGGATGTGCAAACTTTCAATGCAAAATGGAGATGTCAAGGGAAGGACTTGAAATTTTAAGAATCCAATTTAGTCAAGACAAAAGATGAGCACAAGGTAAATAGACAATTTCTCAGTGGTTGGAAATTTGATTTGTCTTGTCTTAGATGATAATCTACTCATAAACACAAGTTATTTACAAATGTTTTCTGCAAGAATCAAGATACAAAAGCATAAATTAGAAGGCCAAAATAAACTTATTCACATTTGCGCTTAAGAGCCTATGTATATATCAGGATGATTTCATTTTAATAAAAAGGATAGCAAGATATAAGCTGAAATGATAACGTAAGAGGCCCTTCGAACAAATATATGGCTGCAGAAATTATGTTCCTTTGAATAAATAATGAACATGGCTTCATTTTTATCACCAAATGTATGCATTATTTTATATCTCACAAACATATTTTTTCTTCTTGTTTTCTTATCAGAAGAACCTTTTAAGGTCATTGGCTTGCTTGGAATTCATGATCCTGAGAATATTTTGAGGCCTTGTGCTCGTTCTAGTTGCTTATAGATAAGTCGAGGCTTGACCAGTAGAGGAACATAATGGATTGTTGAACATTATGGATGGCAATCAAGCAGAGTCTACTCTTTGGATGGAATCTGATATCTCCAGAGACTAAGAGCTCTGACTTTAGACCACAGCCATTGCGAAATATCATCAGTATTTGTGTTGGTGGAAGCTCACTGACCATTCCTGTATTAAGTTCTCACAACGAAGTTTAGCTCATTTTTCTCGAAAATATACCAAGAAAATTAAGCCCAAATTTCGTTCCAAGAATCTATAAAGCAGAACTACAAGAATCTATAACAGCTCAAACACTGTTCCCATTCCGCAGAAACTTTTATCATTCAATCATCAATTTGTTGCAAATTATTCCATCTTCGCATCCAACAGCTCATGGAAATTCCAAATACCATGTGGGGATTTCGCTCATCATCAACATTAGCGAACATATTTCTCCTTCTCTTAGTTGCCATGATCTTTTCAGTAAGCCATGTTTCAGCTTCTAAACAATTTAAAAATGAAACTGATCGTCTTGCTCTACTTGAATTCAAGAAGCAGATATACGATGACCCGCTTGGAGTGCTGAACTCCTGGAACAATTCACAACACCATTGTCAGTGGGAAGGAGTCACATGTAGTACTCGACATCAAAGGGTCATGGCCTTGATTCTAAGGGATAAGCACTTTTCCGGAATTATATCTCCTCATGTCGGAAAATCTAAGCTTCATGAGGCTCATCCATCTTGAGGAGAATCAATTCCATGGTGAGATTCCCCAAGAATTTGGTCGCCTCTTCAGGCTAAGAGCCTTGAACCTGTCAATTAACGCACTCGGAGGAAAAATCCCAGCAAACCTGAGCTACTGCTCAGAGTTGATAAATATTAGCATAAATGCCAACAAGCTAGAAGGGAAAATTCCGATTGATCAGCTAAGCAGTCTGAAGAAGCTTGAATATTTTGGCCTTAGCACAAACAATTTGACAGGAGAGATTCCCTCCTCCATTGGTAACTTATCGTCATTGATTGGACACGATCTCGACTTCAACAACCTGGAGGGAAATCTGCCCATGGAAATGGGGCTCTTAAAAAGGTTATCTATATTTTCAGCAGTAGAAAATAAACTATCTGGTATAATCCCTGCCTTCATCTTTAATAGTTCAGCCATTGCTGTCATTTCAGTAACCGACAATTCCTTTCATGGCAATCTCCCAACCAACATAGGTCTCACCCTACCAAATCTACAAGTGTTGTATGTCGGGGGGAACAACTTGTATGGAAACTTTCCAATTTCAATCACCAATGCTTCTGGGATTGAGGCACTTGATCTTTCCCGTAATAAGTTTGCAGGCCAAGTTCCCAGCTAATTTAGGAGATCTGACAAATCTTCAATTATTAAATCTTGAAGAAAGCCTCTTCGGCGGTAATTCGACAGGAGACTTGGATTTTATTGCATCATTGACCAACTGCAGTAATCTAAGCGTTATTTCCGCGAGTTACAATAATTTTGGAGGTAATATACCTAAAGTCATGGCCAATCTATCAAATCAACTCACTAGATTGTACCTGGGAGGAAATCAACTGTCAGGAACTATTCCAGAAGGATTTTGGAAATTTAGTCAATTTATATCTCCTTACCCTTGAAGGAAACCATCTTTCAGGGGTCATTCCAAGAGATTTTTGGCAAGTTACCATATTTGCAAGGATTGCGTCTAGACCATAATGACTTGTCAGGACAGATAGTCTCTACCCTATGCAACAACACCAATCTATTCTCTCTGGTCTTATCATTTAACCAGTTTGAAGGGGGCAATGTATTTGACAATGTTCTTATGAACTGTTCAAAAATTTGCAATATCTGGATATATCTCATAACAACTTCACTGGTATTATATCACCACATTTTCTGCAGATGCACTCATCACTGAGGTCCATCAAAATAGGTGAAAATTCGTTTAGTGGTTCTCTGCCTCCTGAAGTTGGAAAGCTTATACATTTGGTGGATTTCAATGCTTCCCACAATCAATTTTCCGGAGATATACCCATCTCACTTGCAGATTGTTCAGATCTGGAGAATGTTTATATGCAATCCAATTTTTTCCAAGGAACAATTCCACCAAATTTGGCTTCTTGGAAGAGCATCCAGCAAGTAGACCTTTCAAGTAATAACTTGACCGGTCCAATACCAAAAGAACTTCAGAAGCTTCAGTTTTTGAGCTACTTAAATCTTTCCTACAACGACATTGAGGGTGAGATACCAAACACAGGAGTTTTCAGCAATGCGAGTCAAATATCACTGATTGGCAACAACAAACTCTGTGGAGGCATTCCAGAATTGGAGTTCCCACCTTGTCCACTGATTAAGGGCAAAAACAGAGGAAAGCTTAAGGTTTATATCGCTGTCCATTGTTTTACCAGCAACGCTTCTGGTTCTCGGTGCACTGTTATTATATTTCTTGGTATATCATAAAGGAGAAAGAAGAATGGTGGCAGGATTCTCTAGCATGCCCGCAAGAATCGATGAGCTCTTACGGCTTTCTTACCATGAACTTCTTGGTGCAACTTCTGGATTTTCTCCAGAAAACTTAATTGGTTCAGGAAATTTTGGATCTGTCTACAAAGGAAGGCAAGAAAAACATGGCAACAAGCTTGTAGCAGTCAAAGTTCTTGATCTTCAAAAGAACGGAGCTTCCAAAAGTTTTAAGGCCGAGTGCAAAGCATTGAGAAATATTCGCCATAGAAACCTCGTTGCTATCGTGAGTTATTGCTCCAGTATTGATTCCAAGGGTGATGAATTCAAAGCTCTAATCTATGAGTTCATGGAAAATGGAAATTTGGACTTGTGGCTGCATCCTTCAGAGACAACTGATCAGGCAACAAGCTCAAGAAGTCTTAATCTTCTTCAGAAGCTAAATATTGCAATTGATGTGGCTTCAGCATTGCAATATCTTCACGACCACTGCGAAGCTGAGATTGGTCACTGTGATCTAAAACCAAGTAACATTCTTCTTGACAATGATCTTGTTGCTCATGTGGGTGATTTTGGATTGGCAAGGCTTCTCCCAAAACCCATCAACACTTCTTCCGAGCAAAGAACCAGCAGTACCATTGCCATAAAAGGATCAATCGGTTATGCAGCTCCAGGTAACTATAATTTACAACCTTTTTATGGGCAAGATGTTACTTAATTGTGCACAGAAATATAGAACTTTTGGGACATTTAATTTTTTTTTAATTTTTTTTATTATAATTACTATGAGATCTCTAATCACCGATGCATAGTAGCTAATTTTAATTAAGTCATTTTGTTATAAAAGAAGGTCCACTATGCCCCAATCTAACATTTGATTAATTTTAATCACTTAGTTTTTTTTTTACAGTTTTTCTTTTACCACCCAATAATAACATGTCTAGAAACAAAATCTCAGAGTATGGAATGGGTCTTGCTGCATCAACTCAAGGGGATGTCTACAGCTATGGCATTCTTTTGCTAGAGATGATTACAGGAAGGAGGCCAACAGATGATATATTCGTGGGTGACCTTGATCTACATAACTATGTTAATGGGGCTTTGCATGAACAAGTTTCTAAGATCGTGGACCCGTTTGCTTCTTCTTGAAGGAGATGAAAACAGAAATATGACTCCTGGAGGGGAAACCATTAATGGTGGAAGAGAGATTGATTGCATTATTTCCCTATTGAAAATTGGACTCAAGTGCTCTGCAAGATTACCAAATGATAGGATGCATATGAATGAAGTTGTCAGAAAATTACATCTCATTAAGGATGTTTTCCCTGGTGTCAGGGTGCATCAAGAAAATTTTGAAGCTTAATAGCCACAGGTATACTCGATAATTTAATACAGACCACAAGTTGAAGTCCATTTTTTCTATATTAGGTAAAGAATTTTATTCTTGACCTAGGCTTGCAAGCTAACTCGTTCTACCAGTCAAAACCTATTCCAGTCCAAACCAAAAAAAAAAAGGCAAAAGCTATGTGTCGTGCTTACAAGCATGGAAAAAGACGGCTTCTCATACTAATGCATGAATTCTTGATTTGCAGCTGCTTACAGGTCTGAATCTCCAAGCTGAAGTTGTTAATGGGGTGAGCTAATGAAGAAGACACCTTTGGCTTTTTATTTGAAAATAAAAATAAATGGATGATTCAAACATATTCCTGTAGTCTTTCTTTCTAAGAATTAGAAGCATATTATGCTTGGATAGCATGCAACACATTATACTTACAATGCATAGTCTCGCTCCCACTTTCTTTGAATTTTGATTTTGCTACTATATGAAATTTCAGTTACTATCAGAACAACATAAGGGGATAAAAGGTGAGGATCAATTGTACAATAAATTCATATGTTCCCTTATTACCATATCCCTGTATTGCTCAATTAAGTCAACTTGCCTCTTAAAGCTGTGGATCTTTCCATGGTGGGGTTCATACTTTTATGCCATATCTTGATGATTTTGAACGTAAAATGTTAGTAGGGCCTAGTAAGTGACCTAGGCAATATCAGGTTGAAAGAAAAGTTAAAGAAGGAAGTGAAGGGGAAGGAGAAATGAAAAGAAAAGATAAAATGTTAAATAATTGGAGGAACTGCCAAGAAAAAAATTCAGAAGGGAAAAGGATTTTTGAGTGAACAATTTATCCATGTGCAAGTCACGTCCTCTGGCTCTGGCAGCCCAACTTAGGGTCAAAATTCGCGAGAAGCACAAATTGGGTAAGGTATCAATTGGGAAATGGGAACATTCTACCATCGTGGTAAAAAAAGACTCCATTAGCAGGGAGAAAAGGAAATCAAAAAAGTGTATAGGGGGCAAACTGCAATGTTTTGACAAAACTTTCTTCTTTTTTTTTTTTTTTTGAGGGAATGTTTTGACAAAATTAGTTTATGAAGCAATGTGAAATACCAACTTATATGAAGGTGGACTTTGTTGCTTTGATAATATCATTAAGTATTAATTTTTTTTACACTGTTAACTGCTAATGTATGTATTTACGAGTTTAGATGTATGTCACATTTATCTCAGTTTAAATTTAAATATCAAACTTTGCAAGTATCTAAAACCTGCTAGCCTATATACCAACAATGATTTGTTCGTTAAACAATCCTATTTTCAGCTTGTCAGTTTGAATTAAAATATCAAACTTTGCAAGTATCTAAAACCTTCTAACCTACATACTAACAATGATTTGTTCGTTAAAGAATCCCATTTTCAGTTTGTTTCAAATAACACCGATCAATTATTTTAACTTTTACTTGTGTTAATTCCATTTTGCACTCTTTACTCCGACTATTTTTTTCATCCTTAAACTACACTTTACTCTTTAAACTGTAAATTCCATCCTGCTTAAATGCAATTCTCGATGGAATGCTCAAAATTAACAGAATAATTCCCATATCCCGTTAACTTATCATTTTAACTAAAATTAACCAGATGTATTGGTACATAAATGTCAATTCAGAAACCCTTAAAACCTCTTAAAAATTAAACATTATTTTCTTTTTCTTCCTTTGTTCTTGCATTTCTTCTTATTTCCTTTTCTACTACCAGACAGAAGGTACCAGTGTACCACCATCGCCAGCAGCATACAATCACTAGCTTAGCCAAGTCTAGCACCGGAATCAATAACGTGCATGTCTCTCCCTCATTGAAGACCAACATCCACATAATCATCCCCTGCAAAACGTATCCAAAGGAAATTAAAGAGCATCTATGCTCCAAAAAAGGCTTCGATCTCACACTCAACATTACCCACAATTAATACAACCCTACCTTCAAATCTAGCAGCACCTCTGCTTCCAATTTCCACTATCAGTTTACAGCAAAAAGTCCAAATTTTCTGGAAACCCACAAAACCATGGTCAAACCATAGACAATCCTTTAATCACCCCATATTTAAACCCCTGTGTCCAAAAAAAAAAAAAAAAAAGCCCAGCTGAAAGTATTATTCTCAACCAAAACAACAACGATGGTGATAATGTTGAAGAACAAGAGTCATTTGCGGTCAATGTCAAAATTGATGAAAATGGGGTGTGATATGAAAAAAATCAATTTTTCCTAACTGCATCTGACTTTTAGAATTCCTCGACTAATTTTTTTTTTGGTTTAACCAACTTCATGAATAATCTAGGTTTGAAATTCTAGCACCGTTAGATTGGTTTCGTGGTTGTTATTTGAAATTCTCAGTACCCTTGAACCTTAGTAACGGCAACTTTTCACCTTTGCTAGTTGGATGCCAAGAAACTCGTCCAAAAATCACTATTCTAGACGCTACTAAAATTTAAAATGCCTTATCTTCGAGTTTAGGCCTATATTGACGGCGAGACACTTAGTGTGTTTGGATGGCCATTATTTGACCAAAAATTATTTATTTATATCACAAATATTTTTATCTTTTTAATCACATTTTTAACTTCACATATATCACATGATAAAAAGTGTTACATTAATTATTTTAAATAATCTCCTATTTAAACACTATAATTATCAATGTATTCAGATAATTAAATTATTTGAAATAACTTTTTTTTTAAAAAAATTACTGTAGCACTTTCTTGATTTCGATGTAAATTTGTTGATGATGTAAGTAAATAAAATTTTGCAAATAATATGCCATCCAAACAGACTGCTTCCGGCTTGGATTTCAACAAATTAGAAATTTTTGCCAATTTTTTGGAGATTAAAAATTGAGTTGGAAAGGTGAGAGAGTTAGATTATTGGGTGGGCTGGTGAGGAGTAGAACTGGGAGAAGGAATCATTAAATTAAGACGAACAAGAATAAGTAGACGAAGGTACAACAAAAGGATCGTCATTGGGTTGAGAGGATTTTTTTTGTCTTTTTGGTCTCATGAATTTACATTTTTGTCCCCAAAAAAATTTGTTTCATTTCAGTTATACCCATAAGTTAACGGAATGTGATAATTGTTATTCTAGTAGTATCAGTTTTCTTTCGCGTTCGGCGTTCCGTCTAAGAATTGTATTGAAGTGGGACGAAATTTATAATTTAGGGAGTAGAGTGTTTCATTTTTAAAATTGAAGTTTAAAGGGCGCAAAATGAAATTAACCCTTCTTGCTCCCCTTCGTTCTTGCTTTCCTGCACCCCCAGCTTAACTCATCTTTGCTGGTATAATAATCCCAGCATCCGACTCTCCCTCTCATAATTCTTCAACCATATATTAAGCGATCTCAACTCCGCTCCGGCGGTCCTTTTTGGACGGAAACCTAGACGTTTACCGAAGCTGTATGTATGCATCAATACCTGTTAATCTCTCCATAGATTATCCATGGAAGACAAAGAAACAGAGTTCCTCTGTAAACTCACAGCAAACCATCTCTTTTTAGCCCAATTCGAGCCACTTCGGGCGACTTTACGTAGTCTCCGAGTCCGAAGCCCGGAGCTTGCCCGATCAATTTTGCAAACAATTGTAGCTAAAGGTGGCCGCTTCGACTCAGTCCTCTGGTCTCACCATTCCTGCGCTTCCCCGTCCCTCCTCGCCTTTTTGTCAACCCTCGAACTTTTGCAATTCAATGAACCCGTTTTGGGGCTCTGGTCGTTCGACGAAAGTAGCTTGAAATTGAGGGCTGAGTTCTTGTTGTATGTGCAAATTGTAAGTTATAGGGTGGTGGAGAGTGTTAAAAAGCATGTAGAGTTGAATGGAATTCAGGGAAATGAAGACGGCTTTAGAAATTTCAATATCCCGGTTGAGTTTTTGGCGAAAGAGGACGGTTTTAGGATTTTGGACGAGGAAAATGGTAAGTGTTTGTGGGTTTTGGATAGGATTTCTAATGTGGGTTTGAGCCGATTGAGGCCAGATATGATGGTAGTAGAGGGAGAGGAGGAGAGGGAGGGGGTTGCAGAATCTGTTGAGGAGATTGGGGAAGAGGAAATGATGGTTTTGAAGAGGGTAATTTTGGAAAATGCAGAGGTTTTTGATGTGTTGTGTGTGAATATTGAGAAACAGCTGGGTATGATTCAGAAGGATGATTCAGGGATGGCAATTACATTGAGGACGGAAGGGAAACGAATGGAGGTGGAGGATAGGGTGTTTAGGTTGGTGCAAAGATGTGTCCAGATTGTGCATTTAGATGCTATGAAGGAATTATTGGACAAGAATGAGCTGGATGGGGTGGTTTCTCATTTAAAGTATCTTCATTTGGATTTTGGTGTGGAGGACATGGACTACCGGTATGTGCAGTTGTGATTTTACCAATATAGTTGATGTTGCGTTTTTTAATAATGTTGTAATCTTTATTTTCCTTTAATGTTTTATCGAGATTAATTGGAGTTTATGCTGGTGATTTTTGGTTGAATATGATTTTGATTGAAAATCAGAAGTAGAAAGTGGAATTTTGTTGGCTCTTTCGTTTGTATCCTGACCTTGTCCGATGAACCGGAATTGGCATGCATGGAAAAGGACACAATAGCGTGCTTGAATTTGAGAGCTTTAGATTAAGAGGATAGGTTAAAATATAAACTATTAGAGGAAAGAGTTTTCCAAGAAGTTTGCTGTTCAAAAGTTGTGAAATATGGAGATTGAAGACTAGTTAATGGTATTCACCTATCTACACATATTGCTTATGAAAGGGGAAAAGGCAATTCTCATCCAGTAGAAATTAAATGCTAATGAAAATTGCTATTCCTTGACCATTATCCCATGTGAATTTGAAGTTTTTAGGAGTATGCAAATTTGAAGTCAATATTATACTTTTGCAAATTTGAAGCTCAATGTGCTGTCCCGATATGTTAAGCAAAGTAACAAACAACTTTCTGATGATGAAAAAGATATGTTACTGGATTGACGCAAAACTGGAGAAGCTTTTGTTTGCTCAGTTCTCACATACTTTTCGAATTACCAAATGAGAAGATGTTTTTTTCGAAATTTTTCTTGAATTTGCAGTTGATATCTTTCATATGGGGGTGAGCCAGCAGCTTTCTGGAAAAATATAGAAATAGTTTTTTTGTTTCTTTTTTTTTTTTTTAATGTTTAAGTATCTTGAGGGTGTGTATTTGATATCAGTCTAAATTGCAAATAGAAGCCTGTAGCCACTTTGGCATCCTTGAAAAGAGAATACAACTATTTGTGGATATCTGATCTGTTTGATTCCTTGGACAATGAGTCTAATGTCTTGATAAAATATATCACAACTATGAAGCTCATGAAAGTATTTAAAATTATTGACTGTTTGATGTTTTCCAGCAGCAGTTATTTGTTAGGGTAGAATTGGGAGGAAAAATAATATTGAAATTGTATAGAAGCAATGAAAATTTAGGAAAGATACTTTGTAAGTTAATGAGCTAGGTAGTTATTGTTAGGGTCAATGTACTATGTGATTCTCATATGAAAGGAGGCTGGAATTGATTACCTGTCCTGGAATAATTTGACCATTCTAAGCACAGGATGTGCATTATTTAATCAGCATAATTTGTTTGAGGATTTTATGAATTTGATGCTTTGGAAGTGGAAACTTGTTTAGGCATGTGTGTACTGTGCAGTTATCTTCTTTATCACTTTGTATATTGGGGTTTTGTTGACATTGATTACTTTCTCGTAGAAGCTTAGCTTTGTTTTCTTCTCTGTTTTTCTGATGGTTCAACATTGGAAGTTTTGAATGTCATGAGGAATTAGTGTATTGATAATTGTTATAGACAGTTATGGTTTACTGTAATCATCTGCCAATTGATGTAGAATTTAGATTGTCAAGAGGCTTGAAACTTATGTGTCCACCTCATATTGTCTTTTCATTCTCTAAATTCCTTCCAAGGTGAAAATTGGTCTCTTATGAAACATCTTTCAGATTGTCAAAAGTCGAGAGACAAAAATAGTACAGATTCTCTGTGACTACCTAGTCACAAATTTGTTATCTGCAGATGGCAGAAGCTTTTTTTTTTTTTGCTCCATGAGATCTTAATTTTTCATGCATAACAAACCAACAGAATATTCATAAGTAATTAAAATTCTGCTATATATTCTCTTTCTATTGCCACTTCTTAAAAGTCACCAAAAGAAGGGCAAAAAAGAGAAATGTACCAATGATAAGGCAGTTATTTTTTTTTAGACGGTTACTATTAACTTTGAGATTTTTTCTTTGTTTCCTTTTAATATGTCAAAAGTTTGAAGAAGTTCTCCAGCTATTTGATTCTACTCCCTTTTGTTGTTGTACTAGAATGGTTTTGGAAGGTCTCCTCAGGAAGGTTTTGCCAAGAGGAGTTAACTATGGAGATTCCTGGTTTGCTGTGCGAGATAAATTGTTGTCAGTTTATGGAGAAGCACTTTCTTCATCTTGCATCCGTCTTGTTCAGATGATTCAGGTGGTATTGATGTTTATTCTTTAAACATCTGAGCTGCTGAACTTATTTGCTAGTAAATAATAGTTAATTGTTCATAATTTTTGCTATGGTGCTTATGCTGAGTCACCCTTAAACTGGTTGTAGCCGGCTAGTGAAGAGTCCTTTTTGGCACAGAAGTAAATGTGTATTTTTTTGGCTATCGTGATGCTATTATTTCTTTTCCATTGTAAGAAAAAAGTCCACACTTATTCTTTTTATATTAGTTCCAAAAATATCTGATCTTCTGTGATGGGAAGCTATTATCTTGCAATTCAATTTTGTTTCAAGGACTTAATTTGGCTGAGGATTTGGTTGTAATTTACCGCTTTCCTGTTAATCCAATAAGTTTAATAATCTATGACTGCAAATAGCAGTGAAAGCCTCCTACCTGCTTTTGCAAGGTATTATCTGCAATATTGATAAATTGAAGTAGGAATTAATTATAATGGAGAAGGGTAGAACTACATCTGCACCCTGCAGAAAGGAAATTTGTGCTTCAGGATTCACCGAGGTGCAAGCACTCTACTTGAAGACTGCTTTAGGTGTCTAACATAGTGGGAGCAGTTGTAGGATGGGAGGCTTTCTGCACACAAAAGACACTAAGTATAGGAATATAAAATGATGCTTTGGTGCATGGTCATAGAGCTCTGCTGCATGTGCCAGTGAACGTGAATTTCCTCTAGAGTGGTAACAGCAGAAGAAATCTCTCGGGTGAATTATAATTTGGCAAGTTGAGCATGTTTGACGGAGGTTGAATTTCCTTGACAATGGAGTCGGCTAAAATGGACTGAAAGGGTGACGGAAAAATGGTTTACCAAAAAAAGAACAAAGGAATCATTTTTGTTTACTTTTAGATCAGGTGATAATGAATTTGGCAAGTTTTCTCCATATTCTGAAAGGCAAAGACAGACTTGCTTCAAGATATGGGTTGCATGTAAGTTCCTATAAATGGGATGTCCCAAAGGAAGACTTGCTTTCAATAGCAAGGGGTCCCGCAGGTAGGGGCAGTTTTCAGTTCTGATGGTCAGTATTTTATATACATTGCTTATTGTTTTGCCATCTTTTCCTGAATATTGTTGTGTTCAAGGTGGGCTTCCAGTGTTCAAGGTGGGCTTCCATTTCTAATTGAGGGTTGTGGGTTCAACTCAGAAGATTGTAAACTTGAGGCAAAGAATGTCAAGCCTCCTGAATGATGGACTCCTTGGCATTTTAAGCTCGTTAAACTTCAGATGGTTGCTCTGATGACAAGGACATGCAAAAGGACTCTAAGATGTTTTCTAATATATGACGTTTGTTTAGTAGTGCAGTTTAAATGGTGATTGTCTGTCTTAACATCATGGTATGCTGTTGTCAAGTTAGCTGCATCTTTCAGCAGGCTATATAAGACTGCATTGTGGTGGCTGATCCCTCATGTTGATATGTCTTGTTTTTCTGCAGATTAATTGAATTGTGCTTCTCATTTACTCAACTATGCAACCAACATTTTCCATCCAATTCATTTTCCATTCTGTTGTTTGATTTCTTACTCTCTGTTAGTGGTAGATCATCTATTTGCAGATTCTTGGTTTCTGTATCTATCTACTTCCTTCTTCAGTTCTTATATCTTAAACTGATCTTTTTCTATTTCTTTTCATTCTTCCATCTTTTGATTTCATGTTGCTTCTTTCTGTTCTGCTGCTTCCATTTTTCCTTCCCTTGCCTGATTCGTCTTCACTCTTTCTTTCTCCTGTGATTTCTCTTCTGCTTCGGTTAGTCACCGCCTTCATCCTTTTCCTTGTGGCCTTCATCCTTGAACATTAATGGCCTTCTTCAACTGCTACAGTTTAGATACTATTTCTTATATGGCAATTAGCATTAATAGGCCTGGAAAAATGGAAAACATTAAAATGTTGATACCTGACCTCAATTGGTAGTAGTAGTTAAAATAGAAGATTGAGAACAAAAACTGTTCTAGCCTTGTAAGGGGGGTGATATTGGACGTTAAGTTTTGCATTTTGACACCATTGACTCTCTTGGGGGTTATTTTGGGTGGAGACACTGCAGCAGCGACTCGGCCATTTGATTGCCAATTTTTCAGATGTCAGAGCATGACTTTTAAACATTTGATGGTGATTTCTACAGTTAGGGTTCTTTACACACACTGCTGATTGCAATCAATCAGCCATCAGTCTGTCCGGGAAGCCCTCTTAAGAAATATCCCAAAAGGGATTTGTAGAGCTACTATATGCTTGAATTTCTCAACTGCATGCATTGGTGGAAAGAACGCTGGATTGTTAGCTGATAAACTTGGTTTTAAGCAAGCAAATCCATTAGTAGCTGCGTAAAGGAAGTATGTAGACCAGAGGGCTCCTTGTGTTTGCAGTTTCTGTTCTTTATTAAGGTTTCCATCTTTTTTTTATCTCAATAGTTGGCCTCTACCTTGTTTCTGATTGAAGCTTCAGTATGATTGAATGAGGTTGAGATTTCGGTGGCTGATCTTTAGCACTTGCCTTCAAACACCCGAGAAATGGCAGCTATTCTTGTGACCATTTTACCCCTTTTTAGACTTCCTGCTGAGTTCTCCTATGCATTTAATAGTGGTGAACATTCTCTGTTGTTAAACGATTATGTCCTTCATGCACATTTGAATGGAGGAATTGCAGTTTTTTTTTTTATTTTTAAATATGTCAAGACCTACATTTGTACTTAGATAGGAAAGTTAGAAATTCTTTAGCCCATTCTTGATTGGTGATAGATTACTTATGTCAGCCTGTATTGTAACTCTTTACAGGTTATTCAAGATGAGTTACTTTCTGAGGAAATAGAGACATTCAAAGCTTCTGAAAATGGCAGGATCCATTTGCCCTTTCATCGTCTTGAGAATTTTAGTGCAGAAATGACACCTGAGACGACTTCAAACATCAGAAGTGTTCAGTTGAATATTACAACATCAGCTTGCATGAGAGACATGTACCATTATGCTCGTGTTAGCGGCTTGCATGTTCTTGAATGCACCATGGATGCTGCTCTGACTGCTGTGCGGGATGAACAACTTGAAGAAGCTAGCCATGTACATGTCCTTTCCTGTGCTCAAATTGATTCTACAAGTTTAACCATCCATTTGACACTAGACTTTTTGCCCTTGAAAGTTGATTTATTTCCTTAACTTGCCATTTTCGATATTTCTTATTTGGTGTCCACATATGTGGTAGATTTTGTCACTTGCTCCACGACTTCAACCCCTTGTTGCTGTCATGGGCTGGGATCTTTTGTCTGGCAAAACTGCAATGAGAAGAAAATTGATGCAACTTTTGTGGACCACTAAATCACAAGTCCTTCGCTTGGAGGAATCCACTTTATATGGTAATAAGTCAGACGAGGTAATATTTTGTGAATCCCCTTTAGCTGTTGTACTTTCTTCTGACGTCCGTTGCATGGTTTTGAATCGATGCATGACAAAAATGTATCAAGTTGTCTGTTTATGTAGATTGAATGTATAAACTTACACGTGCACAAGCACCAGCACTTTCTGATTTTGTCTGTTTGTCTTGGCAGGTTTCCTGTGTTGAACAGCTATGTGATACATTATGTTATCAGCTTGACCTTGCTTCCTTTGTTGCTTGTGTCAATTCTGGCCAATCATGGAGTCTGAAATTGTCAATACTCTTATCTGGCAAGGACTCAAAAGATGGTGGAGATGAAGATTTCCAGGGGGATCCATTTGTTGAGAATTTTGTGCTGGAAAGATTGTCTGTTCAGAGTCCACTTCGCGTAAGAATTTAAATGTGTTTTCATCTTGGCCTAGTTGGCTGTGTTGGCCATGCAGTGTCAGTTGTCTGTCAGAACTATTTCTCGTCCTAATTGTTATGAATGTTCCATGCAGTGATTGATTTCAAGCCATTTCTTACAGAATCTCTTATATTTATCCTTTGTACGATTTGATGTATACATTCAGTTACTTGTTGGCTGCACTAACTTTAGGTTCTCTTAGATTAGGATTAGATAGTTCTAGATTGTTGTTTGCCCCCCCCCAACAAGCAAACACAAAAAAAAAACCACAATTATGCTGCCTGAGTTTTTAGAGATCTATTAAAGGGAAAATATGATAGGAATGCTTAAAGATGGTAGTTGAATTCTGCTTTAACCATCTTCCGAGGATCTCTTACTTATGTAGTTGTCATGTTAAGATACTGTCCCATAGCAATTCCTTAAATTGGGCTTCTGTTTGTTTTGCTTGAATTTTTAGCGTTTTGAATTGTATTATCGAGAACGATAGTGTTGAATGTTGCATGAATTAGAGATCCTTTGGGTAATAGATATCAGAAGATTCTACTTTGGTTTAAAGTCTTAAGCTATGAAGTTATTGAATACTATCAGGTGTATCAATGAGTCTGTAATCATCGTTTCCATGTTGGTGAATAATTTGCTACAATATGTGGAAGTCTCTCCTCTTTTTTGGACATTTACCTGTAATTCCTGATTCAGAACATGCACTTTTAAAAGTTATCCAAAAGTATACCTTCTCCTTGCTTTGGTCTTTATTTAATCTGGACTTTACAAACTGCTTGGAACAATCATGTAGTTGGATGTGAGATATTCAAATTTGGTTCTGATGAATTTATTTACATAAGTGCTTGGACAGTCCATACCAAATACCATTGCACCAGGCTTTTAAGAAAGTAATTTTCTCTATACAAAATGTAAGCTAGTAAAGAAAAGCTCATCTTTAAGGCTTTCTCCCGTTGTTTTGCAAGTTCAGTGCTTCAAGCTTCAATTGGACAATATTTGTTTGAAGGCTGTTCCTCCTGCAATCCTCTCTTTCTCTCTCAAACACACACACATACAAGGGTTTCATTTGCCTCTTTGAATAATGTTAAATTATGTAAACCACCCTAAGGGTTGGGGATTCTTTTGGTTTGCCACCTTCAACATGATTATTAGGCTCAATGCATGAATGCAATATTCCTTGCCATTTCGACTTTTGACAAGAAAAGCCTTTGATTTCCTTCTATAACTTGTAGTCCATCTTAGCCTTACAGTAAATTGCATGTAACCACATTGAAGTTTTCCCTAGTGTCACTTGACCACTGGTATTACCTTTTCTTTAGAGGCACTTTATTGAAATTTGTTTTTCTGTAGTTGTTTTAATCACTGAATTTTGGCTCTCAAAACTTTTCATTAGTCATTAAGGGTTAAAATATTGTATAACATGGTTGTGACAACCTAATTGGTAGAAATTCCTCTGTATTCTGAAAGGCAACAACATAACATCCAATCTCTCCAATGGGGTCTGTATGGGTGTTTTTGGGGGGTGTTTTTCAAAAACTACACTGTAGCATTGTATTTTAAAAACTTTTCACTGTAGATGTATTTTGGGGTGTTTTTAAAATTTAAAATTTTGTGGGGTATTTTTAAAAATTTGTTGGATCTTCCACCACCACCCACCATCCCCCTGCTACCGCCCCCCTCCCTCCTATCTCCTCCCTCTTCCTCTTGCTCCCCCCCCCTTTCCTCTTGCTCCCCTCCTTCCTCCTCCCCTCTCCACTCCTCTCCCCTCCCCTCCCCTTCCTCTCCCTCTGGTTTGATTGCGGCCACTGTGACCAAAGGGGGAGGGAGGGGAGGGGAGAGGAGGGGGAAGGAGGAAGGGAGGGTAGGGGAGGGGAGAGGAGTGGGAAGGAGGGGAGGGAAGGAAGAGGGAGGAGGAGGAAGGAGGGGAGGAAAAAGGAAGAGGGAGGAGAGAGGAGGGAGAGGGGAGGGGTGGTGGGTAGTGGTGTTCGGTGGGTGGTGTGGGTGGAAGAAGAAAGATGTGGTAGGATTTGTTATAAATTTTTTTATTTTGTGTGTTTTTGTTAGGTGTATTTGGAGTGTGTTACTATGGCATTGTATTTGAAAACTTATTTGGGAAAGCAAGCAATCCAAACAGAGTATTTTGGAATGTAAGAGGTGCTATCATGTCTGAGAAGTGAAGTGCAAACACGGAGGAAGATAAGATGCGTATGATATTATCCTTAGTTTTGACATGGGTGCTATTCAATGAAAGAAATAGAAAGGTTTTTGATGATTTAGAAAATCCTCTATTCAGGCTAACGAGACAATTCTGTATTTAATGTCTTTCTGGAGCAAAAAGTCCATGCCTTCTAGTCGTGATAGTTGGATGGGCTCTATCTGTTTTGACTACACTTCTTGAGGTATACTTATTGTATGTTAGTATTAATTGTATAATGTCCCTTTTACTTAGCAAAAAAAATAAAAAGAGAACAACTCCATAATTTTTAAGAATTTCAATTTTCTTCCATCAACCATAAATGTAATCAAACCATAATTTCAGCTCCCATTTTCCCCTCCAACACTCTAAATGATCTAATTTACTGCCACGTCTAATTTAGCGGTATTAGTTTTATTAAGTGGAAATGATCTCTATAACAAACAGTGTACCACATTATGGAAGGGCTTAATGGTCACTTTCTAAGTAATTTAACAGTTAGACAAAATCTTTGACGAACAGTGAAGGAAGTAATATGCATATAATCTAAAGTGGGGAGCGGGAGGTGGGACAAACTATATCGATCTTTAACTTTAGAAGGTATTTTATAATTAACTGTTTACACGCTTTCATCTTTTGTCTTCTTATACTGGTTCTTAATGTGTATACTTCTCTGTAGGTACTGTTTGATGTTGTTCCAAGTATAAGATTTCAGGATGCCATCAAGTTGATAAGCATGCAGCCAATTACTTCTAGTCTTGCAGCCTGGAAGAGGTTTAACAGAAGTTCCTTTTACTCGATTGTAGGTCATGCTTGTATGAAGTAACTTCTTGTTTCCTTAAAAGATGATAATTCTGGTTGGGTAAAACTAATGTGAGCTTGCTTAATTAATGCGTGTTTCTATATTTTGTTATTACAAGTTTTTTTCATGAGCTCAGTTGTTTACTCTGCACATGTGAATTTAAAAGGTCAAGTCAATGTTGGTTTTGGATAGTATAGCACAATTCCGTGCTTTGTAGATGCTTTGGCTATTTTAGAAGCCTTAATAAATGTGAAATCTTTGATCTTTCCATTTGATCCAGTTCATAATTGTGTTCAAGCTAATTTTTTGCTGCATAGCTGCTTGCTTTGAGTACACTGTTAGTTTATATATATTTCAAGGACATGCATGCTTGATCAGATGCTTAACATTTCTCCCATTTATCATTCTTAGTCTAACATCACTTGTTTGCTATAGGATGCAAGATATTGAACTTATGCACATGCGATATGCTTTGGAATCTGCGATTTTTGCATTAGGATCGATGGAGAAGTGTATAACCGCTGGACCAGGAGAAAATGAGATGACTATGGGCTATTTGAGAGACCTGAAGAGCCATATGGATGCCATCCACAACAATACTCGCAAGGTCTGCCTCACATTAAATTCTTTGAAGTATTTGAACATGATTGACCTTTGTTTACGTTCAAAATTGCTGTGAACGTATTCTTGTTGTTAGATAATGTAGTGCTGCCTTTCTGTGAACATGTTCTTGTTGATTGATTATGTAGTGATGGGACTTTATGCCAATGAGACCACTGTGCACTTATTTAATTGCTTCTCCCCTTTAGGCGCTTGCATTTCCTATGCTTAGCCTATTCTTTGGGGGGAATGCTAAATTCAAACCCATCCATCTTGTGCAAGTTTTAGTACTAATGACACAAGTGATCACTGCACAGAGGTGTGGATTTAGAATGGAGGGGTGTGGATTTAGCCCCTTCCTTCTTTTTGACCCTTTGCATACAGATTGGTGTATCAAGCATATGAACTCATTTTTTTAGGTAAACAAAATATATATAGTCTTGTTGTTCTGTTAAATTTCTCTCATGCAAGGGGGCTGTTCTATGATTTGCAGATACTGATGGTCAATATCATCATCTCACTAATTCACATGGATGATCTCTGTCTTGATCTGACACCTGCTGTATCTCACAGCTCTTCTGGAGTGGTCAGTGTTCCTGTGGGCGAACAAGATGCTGCCATTCATGAAGGGGGAATAAGATGGTTGTATTATTTACAGGACAGTTTCTTGATATTTTGCGCCAGAATCTACCATCATCAGTATTGGATTCAGATGATAAAGTGGACCCTGATATACCTACTGGTGGAAAGCAAGCTTTAGAATGGAGAATCTCAAAGGCAAAGAACTTCATGGATGATTGGGAGTGGCGTTTGTCAATTTTACAACGCCTTTTACCATTATCTGACCGTCAGTGGAGATGGAAGGAAGCTTTGACTGTATTACACGCTGCGCCTTCTAAGTTGCTAAATCTGTGAGTCCTACTGTTGACTGTAATTTCTCTCACAAAGACGAATTGCTGTTTGTATATGGTTGCAAATGACTCAATAGGTTACCTACTGTTTTCTTTGTTGATAAAAGAAGATTTTGTACTATGAAGGGAAGTAATCTAGTAAGGCAAACAGAATGGTCAAGATTAAAGTAGAATAAAAACAAGTACTTGTCTCTATTTGCATCTGTCAGTGAGCTGTTTGGGAAAGAAAAAGTTATACTAGATGCCATTTCATGATAATGAATAGTTGGAAACCAAGATCAGATGAAATCTTTTGTTTTCTTCTATTTTCATCTTCAGTCCTTTTTCATCTCATCATCACAAAAAGTCTACTGTAGTTGAATTTCCTATGACCATATCTCCGTGTGAACCATCTTTTGCTCATCTACTTGTATTATCTCCTTGTGTTAGGAAACTTGATGCATTGATTGGTCTTAAAGTATATAGTTGATTGTGTAAAATGTCTTATCTGTTCTTGTAATGATTTCACTCATGAGACACTAGTAACAAGGTTCCTCTAGGATTCCTGCAAGAGTCATCGCATGATATCTACTTGATGTAACAACACGTATAGTCAATGTAAGACTGAATTACATGTGACTTCACTCTGTGGTTAATATGTTATTGTATTTTTATGTTTCTTTTAGCCACTTCAAATACACATTTCTGAAATCATTTGTAATCTCATACGCCTTTTGAGGGCCTAAAAATAGGAAAATAGCAATTGTCCTGGTTTTCAAGTTTAGTTAGATGCCCTGGAGCTGGAGGTTATGTTATCTTCTCTGGTTTATTGAGTTGCTTCATTGGGAATGCATTTATTTTCTCGTGCTTCCATTCCTTTTCTTCACCTTCTGGTTACTTTTATTACTTTCACTTGGTTGAGTTGGTTAGATGCAATAGGTGAAGGCAGCTAAAGTGTTACTTTGAGTTTGTGGTTGGTTGAACCAACATATGTGACTTGGCAAGGATGATTAGCTGAAGAATTAAGAACATTAAAAATACATTTTAAAGGTAGAAGGAGAATGGCTTGTGTCACTTCATGCGTTGCTTTGCCTTTGATGCAATGTGTTCTTGTCAGGCTCAGATTGCTTTCATTGTACTTTGGTGAAAGAATCATGAAATAGTTGATAGTGAGAAGGCATGGGATGTCATTTACTGAGGCAACTTTCATGACTTGTTTTCATTATTGGTTTGTTCCCATCTCTAATTTCTTTCTTCTATCTTGTTTGGCAAGTTAATAATGAGAACATATTCTAATTAATCTCTTTGGTTTTGATTTTTCTTGAATGTGCAGTTGCATGCAAAAGGCGAAGTATGACATTGGAGAAGAGGCAGTTCATCGTTTCTCTTTACCGCCGGAAGACAAGGCTACTCTTGAGTTAGCTGAATGGGTGGATGCCACCATTAAGAAAGCATATGTATGATCCTAACCTGTACTATAGATTAAATCATTGATTACTTGATGAAGAGTTGACTTATTTAAATGCTTGGTTCATTACCTTCTTGAATATCTGTCTTTGTATGCTTTGTTTTAACTTCAAAGAAAAAGTTTGGAATTGATATTTGTCACTATTGTCTCGGTCATAATAGGATGCCTGTATGGTGTGTATCATCCTGCTTCCTTACCTTGTATCATCTTGCTACCTTGTGATATTACATAGCTAGTGCTGCATTATTCTCCACTTTCCCACATCACACCCCTGATGGACAAGTGTTAGGGGCCTTTTGTCCCTCATATATCCCAGTTCTTTTTTTCAGTTGGTAGATTGGAGGATATGAATGTAGATAATTAACTTAAAGGTCATGAAAAAGGATTAAGGGCTCGACCATTAATTGCTTGGATAAATCAGTGCAATATATCCAATTGTAACGAAGCTGTGTGCAAGAAGAACAAGGTTCTGATTATTTTGTGCTTTGGACGTATATTTATTTGTTATACAGAAACAAAAAGTCAAGCCGTTTACGGTACATTTCAAACCATCCAAAAATCTCTATGGAAGAAATTTGTTAACTTAAAGCCAGCAAAGGGCCTAATTTTTGACCTCCTGCTTTTCTGATCTGTAGTTGGAAGGACTGGAGTATACAGATTTATAAAATGTTCAAAGTGCCAAGGAGACTAATAAATTCAATTTTAGGCCTAAAAGATTGCCGGATACTTTAAACTAGTCTCTTTTTGCTTGTGCCTTTAGGTAACAAGTTTTCCAATAACTAACTTGCTTTGGGATCTGCTCAGTCTTTTATTTCTAGAGAAGATTGTAGAACAGAATTGCCGATGAAAGGTGATGATGTTTCTAGGAGCCAAGGATTTGAATTGTTGAGCTCTAAGCTAACACATAATCCAGTATTATCAATTATGGGGAGGGCAACGTTCATGTGTAAATTAAATGAAAATAATTGACAAGAAATAAAGATGCAAGTTATTGGAGGCTATGATGAGTCAATTGCTATCCTTCGTAGATTTGTTATATCAAAACCATTACTAAGGGCAAAAGTGGGAAGCTATAGAATAAAAAACGGAAAAATATACACAAAAGGTAATGCCAATAGCCCTTGCTTTTGGTTTATATACGAATGATGCGATTGGAGATAGGATTGCTTCCTAGTGTTAACTGGACATGCAGAGAGCATCCTGTGACTTATGTAAGTACAAAAGGTTTGTGCCAGTGACATGGCTGACTATAGTTATTGGAGCTTGTATTGCATGATATTGGATGCTGTATGTCATGTACAGGCAGCATATTATGAAGATGCAGAAAGAAAAGAACTAAGCTTGAAAACTGCCTGAAGAGTGAGACTGGTTTTGCCATTTATAGCTTCTTGTTATGTTCTTCAAGTAGGGTTCCAAGGCTATAATTTCTGTTTGAAAGAGTTTGCAGGGGTTTTACTTATTTAGTCTTTTCTGATTTAGCATTAACTCTTTAATTTCTTTCACCAACATATTCGAAATATGTTCTCCTGAGAAAAAAAAAAATAGAATGGTAAATTAAGCTGCAAAAGAACAGCTTGCAGTCCCCTTTGCATACAGGTATCCAAAAATACAGGCTGACATGTTTAGTTGACCATTAAGGTTGGATCAGGTGCATTTCTCAAATTTAGTATAAGATTTTTTGTTTTGTTTTGCTCTCTTGATTTAGACCAGGTGACATAGTGATGCAACATCCATTATAAAGCTGAGGGAGCATGATTGAGTCATCATAGGTGAACTACAGTTAATCATTTCTTAACAAACTGTGGAGTGCCAGTGTTCCTTGTCCCATTTTATTTTCTTGGATTTTTTACATTAAAATTTGTTGCTATGTTTTTTGGTTTTGATAAGGAACAGTACCTTAGTGGCTATGGTCTCTGCCACTTCAACAAGTGTGTAGTACTTTGTGATGAAAATGATGAACATGGAAATCATTTTAGTGATTCATTTCTTTTTACATACATTAAAGCATCCTGTTATCTTACGATTCTTTATGTGCTTATCAAGTGAATTATTTTACACTGTAATTTTGGTGCTTATTTTTCTCTGGCTTATATTTTTGGGATTTAGTGGCTGCTGCAGTGAAAAGTCTGTTTGTTTGCCTTCCTCGTAGGTAGAGGATGCAGTCTCACGTGCTGCAGATGGAACAGCTATCCAGGAGTTGGATTTTTCATCCCTGTGCTCCCAACTGGGTGCTGTAGCAGCTGTAAATGTCTACTTTGTCTTCCTATTCTCTAAGATGATTTGTCCCTGAATTTGCTTAGTATTGGTGGTTGTGGTAGTGGGCTGAAAAGTGAAAACTAACTTTTTTTCTTCCTCTCATGTAGATCCTCCTATGCATCGATGTAGCTGCATCGTCTGCAACGTTGACAAGCTTATCTTTGAAGCTTTTAGACCAGGCAATATAACGTAACTGTCTCTTGAACTACGTGGTTGTTAGAAGTTTCATTTCTTTGCTATGATGTACTTGGATTTATAAATTCCATTTTGTTGCAGTATAGTTATGAGCTGAGCAGAAATTATGCATCCGATGTCACACTTTATTTGAAACAGAATTTTGGATAGCTTTCCCTCTTTAATGATGCATGATACAGGCAAAATTGTTCGGATAAATTATGCAAAAACATAAAGCTCTTACATACATGTACATTTATAGATCCTTTTGCTGAATACTTGAGTTTTTAAACATGATGTTGTGGCTTTTGTGATGTAATTCTAGAGCTTCAGAATGGTTGGGAATTATAGCAATGTATTGAATTTTGACATGCAGGCTCAAATTATGCTTTCTGAGATCTATCCTGGAGGTTCTCCAAAGGTTGGGTCAACGTATTGGGATCAGATTCATGAAATGGCAATAATTTCTGTAACAAAGCGAGTCCTAAGACGTCTAATTGAGTTATTGGAACAGGTATCGATTTGAAGCTGCCATCTGTGAGTTTGTAACCTTTAAGATTTGGTAAAATTAGCCTTACTTTTTGTTTAGCTACTGAGGCTGAATTATCCATTATGTTGAAACCGCGAATTAATGAGTAAATTAATACTCCACTTAGCAGTGCTCAGTTTGAATGAACTTCTGTCCTCCATCCGTTAAGACCCTATTCCCCCCCCCCTCTCCTGGGGCTGGGGGATTGCACTCGCATTCATATTACAAATATTTTTTAATCAAAATTTCTAATGATATTTAATTTTTAGATCTGTATGTATTCATTATCATCTTAAAATTTTCTAAACTAAATTAGTCTTTATGTTGTCTCCACTTTTCAAACAATAAACCATGACTAATGTTCTGCAAAAAATTCTTTCAATTAAAATGTGCATCATTTGTAAGCTTGTGTGCTGTCATCCACTGAGTTCTTGTTGTTCTGACCATATGAATGGCATTTTGCAAAAATTATCCCACTTTGTTCCATCTGCTGATTTCCTTACAGAAATGACTAAACTGTTTGTTTCACAGTTTGTCTGCCAATAAGAGGTGCATATATTTTTTTACAATAATTTCACCGTTTTGAGCTCTGATAGGTGCAAAATATTACATATTTGGGTTGATTTAGGAAAAGTTGGGCAAGAGAAGGAACCAAGCAACTGGCTCACGTATAGTAACATAACTGTAGTCTAATTGTTGGTGTGCTACTTTTTGTGCCTGTGTACTTGAAGCATGTTTCTTCCTTTATGAGCCTCTAAACTTAAGCTAATTAATATTCACACTGCTCCTGATTATTCTGAATGAAGTTGATTCTTAGGTGTGTCCAGGCCCCACCTGTTCACTTCTCTCTGTATCATATAACCTTGTCAAGTCACATACAGACCTAAGTATCGAAGTTCTTTAGATTTGGACAACTTTCACATGTCCACTGTATTGATTTTCTGTTCTGGAATAATATTATGTCACAGTTTGTTAACTATTTAAGAAGCTGCGCAAGGAACCATCAGAATTTCCATGATGCTGTCTGTTGTCATTGCTTGTCATAACTATTTATGTATTTTTTTCTCATCTTCTGGGTTATGATTTGTATGATAAATTGCCAATTAATCATCTGCTCTTTCAAGGAAAAATATCCGGCTCTTCAGGCCATTTTAACGGGGGAGATAATTCTTTTAGTCCCAAAGGAGTTTCAAAGACAAGGACAGAGGGAACGTGCTCTTGTTATGTTGCATCAGATGATTGAAGATGCACACAAGGGAAAACGACAATTTCTTAGTGGTAATAAAAGATTTATGTATTCACTATGTGTTAACATTTTCATTTTGTATGGATAAAAAATACTGGTATTATGGCAGATCATCTGTGCTTCCCTGAATCTTTTAACCATTTATTCTCTCTCTCAATTCTAGGCAAGCTTCATAATCTGGCTAGAGCTGTTGCTGATGAGGAGACAGAAAGGGATTTTGTTACCGGAGAAAGTCCAAGTACTGAGAAGAAACGGGGTTTTCAGTATGGGCCAGATGTTGCTCTTGGGCTGGGGTTGAAAACATCGAAACACTTAGCTTCAGTTTCACCTACTGGTGATAGCAGCGTACTTCTCAACAGCTATGATGTCAAGGAAACAGAAAAGAGATTATTTGGACCATTGAGCTCCAAGCCTACAACATATCTTTCACAGTTTATTCTCCATATTGCTGCAATAGGGGATATTGTTGATGGGACTGACACAACTCATGACTTCAACTATTTCTCTGTCATTTATGAATGGCCTAGAGATGTAAGATTTCTAGTACTGTTTGTGTGGTAATTTTGCTTTTTTCAGTGTTTGACTCAGTCGATAAACCCCAGTGGTTTATACTTGCATGTCATAAGTAAGACACATTCAGAAACCCTGGCTTCCCCCCAACCCCTCCCAAAAGGGAAAAAAGGAAAACATTCCCCTACCCCCTCCCCCTTGGAAATAAGATAAGATGGAACCCTCCCTAGAAAGTGTTAATTGTATATCCACAGCATTAGTTGTGTCATGCTTTGCTTGAGCCCAATATATTATAATTCTTCTCAGTCCAACATGCCTAGCTTTCAGTGCGATTAGCCATGTCACGTCTTGAATGCCCAACTTTCTGGTCAGAATATAAAGGTTTATGAAAGCTGAAAGTTTAAGGTGGCTTGTTTTTCCTACTTTTTTTCTTTTGCTTTTCAATGTCATAAAAAAAATTAGAAAGGTTGCAGTTTATTCAGCTTCACATAAATTGTCATCCTTCCTGGCATTTGCCCTTTTATTTTAATTTTAATGGATTCTTAAATTTGAATATGAAATTACATGGTTATTTTTGTTTAAATCTCCACCAATCTCCAGAAAATCTCGGTGGAAATGATGTGTTACTTTCAAACATGTCTACCGGTTCCTGAAGAAATTAGGTGGTGTTTCTGTTTGATATAGGGTTATAGCTCTTATCTTTATGGATTCATTACTTTCCCTTGCAGCTTTTAACTCGATTGGTCTTTGAGCGGGGCAGCACAGATGCAGCTGGAAAAGTAGCAGAAATTATGGATGCTGACTTTGTTCATGAAGTAATTTCTGCTTGTGTTCCTCCTGTTTATCCTCCAAGATCTGGTCATGGTTGGGCGTGTATTCCAGTTGTTCCTACATTTTCCAGGAGTTATCCAGAAAGTAAAATCCTTTCACCTTCTTCTAGAGATGCAAAACCAGGTTCTTATAGCCGTTCCTCGGGCACTCCAGGAATACCTCTGTACCCTCTCCAGCTGGATATAGTCAAGCATCTCGTTAAACTGTCCCCTGTTCGAGCTGTCTTAGCAAGTGTGTTTGGAAGTTCTATACTGTACAGTGGAAGTGACCCCACTGTATCTAATTCCTTAAATGATGACTTACTAACTACACCTGAGACAGATAGGCTGTTTTATGAATTTGCTCTTGATCATTCTGAGAGGTTATTTTCTGCTATATAAGATGTGTTTGTATTGTGAATTTGTTTTTCTCTTATTTCATGTGGTTACTTTTTATTCTCATGAGCAGGTTTCCGACTTTAAACCGTTGGATTCAAATGCAAACCAACCTTCACCGGGTGTCAGAGTTTGCAGTAATGTCTGATCAGACAACTAGCAAGAATGTGGATAAACTTGAGTCAAAAACTGCTATTAAACGATATCGGGAACATGACAGCGATACTGAATCTGAAGTTGATGAAATTTCTGTTGGAAAAAATATTCCAGTTGCATTACCAGAGCCCAAGGATCAAATTTCTGTGGCTTCTGATCCCTGGCATGATTCTCCAAAATCCAGAACTGCTGAACATGATACTACAGTTTTTCTTTCCTTTGACTGGGAAAATGAAGGACCCTATGAGAGAGCTGTTGAACGGTATATTTTCATCTTTTCTGTGTTCTGCCATCATGTGATTATGGTTATCATAGTAGATCACTACAGCCTGTATATTTAAATCTCCTTTTATGTTCCCCCATCATATGACATTATCGATCTAAATCACTGCAGCCTTAGATTTTCCTTAGTAGTTCTGTTGCTAGACTCTTTGGATTAGCTGTATCTTTCTCACATCTTCTCATAACATGGTTCAATTTCCATTTTATTGTTGCTTGACATTCTCTCATGGATTAGCTGTTGTCTCACTCATTCTGCTTCTATCCCACCTTCTTTTAGTCTGACTGCGTGGTTATATTATCTCTAAGTCTAAACTATTATATTGGGGTGCCTCATACTGAGTATCAAGCTGTCTCTCAACATCTTAAGCAGATCACTAGGAAATTATGCCTTGCATTTGGTAACTGTCAAGTGTCAGTTGTACACCTAATTTTGCAGGCAGCGTGTATACAATGTACTTGACTATTGTGGTTTCATGCTACGCCCTCATATAAACATTCAAATGTCAGGCCTGCTGTAGGATACCTGCAATGAGAACTTTAAATTTCAGAAACCTTGAATTTAAGCTTTTTACCGGTAAATCAAGTTTCTATTTTGTCAAATCTCAGTTACCTCCTCCTTTTCCTATCTGAGTGCATGTGATAGGTATTATACTAGATCATGAACTTCAGTTAAGCCTTTGATTGAACATATAAAGACATGGTTTGTCCTGTTGCGTCTTGTACAATCTGTTTGCTTCCTTAATTTGCCTATGAATACTTGCTCTTTTCCACATTAGTTTTCGTCAGCAGTCAATCAATTTTATTCATCTACTTGCATGTTAGTTTAATGTGCATGTCAGAAACTCCCGTTTCTCTGTATTTGGCTTGACTGATGAGTTTGGTGATTAAAACAGATTGATTGATGAAGGGAAATTGATGGATGCTCTTGCTCTTTCTGATCGCTTCTTGCGCAATGGTGCCTCAGACCGGCTACTTCAGCTGCTAATTGAACGTGGTGAGGATGCTAACCTAATGTCCGAGCAATCTCAAGGTTACTCAAGCCACCGGATGTGGAATAACAGTTGGCAATATTGCCTCAGGATGAAGGATAAGCATCTAGCAGCAATACTTGCCCTCAAGTATGCCTTCTAATTTTCTCCTCCCATAGTTAATGATTCGAATTGAAGGTCAAAATAAGCTAATAGTATCTAAATTATACTCTTCTATGGGATGTGATATCTCATTGTAAATAGAATGCCTGAGACACTAGAGACCACCTTTTATTTTCTTGAAGCAAAAATGCATGTGCAAAATAGGGTTTTTAACAGTTTCTGGTTTCCTTAAGATGATTACTAGAATCTGTTGAAAAAGTTTCAAGCATTTTTAGGTTGACATGTTTTGAGAAGCTAATAATTGTTCCTAAAAGCCACCTCAAGAATGCTTCTTAGAATCTGCTATTTCGGCTAAAAAATAAAATAAAAGGCAGAATCCAAATCAATTGAGAATGCCACAAAGTAGCTTTTTGCTTAAAAAGCAAAGTCAGCTGGTTTTAAGTTGTTGAGAACAAGCCCTGAATCAGTGAAGCTTTTGCTGCTCAGAAGGCTTTGTTTCTTTTGGAGCCAGCCAGTATTGCATGCCTTTCTCAGTGTTAATTAAGCACAGACAAGGGAACACTGAAAATGCACTTTTCTCCAAAGTAAGATTGTTAAGGTAGACTACACTTTAAACCTCATGTACATATTTATCTTATTAAATGATTGAAATGGCAATCATGATTTTACAAAAAGTGTTGCTGTTCGTGATTATATTACATAATAAATAATGGCAGTATCAGTTGAATTGGAAAATCTAATTGGCCCAATGTGAGAAAATTTCAACTATTTATTCAAGAAGCACTATATACTGTATTTCTTTGTATTTGAGTTCTAGTTCTCATACATATCAACTAGAGACATTACTTAAAACTGCACATCTTGTATTCTGCAGTAAATACCTGCAGTAAATAATTGCCTCAGGGTATATAATTAACTTTCGAGACATTTGCCCCCTTTGGCCATCACTTTTTGCATTGTAGAGTGACTAGAGACTTATCCATGGAATTTTTTATTGTCATTTATGGGACCTTTCTAGGATTATTTTGTTAATTTTCTGTTTGAATTGAATGTAATGACGTCAAATTAAGTATGCGCATCTGTTACGTAACCACAGAGATCTGGCAGCAGCAGTAATTTTCTGGAGATTTGTTATGATCCATTCTTGAACAACCTCTAAGTACTGAAGAATTTAACTTCTCATTTCCTTACCTTTCCACCTTCAATACTAAGTTGAATTTCACAGGGATAATTGATTAGGAGAATGGTTGTTTGTTTATCACTCATTTTGGTTGCTCTTCCAAATTTTGACACTTTTCTAATTGTTCCCAACTCCAAACTCCAAGCCCACAAACCCCATCCCAAAAAAAAAAAAAAAAGATCCATATGAGGACGGAGCAAAAGAGAAAAAGAAAAGAATAAAAGAGAAGAGGAAAGAAAAATTGAAAGGAAATTGAAAGTTACAGGTTAAATGTTTAGTTTTCTTTTTCCTTTTGAAAAGGTAAAACTTGGATGGACCTCTAAATTATTTGAATAGGTCTTTTCATGGATTTGACGTGCTTCTTTTTGCAGATATTTGCGCAGATGGGAGCTGGATGCTGCATTGGATGTTCTCACCATGTGCAACTGTCATTTGCTAGACAGTGATCCTGTTAAAAAGGAGGTAACAATACTGAATTTTTTTAATGAGCTCCACCTAGTAATCCTAGACACCCTAGACTGGATTGACGTGCATGCATCTTGTACTATTGTGGGTATAAGTAACAACTTTGCATTGTTTCACAACTCGCTACTGTTAGGTTGTTCAAATGAGAGGAGCTCTTCTGAGGTACAATCGCATACTTTGTGCCGATGATCACTATAGCAGCTGGCAAGAGGTCATAACTAATTCCTTTTGAACTTTTGGCATGTAAATAAGGGATGTGCAAAAACCTTTTTTTTTATAATTTGTGAGCTGTTTTCATGTTCCACATCTTATCTTTCCTGCTTGCCCTTTATAATGGTTTTTTCAGGTTGAGGCAGTGTGTAAGGAAGATCCTGAAGGTCTTGCTCTTAGGCTAGCAGAGAAAGGAGCTGTATCTCCTGCTTTAGAAGTGGCTGAAAGTGCAGCCCTTTCCATTGAACTCCGGAGAGAATTGCAGGGTCGTCAACTTGTGAAGCTTCTCACTGCAGATCCTTTAAATGGTGGAGGTCCAGCGGAAGCTTCTCGTTTCCTTTCTTCCCTACGTGACACTGATGATGCTCTTCCTGTTGCGATGAGTGCAATGCAGCTATTGCCTAACCTTCGATCAAAGCAGCTTCTTGTAAGTGATTGATATGAGAGACATCCTTCAATCTCTCCTCCCCCCCAGCCCCCCAAAAACCCAAAAAAAAAAAAAGCCCCCTCTTTAAAATGAAATTAAAAAAAAAGAAAAAGAAAATAAAAGATGGCCAAAAGACCAAGATCATGCTTGAATTCCTAATAGTTTCTTGAGTTTTTCATGATGAGTCTTTTTGAACTCAAGGTTCACTTTTTCCTGAAAAGAAGAGACAGCAACTTCTCAGAAGCTGAGGTTTCCCGGCTTAACTTATGGGCATTAGGGCTTCGTGTCTTGGCTGCCCTGCCATTACCATGGCAGCAACGATGCTCTTCCCTGCATGAGCACCCACATCTTATTCTGGAGGTTTTGCTGATGAGGAAGCAACTGCAATCTGCTTCACTGGTATGTAGCAGAAGTTAAATGTGTTGCTGATTAGCAGTAATAATCTGTTCCTTTTTCTAATTATGTTCATCAATTGCATTTAGATACTCAAGGAGTTCCCTTCATTGAGAGACAACGGTGTAGTCCTTGTATATGCTGCGAAAGCTATTGCTGTTAGTATCAGTTCTCCTTTCAGGGAGCATAGAATTTCAGTTTCAGGTCCAAGAGCAAAACAAAAGACGAGAACAGGGACACCTACTCGGTCATCCTTTACTAGCAGCCTAAGCAACTTTCAGAAAGAGGCTCGCAGAGCATTTTCTTGGACCCCACGCCATACTGGGGATAAAACAGCTCCAAAGGACAGTCATAGGAAGAGGAAGATATCTGGATTAACACATTCAGAAAGGGTGACATGGGAAGCAATGGCTGGCATACAAGAAGAACGTGTGTCATTATACTCAGATGGGCAAGAGAGGCTTTCTTCTGTTTCCATTGCTGAGGAGTGGATGCTGACAGGTGATCCTATTAAGGATAAAGCTGTTCGTTTTTCCCATCATTATGAAAGTGCGCCTGATATCACTCTCTTTAAGGTTTGTATCTTTAGAGCCATCCTTTCACTTTGTTGCATAGTGCATTAGTCAACTTTATGACATTTTATTTGCTAACCCTTGGTATGTTCTACAATGTTAAATTAGTATGTAATCCACGTCTCTCTTGTTTCTCAGAATAGTTGATTGAGGATTATATATTTTCAATGTTTCAGTTTATGAACTCCAAGCTCTCACTGGTTTGATATTCTTTCTGTAATCTGTACCTGTGAACATATAAATACTCTCTTTCTGACCAAATAAGAATTCCGAGAGAGGGGGGGGGGCAGTGGGGAACTACTCCAGCCTCTAGTGTGTTTTGTTTGTTTTAACTAGCTTTTTCTTTGCTCAATTATAAACTTAAGTGAGAAAGAAATGGTTGTGCATGAATAGATGCTTAATAAGAAATGATAGCTATAAATGTATCTATCAGCAATTGCTTAATAAGTGCGGAAAAATTGTCACCACTTGTGAGAGCTGAAGCCATTTGGAGATGGGTTTTTTATTCTACAAGGCCCTGGAAAATGGTTTTGACTGTCACAGCTGTTATTTTTTTCCCATGGCACTTGGTTTGTCAATGTTCCGAGACGAATTTCTGTTGATTTTGTCCATTCGTTAAGAGTAATAAGGCATCTTGAAGCGCTCTCTTTCCCTCTCAGTTGTGTACATTAAATTAATCTGGAATTGTATCATGTCCATATTTGATTTTTATGCCTAGTTGACACACTGATATATAATAATTTAATTTTGTTCTACTAAAGAGTCTGCTGCTGTTCATCTCTCATTTTTTCTTTTGTTTGGTGTTTCAAGGCATTACTATCATTGTGTTCAGATGAGAGTGTAGCAGGCAAAGGTGCTTTAGACTTGTGCATTAATCAAATGCGGAATGTGTTAAGCTCCCACCAGTTGCCTGAGAATGCATCTATGGAAACTATTGGCAGGGCATATCATGCCACAGAAACATTTGTGCAGGTGTCCTCTCAGCAAATTAATTTGGAAGTGAATATCTAGGGACTTGGAATTCATTTTGGTCTCATTTTTGCAATATCTTCCAGGGTCTACTTTTTGCTAAATCCCAGCTTAGAAAGCTCTCTGGGGGAGGTGACTTGTTAAGTAACTTAGAAAGAGGTAAGGATACAGATGATGCATCCTCAGATGCTGGCAGCTCCAGTGTGGGTAGTCAGTCTACAGATGAGCTGTCTGAAGTACTGATGCAAGTAGAAACTTGGCTGGGACGTGCTGAATTGCTTCAAAGCCTTTTGGGATCTGGCATAGCAGCCTCGCTTGATGATATTGCTGATAAAGAGTCTTCATCACGTCTTAGGGATCGACTCATCACGGAGGAACGATACAGCATGGCAGTCTATACTTGCAAGAAGTGCAAGGTAGCTACCATGCAATCTTTCTTTTTCCCTATCTACTGTCTTTTTTATTTCCTAATTGGTGGTTCTGTATTATATGTTTTCAGATTGATGCTTTCCCAGTCTGGAATTCCTGGGGCCATGCTCTAATCCGCATGGAGCGTTATCCCCAAGCCCGTGTGAAATATAAGTATGTGATGTTTGGAATTTTTCATAGACCTTGTGGTTCATTTTATGTGTGTGTGTGTCAACCTTTACCTTTATAAATAGCGATGTACCTTCTGTTGTTGTTTGATGCTTGCTGACGTCCAGGCAAGCTCTTGCACTGCATAAGGGTGATCCTGCAGCTGTGGTTCTGGAGATCATTAACACAATTGAAGGAGGTCCACCGGTTGATGTTTCATCTGTTCGGTCAATGTAAGATCTCAAGAGATATTTAGTTCACAAATATTCTGGAACAAATATGCTATATCTTGTTTCTGTTTCTTATATTATATATTTTCTCCTTTCGATCAGCTGTAATCATGTAATTCTCCTATGCTGGTCATTACTTTACTTTTGCATGTTTATGACATTCTCCTATGCTGGTCAATCTCCTTTCAATTGGTAGTAACCATGTAGGAACTTCTTACAACTGCTGTACATGTTTATGAGATCTCTTGATGATGGTGGCTACACTCATATCTAATATCTCTGGTCAAAATACAATGTAACCTTGACTTCTGCAAAGTCTGTCAGATATTCTTTACTTAATCTGAAGCTCATATTAAGCACCTTTACAAACTTACCTCTATTTCAATTACAACCAACACGTGTGTCCACTGTTGTGTTTATTGGAAAGCTGGGCATGGGTCTTGGAGGCAGGAATGTGCGCTTTTTTAAGAATAATTTTAGCCAGAATGTGTTGCTTGCTGCTAGGGATAGAAGGGTTGTCTCCTGAAGGGAAGTTATTTAATAGGATCGGAGGAGTGCTTGTTTAAATGGGGATGATAAATACATGATTGTGTGGTTGGTGTGTGAAGCAGGAACTGGTTAAGCTGATATGGATGTGGATTCGGTGCAGGCTAGGGGGTAAAGGATGATGGGAAGGATGGGTCAGGGACTTGTTTATTTATGGGGGGAATTGTGAGATGTGACAGAAATCTCACAGATCTGGCATAGATGTACCTTGTGCCACATGGAGGGGAATGGTTTATCTATCTGCTTCTGTTTCTCAGAGAGAGAGAGAGAGACCATATGTCTTTTTCTTTGTGGAAAAATGATCTGTCAGATGACATGCTAGTAAAGTAAGAGCTTTTCTAATCATTTTGATGGGGTTAGCTGATAGAAGGAAAGTCTAAGCAATTGCAGTGTTAAAAGAGGAAGAAGACCCATGTTTTGAGGCCGGTTGTCAGAGAGAAAGATACCTATGCATTTCAGCTATATGAGAAGACATTTGTTTCAAGTATAAATTTACTGGTTTGTGGGGTGATATCTCTACCTTGTGGCCTCACACGCTACTTTATGTAAGGTTTTAGGCTGAATGAACTATGGTGCTAATCATGAACTAATAGACTCATGTTGGATAAAATAACCTTGAGCTTTAATTAATAATGTCAGAGAATCAAGACGGTAGTGCTAGATGTTCCCTAGATGCACAATTAGGGGTGGCCAATTGAATTGGTACATGCGCAAGTAGAGAATGGTCCTTCAAAAGAATAAAAAAACAAGTAGTGAAAATGAATGAAGTACTAGAAATCCTTATTTAATTGCTACATTTGAGTAATCTAAGTAGTGATTTTTCATGGAATTTTTTTTAGTGGCTGAACACTAATATACTATAAATTGTACCTTGCGTACTAAAGTTTTTCCTCTTACTTCTCTTCATTGGAGCTGAGTTGTGATGTCAGCTTCTTAGTCCAACGAAAGTTCATACCTGGCATCTATGCATTGTGCTTAGCATTTGATGTCCATGCACTGACTGCAAACTATTATTCTTCTTTACAAGGGTTTGTAGGCCAACAAACTTGTAATTGTTGGGGTAAATACATTGTATTTTCACTTTTCTTTTGTTGGGACTTTCAAGTCTGCTTGGAGGAAAGCCGGTGGTCTGAAAATTTTGTAAAATGCTTTGTGATTGTTGATGTCATATAATTGCATCAATCTGGTACTTAAAACTGCTAGATTTTCTTTGATCCCAGTTGATAAACGCATAGAGCGAACAGATTAATTTGCTAATTTTTTGTATCCTTCAATCAAATTACGTGATGCAGGTATGAACATTTGGCACGAAGTGCACCGGCAATCTTAGACGATTCTCTTTCAGCTGATTCCTATCTCAATGTCTTGTACATGCCATCAACATTTCCACGTTCAGAGAGATCTAGGCAATCACAAGAAGCTGCAAATGATAGTTCAACAAACAACTTGGACCTTGAAGATGGGCCTCGTAGTAATCTTGACAGTATTAGATACCTTGAATGTGTTAACTACTTGCAGGAAGTAAGCATTGATTTACCATCAGCTTGATTTGATTTAAACTGGCCAATTGTTTCTGAACTGCACCTCTCACACCCCTTCCCCGGGCCCCAAACACCAATAAAAAAAAAGAAAAAGAAAACTAAATGCATCATTTTCTTGATTTGGATTTTTTTCATCCAAAAAACCGTTTTTCCATAGTTTGAAGTTATTGTTGCTGGCTTAAGTTGAATATTGGTTTTCTCCAGCTAAAATTTTGTCCATGCACTTACAGTTTGAGGATTCTTTCCAATCTCCAGTTACATTTTTATCTTGATTTATAGTAAATATTGACCTTCAGAGCAATTTCCTTTTGGTTGGTAATTTCAATGTATTAGATGGTTGGGCAAATGCACCAAACATATGGCATACATGAATTTAGTCCTAGGTTTAATAGCACAACTGAAGGAGGATATAGAAAACTTCAAAGGACCACAATATGTTGGTACTTTGATGTATATTAAAGACTTTTTCATGCTTATGGTTAATAAAGTTACTGTGGTGATCTTTCTCACACTTTGTACTCTTATATTGTAATGGCCCCTAATCTTTGGATTTTTGAAATGCAGTATGGCCACCAACATTTGCTTGGTTTCATGTTTAAGCATGGCCATTACAAGGATGCTTGCTGCTTGTTTTTCCCTCTGAATTCTGTTCCTTCACCACCACAGCCATCCTCACTTGGAATTGTTACATCTTCTTCTTCCCCTCAAAGACCAGATGTTTTGGCCACTGATTATGGGACCCTTGATGATTTATGTGGTTTTTGCATTGGATTTAATGCCATGCCTGTTTTGGAGGAAATAATATCAACGAGAGTTTCTACTGCTGCATCACAAGATGACTCAGTGAAACAGCACACTGCTGCAGCACTTGCCCGTATTTGTCTTTACTGTGAAACTCATAAACATTTTAATTATCTTTACAAGTTTCAGGTGATCAAGAAGGATCATGTGGCTGCTGGTCTTTGTTGTATTCAGTTGTTTATGAACTCCTCCTCACAAGAGGAAGCTATAAAGCACTTGGAACATGCCAAGATGCACTTTGATGAAGGGTTATCAGCTAGATTCAAATCAGGTGATTCTACTAAAGTTGTTACCAAGGGGATTCGAGGCAAAAGTGCTTCTGAGAAGCTCTCTGAAGAGGGGCTTGTCAAGTTTTCTGCTCGGGTTGCAATTCAGGTCGATGTAGTGAGATGCTTCAATGCAGAGGGACCGCAATGGAAGTACTCTCTTTTCGGGAATCCAAATGATCACGAAACTTTTAGGAGGAGGTCTGAAATTGCAGAGTCTCTGGCTGAGAAGAATTTTGACTTGGCTTTTCAGGTGATTTATGAGTTTAATCTTCCAGCTGTGGACATATACGCTGCCGTTGCTGCTTCACTTGCAGAGAGGAAGAAGGGAGGTCAATTAACGGAATTCTTCAGAAACATTAAAGGTACAATAGATGATGATGATTGGGATCAAGTGTTAGGGGCTGCAATAAATGTGTATGCTAACAGACACAAAGAGCGTCCTGATCGTCTCATTGACATGTTGACTAGCAGCCACAGAAAGGTGCTAGCGTGCGTGGTTTGTGGTCGGCTTAAAAGTGCCTTCCAGATTGCATCTAAGAGCGGGAGTGTAGCAGATGTTCAATATGTAGCACATCAGGCACTACATGCAAATGCACTTCCTGTGCTTGATATGTGCAAGCAATGGTTGGCTCGGTACATGTGATTGATGAATACTTTTCACGGTAAAAAGTTACAGGGGCAAAGTGCCGTCTGGTATGCCCCTCAGCAGGGTAGAGATTGAGTTCAATGATATTAAATATTCATGGTAAAAATGCAGAGATGGATTAATTGGGCATTTGGTGTCATTGGTTATTTGGTAAATTGCCCCTCACCCTACATTCAGTAACTAGGAGGACGCAAAATTTTTTGTCAAAGCAAAGATTTGAACAACTGGGTTGATCTCCATGGAGTTTCTGAAATGAGATTTAATGCAATCAGCACAGGGATCAGTTGGTTTCTCCATGGTTACGTGTCCCATTTTTTGTTCTGTTGTATAGTAGGAAGAGCAATGCATATGAGCCTGTGCACATAAAGATAGTAGTAGCGCATTCAGGAACGGGGTTCCTTTTTTTACCTCTCCCCTCATTTTGTCAGGAGTTGATTTCATTTTTTTGACTGAAAAATAGTTTTGTTCACAGAGATAACATCACATGTTCGTTCGTTGTAGTTTTCTAGCAGCTGATCAATTTGGTGATTTGGGTACACGACTTTGAGCAGGTGAACTCTAAGCCTTCCTATCCTCTCTCTCATTCTGACAGATTGCACAGAGAGTTGAGAGGTTAGGAACTTTTGCTGCAATTCCACAGTTTGAATCCGGTCCACAACTACTGAATTCACTAAGGAGAGCATACCAAAAAAAAAAAATTGAAAAAAAACCTTTTAGGTGCATAGTTATTTGAACCTTACTAAGCATAAAGTTTTGCTTAATAATACCATCGTCCAAAGTGGTTTTTTTTTTTTTTTTTTAAATGTTGGGGCTGTTTTCGGTTGCTATAAACGGTAAAAGCTAATTTGAGAAGTTTTTTTTTTTTTTTTTTTTTTGCCTTTGAATAATTAAAATCTATATACAAAGGTAAATGAGAACATAAAGAATTATATTTAATTTTCAAAACCGGATAAAATTGTGATCAAATGATAACAACCCATTAAAAGCCATGAAAAACAAATAACCAAGGGGAAGTATTCCAAATATCCATGCTCAAGAGTTTAAACTTATAGTGGAAGTTGGAAACCTAAAGGCTCAAAGTCAAGAGGCATTTAGTAGCTTTTGGTACCACAATTAAGTGGCATGCAATTTGGAAAGCTACAGGGCAATTGATCACTAAAAAAAATTTTCCAAGTTGTGACGTCCAATTGATAATGGACCACGCTAGCTATCTATGTTATTACTATGTCCAAAACATTTCTGACCTTTGAGAACATTCATTAACTGAAGACTTGTGATTCCAAGTGTGAATAGTCAAACCCTATATAAAACTTCATTATCTTTAGCTACTCTAGAAAGCAAAAGGTCTGATGAAGTCCTCCATTGGAATAGAATTTAGATTTGACAAAATTGTAGTCAATAATTGAACTATTTTGTGACAAGCAAGATGAGTTTGGTTTTGTGTGTATCTATGTATCTATTTCTATTTCTTGCATCATCCCTAAAGTATTGCTCATGTTAACTGAACAAATGTGTCACTTCAAGTTAGTAACTTATAAATTTCTAATATTAAGGAAAAAAATAAGTTCCTAAATATTTCCACCATGAAATAATTTCTGTGTGGGAATATTTTTTTATTAAAAAAAAACTCCACTTCTAAGAGGTTATCTTCTAAGGCACTTTTTGGGTTACATGCATGAAGTACTCTTCCCAAGTTTGTGTGTGCTAAAAATTCTTTTCACAAAGTGATTTTAAAAAAAAAAGGAACTTTATTTTGGTGAAGTGTTCACATACATATATAAGAAGTAAGAAATTAACTCTTCTTAATCACTATTCACCCTACTCATGAAAATAAAAGTAAAAAATCTATACTTCTTAACCATATTTTCCGGATGCTCTAACAAAAAAGTTGCATAGATACAAATTTAGACACCAAAGGATACTTCAAAAGTCAAATAAAGTAACAAGGCAACTATATTTGTCAATCTATGTTACCATGCATTAATGTCGATTCACATACATATTTGTCAACTATATATGTTTCTTGATTATTTTAACAAGGCAAATTGCAATATTTTAATACACTAAACCATTCATATGTATTGACATCTTACCTTCTATATAAGATAACAATGGTGAAGCAATTATGCATAGAAACAACGAAGTTGTGTTCTTCTCCTCCTCCGCCCTTCCACCATCTTCTTCTCTCTCCCTCTGAGGGTCATAGCAATAAAGAAAGATGTCGACGACCACAACAACGTTAGAATCTGCGAAGTCACCGGTGCCGTTGTTGTACCGGCGACATTCAAGCGGTCAAATAAGGAACTTAGCCTCAGTGTCAAGTAGTCTGCTGCCGGCTTTTGGAACTGTCGTTGGTGAAGGATCTTTGCAGCTGAATAAATTCGTTATTGCACCATATGACCGTAGATACCGGTGAGTTCTGTCTTATTCTATTTTTTTCTTTTTCTTCAAACTAGTCTTCAATGTCAAAAGCAGAAGAGTTACAGCCCGTTTGAATTGTTATTTTTTGGAATTTTTATTGAAAAATATACCGTAGCGATTTGACGTATATGAGATAAAAAGATGATTGAGAAATGTATTATGAAAAACTTAAAAATTTTTTGGAAAAAAATTGCAATCCAGTATTTTCTTGGCATGGGGATCGAATTCTTTTGAACTTAGTGTTGTTTCTTGCTAATTATTGCACAAATAAAACTATGAGCTTAATTTGTCCTATTCAAACAGATTAGACATACTTAAGGACCGTATACAAAAGAAAATTAATAATTAGCATATCATGTTTACACTACCTCGATATTTTCACTTTATACAAAAAAGATACAATGAGAGCTATTTTTCATTTTAGTTGTACAATTTAATATTAAGGGAGATCTTGTGAATGCAATGAAGGATAAAGGTGTGTGTATATATATATGTATCAAGTTGTGATAACAAGGCCATAATCACATCCTAACAGAGTGCAGTTTGGACTGTATGAAATGTAAATGAATGATTAAGAACACCTTTTTGTTGTGTGAGAATGATTAAGAACACTAAAATCGAGTGACAAAGGTTAAAACCATAATTTGCTAAATCTTGGATCAATTGTATATACAGGTGGTGGCAAGCATTTCTTGTAGTTTTGGTGGTTTACTCAGCATGGTCATCTCCATTCGAGCTAGCGTTCAAGAAGGTGGCCACCGACTCACTATTGCCGGTTGACTTAGTTGTTGATGCATTCTTTGGCATTGATATCGTTCTTACTTTCTTCGTGGCTTACTTGGACAAATCCACCTACTTGCTCGTTGATGATCACAAGAAAATAGCCATGAGGTACATGTATAATATTAATGAATTTCCCTGTTTATTTTTTTTTTAGAAGAATAAAAAGAAAAAACTAATGATTCAGATAAAGGTGCAGTAACTAAAAATATCAAAACTGATATCTTACTTCAGTTGGGCGTTTGGGCTTTTGGGGACAACTAGGAAGTTTGATAGTTAAAATTTTGAAAAATTGCACCTTTGATACAAGAAATTGTGTATTTTCACGCATGACCTCTAGGCATTTACATGCATGTCTCATATAATGAAGTCAAGTTATAGGTAATGCCAAGTTATATGAATTTCTATATTCTCAATTATAAGTCATATATATGTATACATATATATATATATATATTATAAAATGTGGGTTTGAAGGAAAAAACATATACTACTAGAGTTGTTATTCATTGGAACAAGAAAAAGGACATTGATAAGGGAACTTTTGATTTTGTATTTGTTGTTAATGATTGTAAACTTAAAAATTTTTGGCTAAGCGAATATGGGGTTTTGCTGCTTCCGCAATTTATAGTTTCTTTAAGGCAAATGATAGTAGCAGTCCAAAAAAAAGTTCCACACATTCCACATGCATTTATTCACAATTGTTAAAAATGGCATATATATATATATATATATATATATATATATATATATATATATATATCCATAATCTAGATTGTCTAACAATTTTTAAATATCAAAATTACTCTCAAGGTATAGTGTAGTGATTATTTCACATTATTTTTATGGAGACCTCTACATTCCAAACAACAAAACTTTAAATTTATAACAAAAAAATTGGAAGAAAGAAAGAAAATCTGATGTTGTTTCAATTTGTAAAAACAATAATAACGATGAACTAGGCCAAAAATAATAGACAACTCCAAACCATAAAATCTAATACTTTACTCAATTACTACCAAATAATTCATAGTCACACGGCATTCTACAAAATCATTGCTCTTAAGAATTTTCTCCGTCATTAGTTGTACAATAAATTAACACTAATTTAAGAGTAGAGAAAACTAACTGAATTGAAGAGATAAATTAGAGAAAGCTATAATACATAGAGGGATAAAGCAAAAAAGAAAAATTTTTGTGATATTTTTTAAAAATTATCACCATCACCCACCACCGCTACCATTCCCTCACTCTCTTTCTTCCTCCCCTCCTCCCTTTCCCCACCACGCCTCACCCTCACCCCTCTTCTTTTCCCCCCTCAATCTTCCTCGAGGCCTCTGATCACAACATCGTGACCAGATCATAGCCTCTAGTCAAGGGTAGATTTGGGAGGAAAGGGGAGCAATGGAGTGTGGTGGGAAAGAGAAGAAGAAGGGTAAGGGTAAGGGGAAGTGAAAAGGGGAGAAGGAAGAGGGAGAGAGAGGAAAGAGGAGAAAGAGGGGGATGGTGACGGTGGTGGGTAGGGGTGATGGTGATAGATGGAAGAAGAAAATGGTGTAGATTTTACTTTTTATTTTTTTGTATGTTTGGAGTTGTTTTTTATATATACTGAAGTCTTTCTTGGAGGGTCAATATCATTTGTCTTTCTTTAAATATCTAAAATATGTAAATGCATTAATAGAATTCATAATTTTTTGTTCTCACTTATAGGCAATAGCTTGTATTCTTTTGGTTTTTGACTCCTCTGGATTTATTTATTAGGTATGTCAAACATTTGTGGTTTCCCATGGACGTAGCTTCGACGCTGCCATTTCAGGTTATCTACCAAATCTTCACTGGAAAAAGGCACTACGGACAAGTCTTTGGGTTCCTCAACTTGCTCAGACTATGGCGACTTAGACGTGTTAGCGAACTTTTCTCCAGGTACCATTAATATAAGCTAACAGAAGCAAAGAGTTAAAAGAAATTAGCATCAAAGCAATGCCAAGGAAAGTGTTCGATCCCGGTCAATCAATTTTCGCGAGGAGAAAATAACTATGCTTAGCCAGCCATTGGCGAAGTTTTTAGCCTAAAAAATTTGGAGCAAGAAGTACTCCCTCCATCCCACTCACTTTAATATGCTTTTTTTTTTTACACAATTTAAGAAATGTTAGTTAATTTTATTGGAAGAATAAATATAGCTTACTATTTTCCTAAAATACCCTTATATTAAATAGAGTATGACTAATTAGCTTTTCATTAAATAAGTTAGGTCATATTCAATAACAACCTATATTGAATAAGAGTATTTTAGAGACATTATAAATTAACTATATTTTTCAATTGAAAAGTGAATTATAATTAGGAACATATGAAAAAAAAACGGTTAAAGTGGAACAGAGGGAGTAAAATTTTATCCTTAAAATCTATAGACATTAGTCCTACATCAGGAAAAAAGTTTAACACAACATAAATTGAAAAATGTGGGCATCTAGATCTTGAAAAACATCAATAAGCATGGCAATTACACATAGAACACACGTCCATGATTAGCTATCCAATTTTAACAAATTTTGAGTTTTCTTTGGTGCCAGGCTAGAGAAGGACACTCGCTTCAGCTACTTCTGGACAAGATACGCGAAACTAATATGTGTAAGCTTGTGCAACTTTTTCCAAAGATTAGCTGTCACGTAATTAGCATTAATCCAGGTTTATGTTCAACCGCATGCGACAAATAAAAGCACAAGTTAAACCTTTATGCAATAAGAAACTTGATAATTACCCTCTATCTCGTTACAAACATATCCACATTTTGTTTTTACCCATCCAAAACTATTTTGTGAGTTAAATTGATCTAAATCACGAGGGGTTGAATTTCAAATACAGATATATATACACTACATTATGCTTTAAGCAAGCAAAGGCTTGGTCTTACTCTTATGTAATTTCTCTTACTCTTGATCACAGGTGACCTTATTTGCGGTGCACTCAGCTGGTTGCTTCTACTACTGGCTGGCAACACATCATCATGTGGCAGATGATACATGGATTGGTTCTTTGATTCCTAATTTTCAAGACAGAAGTGTGCGGTTGGGATACACCTATTCCATGTATTGGTCCATCGTCACTCTCACAACTGTTGGCTATGGAGATTTGCACGCAGTGAATACAGGAGAGAAGATTTTCAACATGTTGTACATGCTTTTTAACATTGGCCTCACAGCATACCTAATTGGCAACATGACAAATCTTATTGTCCACAGTGCTGTCCGAACCTTTGCCATGGTAACAACTTCCTATTCCTGCCTATCCATTATGATTTCATTAAGAGCATATGACCTAATAAACCCCCCAGCCAAAAACCTGCATTAAGGACCCAATATGAACTCTAAATGTTTCCGAATTGCAGAGGGATGCCATCAATGAGATCCTGCGATATGCAAGCAAGAATCGACTTCCAGAAAGCTTGAAAGATCAAATGCTGGCACATGTTACGCTGAAATTCAAGACCGCGGAATTACAGCAAGAAGAAGTACTAGAAGATCTGCCCAAGGCAATAAGATCTAGCATCGCCCAGCATCTTTTCCGAAAAACTGTGGAAAGTACTTACCTTTTCAAAGGAGTCTCTGAAGACTTTATTGTTCAGTTGGTAACAACTCCACTTGTCCCAACTACTAAAATCCTATTTCCAACTCATAATGTATTGATTTCTTAGTGCAATGTATGGATTAATAAAGTTTTCATGCAAATAATAACCTACCTGCTATGTTTGGTGTGTAGATGTCCCTTGGGGACATTACTAAGGGAAGTTCTGATATCTTAGCCTAAACATAAACTCAAACAAAGACACAAAGGAATCCTTTACTCAAGTATGACCTATGGTTTTCTCGTCACAGGTCCCGGAGATGAAAGCAGAGTATTTTCCACCAAAAGTTGATATTATTATACAAAATGAAATATCAACAGATTTCTACATTATTGTATCCGGAGCTGTGGTATATTATCTCTTTAATGATGCTATTCATGATCTGACTTGTTTGACATGCACATTCTAACTGCTGCAAGTTGCAGGACGTGATAACATACAAAAATGGCACGGAGCAGGTACTTTTCGTTTTTTGAAGTTCACAAAATCTTATCCTTTATGCCGATGAATTATAAATGATAATTGAATAACTAAGAGTGAAATAATAAACTTTAAAACAGCATAAGAGTGATATTATATCAAGGATAGAGAATAAGGAACAGTATATTGAAATTGAAGAGAATGTAACAAATTGTGTTTCCTTTAGTGGATTGTGGTGGCAAACCTAATGCTGAGAAAACTTCAGACTATTACTGGGATTGAAATATGAAGGCATGCAGATTGTCGAGAATGCCTTTTGGGAACTATGATATTCAATCATTTAATGTAGATTCAGCATAACGTCAATTTCAACACAGAATAATGATAGAAAAGAATATGCAATGTTTCTCTTGCCAATTAAACACTATTAGTGATATTGTTAGTTAACTAAATTGCGAATCACTTTACCTTGAGTTTTAAACTTATTATCAGTCCTAAAGATATTTGAGAGATATCTGATCTTAAGCAACGCTTTACAAGTGTTTAACCCTAAAGTCAGGGACGTCGTGGATAACTAGTGTGTTTCGTGTAAGATTATAAGAGTAGTAGCAGACAGACAGACAATGTAAAGAATGCCTGTTACTTCATTCCAGATTTCTCAGAAAGCTCTCAATTATATGAATCTCATGGGTGGAATCATGAAAATAGGTGCATAGCTAAATCAACATAAAAAGGCTACAGCACAAAGAAATGAGAGAGTAAAACTTGAAACATTTGGCAGCTTATGGGGATCAGAACAAATCATCACCCAAGCACTCTTCACTTAAGAGAATTATCTTCACTCAGCATCAGTACAAATTAAGCATGTATACTGAACAGTAAAAATTAATAGCAAATCTGTACCTTTTCTTGACAAATGAAAGAAGTTCAAATAAACTCTACATACCATGAATATAGAATACCAATACTAAGAAGACTGCCAGAGTTTGTAACCAGTTTTATTCCAGGATAGGCATTCAGTATCATTTAGGATAATTCCTCCATGAAATGGTGTTTTTTCATCCTAGCCTTCAGCAAACTGTCCACAAAAATTGTGCATTGAAACAAAAATCAGAATTAAGAGGCTGTTCTTGGAAGTTCATCAAAAGGATATAGCAATTACTGGAAAGTAGAAAGCACCCCAGGTCTAAGTACATATCAGTGTGCTAAATATGCATTGGATAGTACCTTTAGAAACATCAGGTACATGACATCTAATTACAAGAAATTGGTCAGGGAAATCACAGTATATGTGGGCAGACTTTCTAGGAATAAGCATCAGACTTTTGACATCAAAATGCAGCAAACCTAAAATAGGGAAGGCTAAAACAACCACCTAATATGTTTTTATTACTTTCCCTAGTCAACTAAGCTTTGTGAATTAGGATCATTTTCTTTTACCATTGACACATTTAAACTTTGAATTGTTTCAGTTCCTGTCGAAGACAGGGCCTCCTGATATGTTTGGGGAAATAGGGGTAATTTTTAATGTCCCTCAGCCTTTCACAGTCAGAACTAGGAGGCTGTCTCAGGTTATACGGATCAGCCATCATAACTTCAAGCAATTGCTGCAGCCGTTTAATGAAGATGGAAAAATAATGCTCTCCAACTTCCTTCAGGTTAATCCTCCACAAGTTTTCCATCCTTTCTAATTTTTAGTGTCCTCAGACTCTCAAGTTGTTCATTGCTTTAATAAAAGTCAATGCACTAGTACTTCAGCCAATTTCTTTTGCGATAAAACTGCAGAAAATTTTCTTTATATCATTGCTTTTGACGAAGTTCATTTACTGCTTTCTAGGTTTTCATTTTTCAAAAAACATTAGTACATGTCATAAATGGCATTATCAATTTCAGCATTTGAAAGGGCTAAAAAAGGAGGAGCTGGAAGAGATACCACTGGTAACAGAATTCCTTGGAGACTTAAGAACAGAGGTATATCTTCTTTTTGATAATGAAATCCAATGCATGTCCTGTATGTCTGTCAGGACATCTTTCTACTGTTGTTAAAATGACTTAATTCAACCATTGTGGACATTTAATCCATCACCGTGAAAGAAATCCATTATTCTCAACAAAGTTCAATTTCGTGAGTCAAAATTGGTTATACATCTCATTGCATATGCATGCAACAAAACCAGGACTTACAATACAAGTGGACTTATGTTAAAGTTGATTTGCACACTGACCATTATTATTTGGGTATTAAATTTCAGAAAATTAACTGATATAGAACCTGAGGTTAGACTGACATAACACCGGAGTTTTTATGCCCTGGATCAATAAAAAACCTTTAATTGATCCTATATGGGCTTTGCTCTAGTAAATGAAAAAGCTATGAGGTCAGGCTCACCCCAATAAGGAGAAATTACATGCAAGCTTTCTGCCTTCTCTACCGTTGTTTCCCCAACAAGTCAGTATAAAATGAAAAAATACCCATTTTACATGAAAATGCTACACTCCCCAATATTTTAATTGAGAAAATGAAATTCATTTCAGCACTTCAACATGCTCATCTTAAAAGTTTTGCTTGCATAAACATAAGGAATAAATGAACTTGGCAAAAGGTTTGAGCAATGAACTCACTGCATAAAACCACAAAGCAAACATGCAAACATATTTCCTTCAAACAGTAAAGAAAACAAGTTTTGTAATACATCATTCTTCTACAGTCAGTTGACTTTCGAAGAAAAGGAATCAAAGCCATTTACTATAACATTTTCCTCTTGCAGGATACAGCAGCAGTGGAGGAATTAGAGCACCATGCAGCTGATGAAGAAGCAAGAAGTAATTTCGCACCTTCCTTAAGAATTACAAGAACAAAGCAAATGCACAGCACATACTTAAATGACAACTGAATGTAGATTACACTAAATAAGCACTCCTTCAGAATTTGCAGAGAAATAGTTCTCAAAATAGAAGTTTTGATAACCATCAGTCAATTCCAGACCTCCATTGGATAAATCAGCTAACAGAATTTTTGTTATTGGCCAATACAATTACTTAACACACTCTTTCCCTTTGCTATTCTTATGTTTGATTTGGATGTTAGTGGTAACTATCTTGCTGGTGTTTTTGTCAACTTTGAGTTCATCTGATGGTCTAAATGGAATGTTACTCTTAACACTAGGAATCTCACTCTAGATCCTTAGTCATTGTCACTTGAAACTTAAAAAAACTTAATATCCTTGATAACACCAAAAAGGTAAATTCTAGATCTTCTATTTTATCATGTTCAACCTCTCATGATAAATTTTTTTAATCTTCTTGCAGGAACCTCCACAGCATATACATTTTCCGAGGTGTTGCCTACAAGAATAATAATCCATGGACATCACCCAAATGAAAAACTAACTGAAGGAGAAAGTCCTGGAAAACTGATCCATCTTCCTGATACAATAGAAGATCTTCTAAGATTAGCAGGTGAGAACTCCTCCAAGAAAATATTAATACAACATGCAGAGGGACACAGATTTTTTTGGAGATAAAATTCTTGAGATTCAGCATTACGTGCAAAAGTCCTCCACATTCTTGCTGCAACTAAGAAAGGTTAAACCATTTAACCAAAAGTTCAAAGGGAGATTTCTTATTGTTGGAACAAGAGTCCTCAACATTCTTTAAAAATTTTCTAAAATGGGGCTATAAATCCACTTCTCTTTATGTTACTATGAATACGTGTAAATATGATTTTACCTGATTAATGGTTCAAGGTCAAATTGGATAGATTAGACTCGTAAACAGAATTTTTGTGTGTCTTATGTAACTCTAATTCACAAGTGCAGAAAAACGGTTGGGGAAACGAGGAACTGCAATTCTCATGGCAGATGGTTCTCAAGTGGAAGATTTGAACGCTTTAAGAGAAAATGACCACTTGTACATTTTATAGAGCAGCCTTGTTGAGCAGATACGACCATGCAGACCATGCAAAATCATATTTTGTTGACAAAGTTTTATTACATATCTTTAAAAAATTATTCAAGTACAAGTACTGAGAATTATTTTTAACATATGTATATCCCTACCTACCTATATGCAGTTGTATTAGTAAGAACTTAAACCTAAGTATTTGAATAGTGCGGTCAAAATCAAACCTTAAACCCTTAGCTGATCACCTGGTTATTCAGCATGCTTATAACAGCATAGGCAGCTTTCTGATAATGCTCTTTCTCTTCATCTAAGGTTCTTTTCCTCTCAAGAGCAAAGTCCTTGCAGTTCTTTATGTCATCCATTACATCAGAAGAATTCTGATCTATTTCACTGTAGGAATTCATGTTCACAAGTTATGCTGAAGAAAATGACGAGAACATAACAAAAGGGTACTTTGAATTGACAAACACAAAAAGCTTTTTAACTGTTTACCAATCTCACCAGTAACAAAGAAAACTAAGAAAATAAGAGTAGCACAGGAAAAAGCAAACAGGGGAGTATTATCGAAGGGTTGATTAAAAAAAGATGTAACTTACAGAAATAGCACTCATTTACTCAGTTTAAGAGAGTCACCAAAGCTAAATCAAATCAACATTTGAAAAAATTACATCATTCATGTGAACCAAAGGCTTTGTAACTAGGAGTACAGTCAGCTCACTTTATCATCTTAAGCATATCCTCCATAGCAGCTTGTACCCGCTGGGAAAGATCTGCATTTTGTGTCGAATACAATCTCAGCGTTGCAGTCAGCAGAAACAGATGAACAATTTTTTTCTTCGAAAGGATTATGTCATAAAATTCTGTCAAAAATGTAAGTGAACATAGAGCACTATTGAACAATCAATGCTCATTTTCTCCTCAATTGGACCAAGAATAATACGATTCTTTTGTAAATCTTTTACACCTTCCCAATTAAATTCTAGGTACTAAAAATTAAGTACTCAGAGTACAATACTACTAGCATTTGTTAAAATGAGCTTAAAGATTGTAATAAACTAACTAAACAGATGAATGCTTTGTGAATACTAGACGTAATTAAGATTGATTACAACGTAAGAACCGTTCCAGCATCCTTAGTGACAAAAAGTCACGAATAATCCTAGATAATAATTGTTACTATATTACTTCAAAAACGCATAACGAAATTCGAAAGTTAAATTTTTGTAATTAATTTTCTCGCAGTAATGTCTGAGATTTAGCTAAATAGGCTTGTTCAACTTCCGTAGTTATAAAATTTGAATCGAGATAATGCGTATAAATTCTTCTGTCGCCTTATGATCAAAAACTAGCTGAAAAACGTAGCCGATAAAAGCACAAAACTGCAAATAATTGTGGATAATTCGAGGAAAAAAATGAGAATATTCGCTGGCATTTCCTACTTGAATTTGTGAAATTAAAGTTCGAGAATATTGTACAACACGAACCGTAAAGGAGAGAGGAGAGCTGAGATTCAACGTCGGAACGTGGAAGAGCCAGCTCAGCATTCGCCGGAGATCGTGATGGTGAAGACGACGTCGCATCCGCCATTGCAGATGGGAAAAACACGCACGCACGCACTGAGGCAGAGAGAGAGAGAGCTAGTAGAGGAGAAATTGCGAGAACGAATAACTAACCGCGCGCGGTTTGAATTTTCGATTTCTGTATTTATAGGCTTTCGGTATCTGGAGAGTTGATGACGTGTAAATTCTTTGTTTCTTTCAAATTTTTATGCTAGTTTGAATTGGGCCGGGGTTTCTATTGGGTTTGGTCCATTGGACAGGCCTACGAAAAGTTAATACGGTACGAAATGGGAAAACTAATATGTAGCTCAAAACGAACTCTTTTTTTTTTTATCGATAGGATTCCTATAACCTAATCTAGCCTAATCTAGGGGGAAGGGGAGGGGACTCGACGTGAGTAGAAACTCCATCAAAAATGGCCACTAAGGACCGTCACATATTGTGACAATTTTTTTGTGGGAAGCAAGGGTCGAACCCTGGACCTCCCGCACCACCAAGCCTTAGAAGGCTTGGTCTAAGGCTTGGTGGTGATCACTGGGCGCTCAAAACGAACTCGAGACAAAATTTTTTGAATGAAGTATCTATCATGATAAGAAAATGTGGATGTCATTTGGGAATTTAATAACATAAAGATAGTAAACTGTCAGGTTTCCATTCATGATTTTGCAATTATACTAAGGGTTAATTTTCTATACACTGACAGTGTAATGTATATGTTGCCAGTTTTGAATGAATAACAATTATACAAAAGTTAAATTTAAAATTCAACTTTTACACGTGTCATAGATTAAACAGTGATATTATGTACACTGTCAGTATATAAAAAATTTATTCTTTTTTTTTTTTGTGTATATGAAGGGTTAGGAGATCTCAATCACCATCATGGAAAGTTTTGAGTTGCAAGCTGCAATTTGACCATCCCAAATTCCTTCTATCACTGTGTCAATTTAGATTGAACCAATTTAGATGAAACCAATTTTGGTGAGTAGAAATGTTTTCATTGTGTAAAACTTTAGTTTAATGGAAGCATATTTCTCAACCTTAACCAGGGTAAGAAATGGAAAAAGCATAGCTAAAACAAAATTAAAGTTGTTGAACAAGCTGTCGTATTGAAGCTAGTCTGAAGCTGAAATCAGTCTTGAGTTTGTACGAACAAGGTAGAATCAACTAGCAAGACACAATATGTGGCAAGCCACTTTGAGTGGCTTCTGGGTGGTTCAGTCCCCTCCGGTTTCCTCGGACCTGTTCAGGTCCTCCCCTCCCCGTAGCATTAAAAATACAAAAAATAAGTCTATCGTATCGACAAAAAAAAAAAAAAAAAAAAAAAGCAAGACACAATAGTATTGCCAAAGCTCAAAATTTTAATATCCCATTTTTTGACAATATATCAATCTTACCCTACTCATGTCAAATTAAACATCATCTTAAATATGACTTGGGATGAGTAATATGATTTTTGTAAAGATTTATTGTGGCATAAAAGTTGGTATTGATTAGATACTATGTGCACCACGTGACATGTCATTCTTTTGTCTAGTGAATATCGGACAAAAAATAGTTCACTACTGTACTCGATGAATTTTTATTTTTTTTTGTCAATTAGAGGCAGAATTTAAATTTACAATGTTCTATTGACTATGCATACATTAGAGCTTCAACTAAACATAATTTAACCATGTTTGGTGAGTTTGGAAACAATGCATTCCTATTTGCAAATTGAGAGTATTTGCATTCCTACTTGGTGGATTTGGATTGATGCTCAATCACTAGGACTTGTTTGATAACCTAATTCAACATTTAAACTTAATGGATTCAGATTTTAATATGTTTAGACACATTTGATAATCAAAAATTGAAAATATGAATTGATTAGTAGTACTGAATTTCTGAGGCAAAACTTGCTCCCAAAATTAAGTAATAAGTTATTCACTTATTACTGAATGTGATATATACTCTAATACATTAGATTTAATACTTAACAATTCAATATATTAATGAATTCAAATTTCAGATTTCAATTTTCAAACTTCAATTTTATCAAACACACCGTAATTCACCAAATAGTGCATGTGGTGTACCTTCTACTTAATATTTATATAGACGTTCTAATTGAGATCTTAAGGCTTAATGGACCGGGCTCAAGTAGGCCTAAGTGAGGTATCCAACTATTGAACTCCAATTACACCGTAGACAGAGGACCTAACTAGCAGGATTAATACCAAAGAATCCAACCGATGGGGGGATAAATAACTTTGAAAACTGCAAAAATTAGAATAAGAATAAATAAGGAGGCAGTAATGAACTCTGCGTTCTAATCCCCTACCCCCTCATCACTTTTTAAATTCCATCATTCTCCTATTAAAAAACATAATAAGCAATATCAGGCAGTGATAACATGTGTGGAGTCCTCAAATTGTGATGGAAATTGCAAAAAAAAAAATTTATTAAGAAAATAAATATAAAGTTATCAAGCTGTGTAGATGTGTGGAGTCCTCAAATTGTGATGGAAATTGTAAAAAAAAAATTATTAAGAAAATGAATATACAATTATCCAGCTGTGTAGACAGTAAGATGCACGCGTGTAAGTTAGTCATCCCTATCACTCTGTGGACTGTGCCTACAAGAATTTCACATTCATACCTACGCCATCTTTTTGACAATTATTAAACGTTAGGTTATTTCTTTTTTCGTTTTGGGATCAAAACCAAATGGTTAAGAATTCAAGGCATCATAAGTTTACTGTAAATTTTGCAAATACAAGGTTGATTCAGTTGATTCTGCTTTGATTTTTTATCTCGCTTTCCTTCTATTACTTCTTAATTTTTAGAATTAATCTTCTATACATCGACAGTATATACATTTTCACCATTCGATGTATGACACATAATTTAAATTTGAATTTGAAGCTCAAATTTTACATATATATCATATATCCAATCGTGATAATGTATACACTGTCAGTATATATGAAATTAATCCTAATTTTCATAGTATTTGATCACTTCTAAATTTTGCAATCTTTTGTAGATTTAAAGGTCCAATGTTACCCATTTTGTTGTGTCATCATTGGATCAAGGCCTCACCAAGTTGATTTTTTTTTTTTGTTCAAATCGGTTCATATAATTTTTGATATATAATCTTATACAATCACAATTTGAGTGTAAATTTAAATGTGTCAACTTATACGACTAAATTGAGATATAAACTTATACAATCACAATTAGAGTGTAAATTTAAATTTATCGACTTACACGACTAAATTGATGATTTTTATGAAACTGTACGAATTTCATCAGACATAATACGAATTACAACAATCGATCTGAATAGGATAAGATTCAACTTGTGAGGCCTGATCTGTTCTAAATTTGTCAAGAATGTGATTTACTTGTTTTGCTCATAGTTGTCACATTTCTTTGGCCATTCGTATATGACAACATTGAGAAGACATGCATAGCTCACGGATACTCAGGCCCCGTTTGGATTACATTTTCTGTCATTTTTCATGGAAAAAATACTGTAGCAATTTGATGTATGTGAGGGAAAAAGGTAATAGGAAAATGTGATCACGGAAAACGACGCAATTTTCCGACAGAAAATCGCAATCCAAACAGGGTTAGCGGAAAATGGGGGAAAAGGAAAGAATAACAAGCCACACTCGCACAATCCGGTAGCAGAGTACTTATCTGACTGCAGTATCTTCTTGACGAGGAGGCCATGATGATGACAACATAAAATTGGGACTAAAATAAATATAACTACACTATTCTATTTGACAACAACAGAAATAAAAAAATGGTTCTATTTAATTTTCTTGGTTTTCTATGACATTGGAATATTTCGTTCTCTGTGACATAACATGCACTAATAAACTAATGCCTGTTGAAAAGATTAATAGTGTTGATTAGTATTAAAGAATCCAATTGATAATTGTAATAGTACAATTGGCAGTGTATTATTGTCTGGGACAAGAGGGACAGTTCAGACATTTGAATATCTTTTGATACAAAATTCCATGAGGGCTTATGCATTGTACCAATAGACTTATACTTTTTCAGGCCATTTAACAACTTGGTCTAATTTGAGCCAACAGGAACCTTCATAGTTAACGCATAAAAACAAAGGGGTGGTTTTGAATTTGCCCCTCATCATTATCTGTCTCTCATGTTTGGATTCACCTTTCTACTTTCCCCTATACTTGCCTTGTCATGTGCTTTCCACATTGAACCATGAATACTTTTCTTTTTCAAAAAGGTAAGAAATTAAGGGGGGAAAAAAAGAGAGAAGGACACCAAACACTTAAAAAATAAGAGAATAAACAGAGAATATGATTGTGGTGATGGCTACACAATTCAACAAGGAAAGAAAGAAAAATCCCACCTCAGTACTAGCATCTGTCTCAGATGTCTTGCACTATGCAGGCTAATTCAACTTGCAATATAAAAATGATTCTCATCTTATGAGCTATGGATAAATTTCAATCTTCCCTCTTTTTTATCACACCAAAAAAAAAGTATATAATAATATAAACTTGAGATATACAATTCATTTTCTTGGATCGCAGCCTCTCGTAGATACTCAAAAGTATTTAGGCCTCATTTAGGGTTGCCAATGACTGATAAAGAAGCACTTACGACACATGTATTTTTAACAAAAGTCACCTAAGTATTCAAAAGTATTTAGGCCTCGTTTAGAGTTCCAATGACTTACAAAGAAGCACTTACAACACATGTATTTTTAACAAAAGTACTTCTAAATTATCAAAAATTGAGCTTCTTAAATTAATACTTTTAGCGTATAAAAGCGCTTCTTTAGTAAACGCACCTGCAACTCAAACGGGCCTTAGCGACCTCAAGAACATTTGTTATGTGTTCGCTGTTTTGTGGAACAATTCCGAATAAAGAACATCTCTGGAGTGACCACATCGAAACTTTTGCCATCCATTTTAGTCATCAGAATAAGGATAATGAATATAGCACCAACTCATGAGCCTTCAAGAAATTGAAAACGAAATGACGAACGTTTTTCTGCTGCTGCGACTCTCCACAAAGTGGTGGTCACAGCATAAACGAAGTTGAATGGTTCCCAACTCCTCATGTGTTAGCATAAAGGAAAAGATGAATTGACAAACTCGAGTGCAAGACCTTGGCACTAAATTTAACAGTTGTAATCTTTTACAGATGATTATCATGATGGTATGAATCTTTCATAATGTGCTACAAGTTGTCAAAATAGACCATTCCTTTTGTTGCCTACAATGAAGGCTTCAAATAACCTCGAAAAGAAGAAGGATCCCATAGACCATTCCTTTTGCTGCCTAAAATGAAGGCTCCAAATTACCTCGAAAAGAAGAAGGATCCAATAGACCATTCCTTTTTGGCAAAATCATCGGCTAACCATGGCACTAAATCAACTCAAGATTAAGTAGTATAACTATATGCTGTTTATGTGGGCTTTCAGACTTAGAAATTGTAAATGGACGCAGGAACCAAGGACAAGTCATGAATGGTTATGCTTTTAGCAGAATTTAGAGGATTAAAAACGTGAAAGTTGAAGACAAACTCATATTTTGTACAACCAAAAGAGAAGAAAGAGTGGCCAAAATAAATAATTTTCCCTCAAGATCATGAGCTACACTCCCTTTACTTTTGGGATTTGATATCATCATCAAAAGGTTCTGGTCACTGAAAAATAATCTTAATAAGTTCATCAAATAAAAGGCAATCTACTGTTAATAATCCTTTTCACCAACTTGCAGCTTTTATTGAGTACCGAGGCCACTCTATTTTTTTCTTGAAATAATGGCCATTGGTGTTCAACCAAGTGCTTCGCATTTTTCCTTTTCATGATAAACATTGGAATGGTACTCAGAAATGATTATGGATCGTTTCAGTTGTCAAGTATGAACCACATAGATTGGGAGACACTACTTAAAATGTCTACTAAAGAAGTGTAAACAAGAAATTCACATGAGAAGCAAAGAAACGCACTACAAGAATTAGTACTTTTGTCTTGGTTAGAAAAAGAAATATTTGGTGTGTTTGGATAGTTTCTTACTTATATAAAGTGTGTATGGATAGTAGATTATTTAAGATAATTTTTAAAAAAAAAAATACTATAGCACTTTTTTTATGTGAGATAATTTTTTGAAAAAAAAAATACTGTAACACTTTTTGGATGTGATGTATATGAGATTAAATGGTGGTTGAAAAATGTGTTGATAATGTAAGCAAATAAAATTGAACAAATAATTTGCAATTCAAACAAATTTATTATAAAAAGTGTTATAGTATTTTTTAAAAATTTATTCCAAATTTATTAAAGCGTGCATACCATAGAATACCATAGAATGTGAGATAATTCCAAATTTATTTCCCTTGATGGAGAAGGATATAATACAAAATTTATGTGTATAAAGAAAAAAGTCCTAATACAAAGTCCAAAATCGAAGACTCTTAATTTGATTGTGATTTTACTGCATGAGTAAATTATTGTGTATGCTACAAAAAATTAGTTGCTTATATGCCTAAATTCTAGAGATATTTGGCATTTGGAGTTCTCAAAGAATATCAATTTTATTAAAAAAAATGAAAAAAAAACGCTTATACATTAGAGTGCTAGTAGCAATTACACGATTAAAAAAAAAAGAAGCTATAGATAGTTTTACCAAGACAACATTTTTAACAACTCATGCATTCAAACAATTTCTATAGAGACTAATTTTAAAAAGAACTAAACTCAAAACATTTTTTGAGATTTGTTATCTAAGGAAGATAATTAAAAATGTACGTCAAAGGTTGCTATATAACAATTGAAAGAGGAAATTTCATGCATCTCACTCTTCAATAGCTTAATTAGATCCTATCACCAAAATAGAAGACAATCGGATTAATAGTAGCAGTCAATCTTTGTCGAGATAAATATTTGTATTTGATTCTTTCTGCGCACTTTTACCTCTTCTTCTTCAATTTATAACTAACAGAACAATTTCTCACAAAACTTGTATGAGCCAATTTAAATATGCAGGCAGGTCATATATGTGCAAGTCCTTCCAACAAGATAAAAGGTAATTTCCTGGAAAATGGACTTAGGTCACAAACTGTTGCCGGTTCGGCTCAATTTCACAAGATGTACATTCATTGTTGTAAAGTGTAACTTATTTTGAATACAAAGTGAATATAAAATAAATTTTGTGAGTTCCACGCATGACGGTAAAAACAATATATATGGCGCGCTGATCTAAACCTTATATATATATATATATATGGGTCAATCATGATTGTGAACCTTTCAGAACATTATCAACATTATAAAAACAAAACGAACAATAAGTGTAAAAGTTAATATTTTCTACAGTGTTACTGTAGAGATTTTTCTTATATGAGCGGATTTAGGTGCATGCTACTTGCATAAAAAGATAATTTTAATATTTAAATAAAGATTTTATGCCATGCACCCACACATACTAGCATTATATATATATATATTTCTTTATTTATTTGCATTTATTGATAGAAAAACTTAAATCTGTAGTATAAATACCTAATCACAAATTGTAAAAATAAATGAGTAAATTATAATTTCCCAATATTTTTTTTGGTGGGTCTCGTAAAATCTTTTAAAAGCTGGTTGTTGATGATTTCAATGTATATTTTAAATTATCAATTTCACTTACAGCATGCAAGCATTAACACAACACATGGCATTGCGTAACGATACTAAATATTGGCACTAAGACGTAACATATAAAAATACAATAAAATTTACTATTCATTAAAATTATGTCTCATGATCAATTCCATCCATCTAATTTCAAATCAACCACACTTGAGACATTAATAGCTGTATTATATAATTAGTCTGCCAATTGTATTAAGTATGCAATTACTCTGCTAATTACAAAGAATCCACCCTTGTTGATCATCACAAATGGTTGTAACTCGTACATCTATTAAATAAGCAATGTTCGTGTACTGTATTATATCGGATAATTATTATTGTACATAACCTATTTCACATTGGATGCTAGTCAGCCATGTTTTATAACACAAATCATTCAAATTTTCCTTCAAAAACAAATCAAAATTGTTTTAATTCAAACTTAATTATAGACAAACGTCTACATATATATATATACTCGTACACGTGTGTGTGACTTGTTTGGATTGTAATTTTTTATAGGAAAATTTTTACGTTTTTCGTGAATAAATTTTTTCAATCACATTTTTATTTCACATACATCAAATTATTACAATATATTTTTCACAAAAAATTCTAAAAATAGTAATCCAAACAGTAAACACTCTCGTTGGGTATACATCAATTTATGCATCTCATAGAAAAATTCAATTTAAAAGAAACAAATAACAATGAAAAAAATCAACCGGAGAAAAAAAAACGAGGAGGAATAAAAATACTACTAGTACTTAGAAAGAAAGTTCACGAGGGATTTACACGTGCGGTGGACCAGACATGGGGCCCCTTTTGGGGTCATCGGATTCATACTTGCGTACGGTAAAGCATTGAGAAATGACGTCAAGCAGACCGTCGATTACCGGCCATCGTTGAGGAATCTTGTCTCTTGAGCCGTTGGATTATATAGGGATTTGGGTAACAAAAGTACACGTGTCATAGAACCGGGCTATGAATGCTGAGTCATCACAAAACGACAAAATGAGGACTGTACCAAAAAGTGTCCAAAAATCGGGGGGCCCACACCACACAGGTGGAGAGAGAATGATGAAGCAAACTCACAAGAGAGCTTTTGGAGGGGCTTTAAAGATTTAACGGTGGTTAGGTTCAGTTAACTGGTCCTACGTGGCATTTGAAACTTGAAGGTGAAGAGCAAAATCATTACTGGTACGTTAACGGCTCAGTGAACGGCGTTACTAGTCGTTATATTGCAGAGTTGACTGTTGACTAACAAGAAGGTTACTCCTATTAGCTCGCTCTGAAGGCGGTTGAGGAGTTTAAAGCAAAATATGTTCTATCCCTTAAATACCCCTCAACAGGCTTTTTTCTTTTTTCTTTTTTCTTTTTTTTTTTTGGGAAAAACCCCTTACCATTTGTAATTTTCTTTTCTTGTTACAATAAAAGGAACAAAAAAAGTTTGATCATTATTATTGCTACCATAGAGAGATTTAGAGTACCCTTTAAAACAAGATAGTATAAAGTTTAATTTAACTATGAACGAATTTACTAAAGAATTATGGGCCTATTTGACAAACAAGTTTTTGGCCAAATTTATTTTTTACAAGTTTTTTTATAGTTACAATAACTTCAAAAAATTCTTCAAAATTTTTAAACTATACACTTCAAATACTCAAAATTTACACACTTCAAAAAATTTTCCTACAACTTTTACGAGTAAAATTTTAGACAAACATCCAAAAAACTCATTTATCAAATGAGACCCATATTATAAACCGTTATACCAAATTATAGAGAAAAAAAATTTCACATCATTTAGTTGGACATGCAAAAGATGACCCTTTGGTTTATGGCTTGGTTTTGTTATTTAGAATAGGGACAAAAAATTTTCACCTTTTTTTTTTACTTGTAAACTAGGTGTGGAAGTACCAAGATATCGAATATAGTGAAAGTGATTTGTTTTCTGCAAGGATGAACTAGTTTGTTGGATGGTCATTTTTTTTGACGAATTTGTGGCCGGCAAGATTGTGACTCTCATTTTGTTGCATTTGATGGGCCAATTGTCAGTCTGAGAGGTCCTTTTTGTTTGAGTTTCGCGATTTCTGTTTAAAGTCAAGCACACTAATATTATTGGGCGTTACGGAGCTGCTTTGAAGAATTGCATTTAGATTGTTTGTCAGAGAGGACAAGGAGGAATCACTTTCAAAAGAAGTAATTGGTTGATCAAGTAAAGAAATTGTCGTACTGGTTTTTAGGGGATTGGATAGAAAGGAATGATTTGAAAAAAAATAATTGTTTACATTTACAAACAAAAATTTCAACACACTTCTTATTATATTCAATCATTTTTTTGTCTCATATACATCACATCACAAAAAAATATTACGGTAATTATTTCAAATAAACTCCTATTCAAACACACTAGTTTGCACTGCAAGATGTGAAAACGATTGTTATTTTTAGGAAATTTTGTAGAAAAAACGTATTGAATTAATTTAATGTATGTAAGATAAAAAGATGATTAAGAAATATGTTCTTGGAAAACATAAAAATTTTATGCAGAAAACCGCAATCCAAACAGGCCGTAGAAAACAGAAATGGAAGAGAGAGGAAAATATTATAGCATAAAAAGTTATTGGAAGCATATTTAAAAAAGTTTCTTTATTGAAGAGAAATTAATGAAAATTGAACGAAAGTTTTAAATGCACCAAATTAGTCTACATTCTACAAAGGATTGAAGTATAAAACCCTATGAGAATGAAATCACCCCCATGTCTTTCTAAAATCCACGAACAATATAAGAGAAATTGGTGAATTTTTTAATCATTCTTTTATTTTTTTTCCATAACTTGAGCTTTCCCTTAATCCTTTTACTTCTTCAACTTTGGAATCTAGATCTAATTAGGTCTACATCGGTATTACATTCGAACAAATATATCTACTTTTATATGGATATGATGACGTTAAACAAACTATTTTTCTTTTTTTATGATCGCTGACATATGGTTTATTCATTAACAAACTTCGATTTGATTTGTAAAAATTGCAAAAAAGAAAAAAATACAAATATAAAACACATAAGATGATTTCCATGTACTAAGTGAAAATATAATGTTACTAGCATTAATGTAATTACAAAAATTGTTATGTTGACACAAGCTACCTAAAAGGTAAAAAATTGCATCGCATTCTAAACAGCTAAACCTAAACAAGCTCTTAGCATATAGTCGGTGATGCTCAGTCAAACTTTACATGAACTAGTTGGAAACAATCAAAAAAAGCAAGGATTTGTTCTATTCACTACAACTATTGCCAATATGTTTAGCCACATGCAATAAACATGTTAACATCCAATGTGATAGAAAATTAATGCACCCTAAAGGCGACTTCAAAAAGATGATGAAATTTATTGGTTAAGTCATACACTTTAGGTGTACTATTTTTCTATTGTATGTTCTTTATTGGCTATCACATGTTTGTCTACCATGACACGAAAAGTTTAAAGGAGAAAAAAATATTTTAAGATAGTTTAATTTTCTCTTTGGCCAAAAGTAAGTCTACCTAAAACCTCTTCATTTTTAACGTGTAGCCTTTTTGTTTAATGACAAATTCTTAAGTGCCAAAGAATTGGCTTCAATAAGGTTAAGGGGTGCCAAAAACTTAAATAAGAAATGAGTGCTCAAAAGACAAAATCAGTACAATCTGTTGATAATTTACCATGTAGCCACTGTTAGTTGGTTTCCTGCAATTGTGTTGGTATTTTTTGAAAAAAAGTCTTTGGGAGAGGATTATTTGGAATAATTATTGTAATACTTTTTTGTGATACGATATATGTAAGATAAAAAATAATTGTATATATATAAGTGGTTTAAAAAATTATGTTGATGACACAAGCAAAATATTTGAAATAATTTTGTATCAAAAACACACCCATTGTTATTGTATCATAAACACACCCATAATTATTATATCATAAACACATTTCTTAATAACCATTTTATTTTTTACAAATGTGCAGCAGTGGTTGTTATTTCAAATAATCTTCAATGCAACAGTCGTATTATTTCAAAAAGATTTCAAATAATCTTCAAGAACTTTTTATTTGGAAAGCGCCTTGTTTGGAAAGGGATTTTTCATCAAAAATTTCTTCGCTTTTCTTAAATACATTTCTCAATCACTTTTTTAACTCCACATATATCAAATTGCTACAATATATTTACTATAAAAACTCCAGAAAATTGTAATCCAAAAATAACTTATATTTTTTTAATTATTTTTTTATCTTATATATATCAAATCACTACAGTACATTTTTCACAAAAAAAAAACTCAAGAAAATAGCAATCCATTTTGGTAAATTCAATGGGCGCTTTAAGAATAATGGTACAGTTACTACTTTTGTACGACGACTGGCGTTAATTTGTGAGCATTTGAAGTTCAAAAAAATTTATGAGCGTATTCACTATTCAGAGAGAAGAAGCTTAAACGGTGTTAGGAGTTAAGGAGACTGGACCGACGTCAAGTCAGGCAATAAAAGAAAAAGAAAAGTGAAAAAAAAAAGTCAGGTTGTTCTCATTGCGAATTCAATAAAAATTCAGTGATTGACAGAGTGGGACCACTTTTGTGGGGTTTTTCCTTCTTTGTCGTTTTCGGGATGAATCATCACTTCCAAAAGTGAAAAAAGCAAAAAAAATGAAAGGATTCCCTTTCAAAAAATACGACAGCTTTTTTAGTCTGCAGTATTTCTTACTGCTACTTCTACTGCTCAACGTCAATAAATACGGTATAATACTAGTAATAGAGTATTATCAGCTACTTCTACTGCTCAACATCTTACGAATAAATACTAGTAGTAATAGAGTATTATCAACTATTTTTGCCCGTTAGATACTCTTTCGTACACCAGCCTATATTTGTGCCAAATTTTGCAAAAGAACTACTCCCAAAGGTGTATAAATTAACTCTCTTAAAAATGCTCCAATCTTTTTCATGATTATGCAAAAGTTGAATTGACAAGTTTCTTGGTTGGGGACGAGATGAAGAATAGCAAGTGATTCATTTGTTGATTTTACACATTATTACATCATGTTTGGACGTTTGTTTGGGCCTTTTCCAATTTTTTAAAGATATATCATACTTGTTTGATGTTTGGAATAAAAAAAAAATCTTCAAACTTTTGCATGTTTATAGAAAATAGGCTTCTTCATATTTCTTCTTTATCGTTATATTAAAGGATTAGTTGCTTAAAGAATAATTATCGCATTGGTTTCATAAAAGCATTAGGGCCTGTTTGAATTAATATTTTTAGAAGTTTTTATAGAAAAATGTATTATAATAATTTGATACATGTGATGTAAAAAGATTGTTGAAAAATGTGTTCATCGAAAACATAAAAAAATTTCGGAAAACCAAAATCTAAACAAGATCGAAAAGCATAATAGTCACAAAAGTCTTTAAATTGAATGCTTTATGGAACCCCTACCCCCCCTATATCATTTGGAGTCTTTCTTTAACTGTATATTTACACACAAACCTAAATGGTTGGACTTTTCATCAAAGTTGCGTTTAACATTTACAACTATATGTATATTTACATCCTTCGGTTTCTAGAATTATGGGTGGTTAATGAAAAGTTTGTAGAAATAAACTATGCTTTAAGGATGTGCGAGTACAAACATGAAGATTGAGAAAAGAATAAACAATCTTATTAGAGATAGGAATATGCTTGAGATTTTTACTTTTCCTAATTACAAGACTGAATATCAAAAACGAATTAGTATTTCAACTCAATACTCATTACACAACATAAAACGATGAAGGTTTACATCTATCAAGATGATACATTATATCCTTTAAAAAAGGATACATTATAAACCTAAAGAAAACAATCGGTAGATGTTTTTTTCCTCTTTTCGTATAATTTTCAAAAAGCCTACGATGATTATCTTGCTCTCAGAATTTTGTTGACTTGCACATTAATTGCTTATTTTTGGGTTAAATTTCATTAAAGCTTGTTCATTTCAATGGAAAACTTTTCATAAAATCAGAATCTAGTAAATTGAAACATAAAAATATCCACATTTTTTTTTTTTGGAAAACAGATATGCCTTTTCCTAGTATATTTCATATGCAGACGTACTTATGTGTCACACTATATAAGAATAATATTAAATAGGCTAAAGTGGAGGTAAGGAATTGAGCTGATATTTTTTATATCGAATTATTGGTAATAGATTTTCCTCTCTTAGACAATTTTCCCTTGACCAATGAAAGGTACAAATTGTCCAAATAAGACACGCGTTTAAACAAGCTTGCTTAACATACTTAGCTTGCTTTGAACGAGAAATCTGCATTTACTAATGCTACCCGCGATGACTCATCACTTATCTCCAAGTGAATTTGGTTTGGAAAAAGGGAGAGATGCATTTTCATACATTAATATGAAACTAAGTACTTATCTTACAAATGGTGCCATAGTCTTAAGTTAAGTATACACCTTCTCATGTAAGCCCATTTGGGTTGTTAGTTTCTGAAATTTTATAAAAAGTACACTGTAGTAATTTCATGTACGCAAAGTAAAAGATAATTAAAAAAATGCGTTCATAAAAAACATAAACTTTTTTTTTAAAGAAAAATGGCAATACAAACAAAATTTTCCATAGATTTTTACTTTCACTCTCTCCATACACACACACAATTTAACCTATCATAAATAAAAAATAATAAGCAAAATAAAAGAGGATCCTGCTAGAAATTTTTACAAATATGTATAATCTCTACATTTTTCTTTAGAATTTATAAGTTCCCTTTTCATAATAGAATTATAAATATCCAAATATTGGCTAATAATTTTTGAGAAATGTTATTTGTACTCTCACTATCATTTTTATTATATAATTTTTATTTGTTAGACTATATGATATACAAATAGTAGGAGTGCAAATCACAAAATATGGAGTATAAATAACATTTCTCTAATTTTTTGATAAATCTAAAATTTTTATTAAAGAAAAGAAGTATTGACTAAGTTGACTACATTAATATCTAGAATTGTAGTACAGAGAAAATCGCGACAAATTTGTAAAATGTATGATATACTGTATTCCTCCTCAAATACAGTCCCTATACAATAAAAGATATAAAGGCAAAAATGAACCAAAAACCAAACAAAAAAGATAAAGAAAAAATGAGAGAGAGAGAGAGAGAGAGAGGGAGGGAGGGAGAGGTGCAAGGGGGAAGCTCCTCTCACAACTTCTCTGATTTTGATGCATGTAAGAAAGAGAATAGTACAGAGTACTCAACAAGTTTCACACGCACAACACACACTAAAATTTGTGTGTGTGAGAAAGAGAGAGGGAGGGAGAGAGAGAGAGGGCCTTTATGTTTATATATAGCACTTTTATACTATTTTCTTCATTGCAGTTTTGGGGCTTTCTACTAGTCTCCTCTCAAACGTCTCTTCTCCTGTATAGTCTTCTTTCTGAAGTTTCTGGAGGAGTAAGGAAAGGCTCATCCAAGAGAACAAAACCATACAAAACCAGGTGGGCTTTCCTTATTTTTTTGTTTGTGCATTTTTGTTGCTTTTCAATGTTGATACATTGTTGAAGTTGCATTCTTGAAGCTCTTGGGGGTTAACAGACTTTTAAGGTTTATCATCCAAGTTTTGATTTTTTCTACCTGGAAGAGAAAAAGTTTTGATTTTTTTGATGTTTTCTTTTGATCATTGGATGTGATATTTGAAGAGAGATGTTTGCAGTAATAGGAATGTGGGATTGAAAATTTCTTTGCTGGGATGTAAAGGCAAAATGGGAGTCGTTTAATAGCTTTGTCATGATCGTGAGTCATTTTTTTGATGTTTAATCTGCAATTTTTGACTCTTCGTGACATGTTTGGATATGATTGTTAATTGTTCCTTGAAATTTCATCATCAGTCTATTACAGTCTTCTCATTTTCCAGCTCTACACCATTTTTTGTCCTTGATGTAGAAGGGATTAATTTTCTTAAGACATAGAGAAGGGTAAATATTTTTCTAAATATTTTGGCTTTTGATTTTTTTTATTTTATCTTTTCTATTTTCATCCTCCTTTTGGCATTGATTTTTTGTTTCAAGATTTGTCTTTTCCCATTTTTGTCATTCTCATTGCTATTTTCTTGAAATCCTCTTGTGAAGCATTTCATGTGGTTCTCTATTAAGTCTGCTTGGAATCGAAGTTATTGCTCGTCTTCGTGTAAATGCGGTTCTGGGGTTTCAGCTTTCTTGCGGTGTATTTTGTCCTCACGTCTGTTATTTTTGGTTAACTGTCAAGACTGGTGTAGCGGATTTTGGGGTTGTAAAATTTTGAAAAAAAAAAAAGGGACTGTCAAGACTCGTATTGTAATTAGTTGTGAGAGCATCTTTTTATCTTGATACAGGTATAGGTGAAGGACTCAAGGGTGTAGGGCATCGGGGCTTTGTGTGGTTTGGGACAATGCTGAGAAAGAGGACCAGATCACATCAGAAAGATCAAAACATGGGTCAGCTCAATTCTGATGTTGTTTCAGAATCCTTTGTTCACTCTGATTTTTTGGCTCATAGGAATAAAAATAGCTCCTTTTTCAATGTGCCTGGTCTGTTTGTTGGTTTCAACTCTAAGAATTCTGAATGTGATTCAGCTAGAAGCCCCACTTCGACTTTGGATTTTAGGGTGTTTTCTACCTGGGGAAATCCCTTTAGGTCCCCAAAATTGTCCCATGAAAGTCATCATCAAAAGACCTGGGATACCAATAAAGTAGGGCTAAGCATTATTGATTCTCTTGATTATGAGGTTAAGCAATCGGGAAAAGTTCTCCGATCTTCTGATAGTAAAAACATTCTTTTTGGACCAAAGATAAGGATAAAAACACCAAATTTTAACAATTGTACTGATTCTTTCGAGGCGCCTAAATCTCTGCCCAAAGATGTTGGTATTTTTCCTTTTGCCAAATCTAAGCTTTCTAATCTGCAAAGCGGCAGCTCTGATGTTCTTTTTGAAATTGGAGATGGCCCATTGCAACCGAATTCCCTTGGAAATTTCCGCCCCTGTTCATTAGATTCTGGAAGGTCTGGTTCACATCTCAGCCGTCTTGCAAACCATAACTCCAACCTGAGTTCTACAAAATTTAGCTCCAGCAATGGGAACAGGCCCTGTCACTTCACCATCACATTTTAAGATAGGCTCAGTGTTGGGTGATTCTTCTGGTGCAGAACAGCCTTCAATTACTGCTACCATTGCAAATGGTCTCATTGGTACCATTTCACCAAGTGAGATTGAGCTTTCAGAGGATATACCTGTGTCAGAAAGCATGGCCCCAATCCTAAAGTAACTCACATTTTTGGTGACTGTGTTTTGGAATGTCACAATAGTGAGTTATCAAATTTTGGTAAAGTGTAAGGAAGAGGGCAATGCCTTGCCCTGACAGCTGAGTGCTCAGAGGTTCCAACCTCATACCCCTCCAGTGACTTCTTGAGTTTTTGCTACTCTTGCAAGAAGAAATTGGATGGGGAAGATATTTACATGTACAGGTATGTGATAGCGAGCTGGTCTATTGGTATTTGTTCTGCTTATTCATTGATACATACGTGGGATTTTAACGTGAGATCTCTCGTTGTTTGCTGTTTGGCAGAGGCGAGAAAGCATTTTGCAGTTGGGCTTGCCGTCTGGAGGAGATTATGATTGACGAAGAGACAGAGAAATGCAACAGAAATGTTTCAGAAAAGTCTGCTAAGCCAAGCAACAGTGAGGAACTTTCTGAGACCGGCCTGTTCATTTCTACTTGAAATCCTTTGATGTCATTACCGTGCCCATGATTGATGAGATGTGCACACCGGTAGACACACAAGATAATCTGTCCTCCGAGAGCTGTATATGTGCATCTGTAAGCAGCCATGGATGATCGTGTTTTTTGTTCATTATGGTGGTGGTGGTTCAGCATGCATGGTTCTGGTTGCAACCAGCAAATTTTGCTTTACATATTCTGACTTTGAAGATCTCTATATATCCAAACAAAAGAAGGGTGGTAGCAGCCCATGATTGTGGCTCCCCAAATTATTAACATGTTCATTTTGCTGTATGAGCAACCAAGTCGGAATTTTGAATGAATATAAATGATTTTGTGAATTTACAGAGTAAGTATCTACAGCTTACTGCCCATCATTGGCATTACTTTCCTGAATGGAGAAAGTTAAATTGGATAAGATATCCATGCTGCTAATTGAACATTTCTGCTTCTTTCAAAGATGATTGTAATGCTCAACTGATGATATTGTAGTTCCGTTTAATTGATGAAATAAATGCCAATAGCTTCCATCAATGAACTTAAGAAGGTATCAGCTTCGAAGCTGACGATTGAAATGATAAGAGAGATTATGCCTTTTTGTGCTAAAGATTTTGGCATTCTCAGGTTGGCCCTCATGGCATGTGCTCCTGCCCTTTAGGTCCACTGGAAGACAACTTTTATCCTCAAGTCTGTGTGCTTTTATAAGCTTGAAGAAAGCTATTGCGAAGAGCTGGCATTGCAATATCTGTATTCAGCGAAACATATACTATGAACGTCGATGCAAATCGTACCATGATGCCGATTGCTCACCATAATTTTGCGTACAGAACAAGGACTTGGACTCTATTGAATGCCATTTCAATTTCGTTGCTAGAGAATCATTTTAATCAGAACTTCCTCAGTAACTTTGCCCCGTACATTGCACATTCCAATCTTTGAATGCAAATTCACTATTTTGTGGGAGCTGTGAACGAGTGAGCCGTGTATCTTATTAATTGAACTCTATATTTGTCCAGTATTTTGAGCGAATATTATTATTGTCGTTCGAGTTCGACTCATTTAATAATCTAAATTCAAATTCATCTGTGTGCATAATAGTATTTGTGCACAAATTTTGTCAAAATTTTGGGGAAAATATTCCTCCTCCAACGCATTTCCTAATACCCTTTTACTTTTACCTATATCACATCTTAAAAAAAAAAGCACTACAATTTTATTTTTTTTACAAAAGTTTACAAAAAATTGCAGTCCAAACTCCAATTGGACAACTTTTAGCTTTATTTTGACATTAAAAAGAGATGCCTTAATCATTGATGGACAGAAAGCACAAATAACATGAATGGAACAATATGAAGCCAAATATGGTAGGCTTATTTACTAAAATAGCTAATGATGAATGATGAGTCAATTCTAAATGCTATTTATTACCCCCATTCTTCACGAACACAAAGGAATGTCATGAACCTAGCTCGTTTCTGCTTTGATTTGATCTTTGAACTTGATTCGTTGAGTCGAACTCAAGCTTATACAAAGCCAAGTTGAGCTTCTTTTTTTTTTCGATTTTTTAACAGCTCAACTGCTTGGAAACACTCGAAACATTTGTAGCTCTGGCCCATGCACAGTTGTTCTTCCAACTTGATGACCCCCAATTTGTAACCTCCCCTTGGTTAGTTCCAGAAGAATTATGACTGTAAATGACAAACTTTGCCCACATTCCTTTTTACACACGTCTTTGCTTGCCCGAGCCCAAAAGGGCACTACAAACTTTCTGCAATGTTAGATCATCGGAGATAAAGTCTGCCTTCAGATCTTCTTGCTCTGATGCCCTCATTTTAAATTTTTTCCTTTGTTTGTTTGTGGATGTCATTTCACGAGTTTGATTCCTGGATAGTCAAGTCCTTCCCCTGGAAGACAGAAGAGGAAACCCAGAAGACAGGCATCTGCAACTAAAAATGCGAATCTAGTACAAGTGAAAGTAGAAAATGACACTGTTGCATGCCGGGGAAACGAGGAGGACCACGATGGTCCAAACTGCCAAATTAACCGACCAAGCTACGAATAAATTTCACACCAACCACAGGCACGTTATTTGTCTCCCTGCAGTAATAAGATTGAGACATAATCTTGACTTTGTATTTAACTTGAAAGATTTACCACATGAGGGACATTCAATTCTGTCCCTTCAATACCAACTTCAGAAGCAACTAAGACCTTTAACTTCAGAATTACCAGATAACCACATTCAGCTTTCAGTCCTCCCATAATACCAACCCCAGAAGCAATTAAGAGAAAAATGAACTCGTTAACAAAACCACAACATGTAAGGCAACCCAAGAAGCAATTAAGAGAAAATGAACTCGTTAACAAAAACCACAACATGTAAGGATGCATTATAAAAACAGCCATTTTCAAAGAATCTAAGGTACCAGAAATTGGAGCAATAGACCTTCGAAACTGCATTCTCTAAAAAATGCATAACATTTTAACAAGCATATGAAATTTGTCAAGGCAGCATGCTGGCAAGACAAGCAGCCAAATAAAGTCAAGTTACAAAAAATCCATGAAAGGAAAAAAAGAAGGGATAGATATGAAATAGTGGCAGAGCCCTATCTATACTCCAGCAACCACCATTTGCCGAAGCATAATTCGCTGCTGCATGCGGTCATCATTCTTCAACAGGTCTCGACGTATCTTCCAGTTACCCTGAGATACACCATTTTGCATCACAGCAAAGCAATTGCAATCAACAAACAGGTGGTGGTTTGTCTGTCACTGCCAAAAGTAGCCACACCCAATTCTCCTATCCTCTGGTTTGGCGAGTGTTATAAGACTTGCAACTAGGGCATTTCTGGGCTACAATGTGAAATTGTACTTCTGCACTTGTTCCACAATCATTGCACAGAATCCAAACCTGCAATGTGCATTCTGTCAGTCTGTATGCACACTAAAAAGCAGAAGCATGCAACTAAACTGCATCTGAGGATGAACTTAATACAACTAGCCTTCCAGTCCCATGTACACATACATGTACAATTCATAAAAGTAGTGAACTGGGAAGGGGGGGGGGGAAGGGACATGGCATTACCTTCATATTTTGGTAAGGTTTCAGGCATGGGGGTTGCTGGCAATCTCCAGGTCAAATTTCTCCCACATTTTTGACATATCACAGACTGACTTCGAGCACAGTGGGCAAGCATACCTGATGGAAGCAGCAGTTAATGCATGATACATTACCAACTAAAAGAAAAAGAGATCATAAGTCTGCGAGGCCATTAGTGTGAAAACTTACTGCAAGTGTTCCTGCATTTCCTCCAAGCAGTTCTTGTGAATTGTGTGCCCACAAGGCAAAACTGTTATATCATTTCTTGACTCAAAGAGATACTGCAAATAATCAATTTCAATGATTTTTAGCACAGAGAGAGAGAGAGAGGAGAGAGAGAGAGAGAGAGAGATTGTTAGGAACAATTAACACCGGTGTCTAAGACCTCAAAGCAAACAGGGGCAATCATGGTGCATGGCTCCTTCTATGCATGGGTGGCTATTTCTTCAGAAGTGTTGAGTAGCAACATCCTAAATCAAAACAAAAACAAGTAAAAAAGTTACAGCTGTGTCAAAACCATATAAAAAGAAATTTGCACTTGGGGAGAAGTAGGAAAGTAGTAAGAGCAAGAAGCTTACGGCATTTATGACAATGGAAGAAATTTTCCCGTCCACCAATTCTGCAATGGCACATAAATTTAAAAACTACTAAGAACCACTTCTTTTGGAAGTTATAATCAGAAGTATTAATGTGCAAATCAACTTGAAGACATACAGACGTTTGTACCACATGGATTCTCAATCAATTTCTCAAGAAAGAAAGTCTAAACATGGCCTTAATGCTGCCAATCAAGGTACTCTCTCACAACCACACATAATTATGCCTTGTGATTCAATATGAAACTACAATATCCTCTCCCTAAATGCCATTTCAAGAAGACCATCAACAAAAATAGAGGAGAGAGAAAAAAGGAAAGATCTACACATCCTATGAACAGATGAAGAAATTCATCGGAAAAAGGGTGTTCTTCTACAATTATATGTACCCCCCCCCCCCCTTCTTTCTGAGCACAATCTATAACACCTTAAGGCAAATTTGTCCTTTTTCAACGTTGCTATTCTTAGATCATACCTGCAAATGCCACAACCGTCACAATGGTACTGCCTCTTTGATGCCTGCAAAAGTGTAAACAACATAACCATATTAGACCGATCTTGAGTCTCCAGTAAAGAAATGGAACTTCAGCTATGTTTGAAGCAATTGACCCAAGCATGACTAATTTGTTTAATAGTACTCAGACACAAGATATAAGTAATTGGGACAATAATGATAATGTGAAAGACAGGGAAGCAGCTTCAAACTTACATCATCATCAAACAACTTGCAAGTTCCACAATAATATCTAGCCATGCACACACCACAATTTATACAAACTTGACGAACCTGGTAATAAACAGAAAAAGGCAAATCTAAGTGAGGAGATAAAGACTATAGGCAAAAACAGAAAACTGAAGTTAAAAAGAGATATATTGTTCTAAGCAGCAAAATGAGAAGTGTAGCATAAGCAACGAACCTCTTGTTCAGTTCCACAAAGTGAGCATATAATCTGCACCAGATGAAATTTTTTTTTTTCAATTATGTGAATCAACTTTTAAACGAGCAGCAAGACAACAAAATAAAGCACTTGGAAAGAAAGCTAAAGCAATCCATGCCTTCTCAATTTGATGGCGAGGAACATCATGCCTGAGCTTTTGGTCAACCTTGAGATCATTCTGCAATACAAGAATTGGCATATCAGGACTGGTCAGCATTTTTTTTTTTTGGTAGGTAAAAATGGTCAGCATATCAACAGCACATAACAGATTAAAAAGCTGGATGACGGGAAGATGATAAACAATAACTTCATCAAAGATGCGATCCACTAGATTTTGATCCACAATGGATCGTGTCCTTCAAGTTGCGCGCTGCTTTCTATAACATGCTATCTCCCCTTTTAAATACAACAATTAGGAAGTGGTTATTAACATCTTAACTACGAAAAAAAGCTAAAATGAATCCCTCACAACTGTTAACTCTGAGTGGTATAAAATCAACAACACAACTTTGTATATAAATTTGAAACAAAGAATAATAGCTTGACCAATTATTTATCATTACCAGCTGCAATTAAAACAGGTCCATTGTAGTACATTAAACAAAGTAAATTAGCTTCTAATTGGGACTTGACTCAACCTACCTTTGCCTCATTATGACAATGACGACAATCAAATATTTCATTGCAGCAAGGGGCTCTAATGCGACACCTTCGACGATAGTGTGAACACCTATTAAATGAAATCAATCTTAGCATTCAAGTAACTAAAAAGCATAGACAAGTACTAATCAGGGACATTAATCATACCCATGCTCCATGTAGCCTTTATCCAGGGTGTCAGTACCACTTATCATATCCGGACAAGTGAATCCTTCATTACAGTGCATCCATCATTGGATTGCTGAGGGTGAACTTGATTAGTCTCAGTCCTTTTTTCTTCGGTTATTGTTATTGAGTCTTTTGGCTCAATCAGCACAGCCCCACATTGATCAAAAGCTGTCTCTGCCATCTGCTCTAATGAATGGGACTAACAACTACTTAGCAGCTTGCAATGAGCTTAAATCACCTGCATTTACGAACAGATTTAGGAAGAATTCTAAACCCTATAAAGGCATGAGAGTTGCCCTTCTAGAGAGGCACCACAAGACAAATGTTGCCTTGTCGCACATTGTTGCCTTGTGGCAGACCATGTGAAATCAGCAAGAACAAATTCCAAGTAAGGTTGAAGAGCTCCATTCAGCAAAACAAGTAGATCTACAAGAATCTGAAATAATAACTATCAGGCAGCTTTATGGAACTGCAAAGCTTCCAGCAGTAGATAGTAACGATTGCATGATCACTTGATACTTCTTCAAGTCCAAATCCATCTAAACAGGACACCAATGATGGACATCCAACCTATGTTCAAAGCAATACATTAAAATCAAATCCTTTCTACAAGTCAAAAAAAAGTAGGGGAGTGCGAGATTGCAGAGATAAGTTATTGTCCACATAAGGACAAGCCTACCTCGGTCTGCGATTTGGCACCACGTCCTCTTGAAAAAGAACTTACCCCCAAAATATTTCTAGACGCAGGGCCGTGAAAACCCTGCCTCCGCTCAACTGAGACACTTAACATTTTAAGATTAGATTCCTTACCATCTCTGGCCATCCGCTATAAATGGTAGGAATTCATCATATTTCTGCCTAAGGGTTGCACTCTAATTCTTCTCAACAGGGCAAACTTTCCAATGCATTTGACCTGTTACTGATCACTATAGTTTCACATCCAATTATGGAGAATTCAGAAAAAAGGTCGGTCTTTCAACATCTAATTTTGAATTTCACAATCTTGATGTTGTTCCAATGAATTGTCATTGGTTTCCACAAGTGGACAAGACATAAGCAGTCAGTTTCATCAAGCAATCCAGGCTCATTTCTTGAAAAGTAGGCCTCTTTAACTCAAAAAAGTAACAGTTGACTGTCATATAACCTCTATCCGTGATTGAAAAAACATCACACGGAACTCAACAGAAAAGGCAGCAGACACATTAAAGAAATCAATTCACTCCAACAATATACGACAAAAAATTTGATGGATATCCAGCCGACGACTACACGTGTTATTAACAAGCCAGGAAGCATTGTCCAACAATATTCTCCATAAAGATTCTAACAGCCATCAAGTACAAAATGAAGCCGCGAAAACCATGGGACACATTCAAACATTCCTTGGAATCAGTAAAAGGCTAGATTCTGCAATCCATCGACGACAGATTCCTTGGAATCCTCAATCGGTGGCTGAAAACATTAACAAAGGACACATTCAAACATTCACGCGGGAAAAAGGTAACTAAGAATTACTACTAGCACTACTACTTTTAAATGTCAAAATGTTGCTCTCTTAAAAATCAATCGTTTCTCCCCAAACCCACATCATTCAACTGATTATAGAAAATTATCTACACAAGCACAGTAAAGTAGTAAACATACACAACATCAAAAGTGTAAATCACAATCTACTGGTACAATTTTAAAACATCAAATGCTAGCTTCCCTAGTAATAACATAAGAAAACAGCCATCTCTTTGCAACTATGTAAAGTAACAAGAATAGAATAAGTCAAAATATATATAATTTAACTATTCACAGCAGATACATCAACAACACAAGTTTTCGAGAATTTTCAGATCAGAGCAATCCTTAAAACCACCCAAAACACATAATTCCATATGAAAGTCACTAATACAACAAAAAAAAAAGATACAAAATCAAACCTAAAATTGTAACCACAGAAAGATTCAAATCCTTTTCCTGATCTCCACCCCCTACTTAGTCAACAGCCAATAAAACCCTGAACAGCAAGCATTATCACAATCCACAATCAAAGTGTTGATACAAAATCAAACCTAAAATTGTAACCACAGAAAGATTCAAATCCTTTTCCTGATCTCCACCCCCTACTTAGTCAACAGCCAATAAAACCCTGAACAGCAAGCATTATCACAATCCACAATCAAAGAACACTTAACATCACCAACTCATTATAATTCTATCAAAACTTTACCTTTATAAACTCAACACACATGCACAGAGTACACTTCAGGTCAAGGAAGTGAACAAACGTATTAAATTTCACCCAAAATCAGGAAAAAAATTCAAACAAAACAGAGAAATAAAATATTAATCCAGTTTCGCAGGATTAACGAACTTTCAATCACGATCACCGATCACCGACTCCGGCGCTGCAACAGCTTCCTCCGATCGCTTCTCGCCCTCAGCTCCGCAATTTCTCTGCAATTCTAGAGATAGATATACACAGATATATCGATACAAAGCAGAATTTATATTGTATCTATAGGTAGAGAGAGAAATGGTCTGCAGAGATTATCAAAGCAAAATGCGTTTTTTCACTTCTCAGATAGAGAGACAGAGAGAGTTGTGAGCTTGCATTTTCTCATGGAAGCATCTTCGAACTGGGCGGCTTTTATAGGTGGACGTCCTGACGGGTGTGATTTGAAAATATTGAGAAAATTTGTGGCCTTTGTTGAATTTCCAGAGACTTCGAATGTGTGATTTTTCAACTTAACGCCGACAGTGATTGATAGCTGGCCCCCTGCTTTTGGCTTTCGTCACGCGCTGTTGACGGTTTCGAGTTTGGTTGTTGACAGTTTGCCCTTGGGAAACGTATTTAGACCAATATCTTCTCGATCTCCTTATAGATATCCGTGGAACGGTGATAGCACTAGCCTGCGTGCAAGTATACCATTGATGTTCTGTGACTGAGTTCGCTGAAGATCCGGACCGTAAGATGACCTTGGATTTGGGAAAGTCAAACTGAGTTCTCACCAATATGGCATCACGTTTTAAAAATTAAATCAATGTGATGAATTGGAAAATTATGCTTAATGAAAGGTTGAGAGCTACGCAAATTTTGATGTTTGAGAATGTTAAAGTGATATTTTTTCCTCTAATATTCCTCTCCTTATAATTAGGCCAACCACAGTGATTGCTAAAATGATTATTTACATATAACTGAAAAAACAAATTTATAGCACTAATTTAACATTTGAAGTTCAAACAACATTCAAGTGTTTTATCAAAGAAAATCATCATTGTGAGATTGCAATTATTTTACACTTTTTACTTTAAAACTAAGAGTTATTTCTTTTAATTTGGCATTAACATAAATCGCCCCACTAAAATTAGTTAAAAATTAGCTCAATGTTTTTATCAAATTTGCTTCAATTAGGTTATTAATTGATAAACAACTTAATTGGATTATGATAAATTTGTGGCAACATATTGAAACTTGACAGATATTGTACTCGATAAACAATTACCAACTATAATTAGTAATAAATTTTTATTTACTAAGACTGATACTTCTACGTCCTTTAGATTTTATTATATATTAACTTTCACATAAGTCCAATTTTACATTAAAAAAACATAGTCTTCTTTCTTAGAAGCAAAATATTCTACCACATATTGTAGCACTATTACAAATGCTAGCATCTTTTGTTCATTGTAATTTGTTTAGTACTAATGGCTAACGTTTTGTAATTTTCGTCTCCCCTTCTACATGTTCCATCTTGGTAGGCGGGCGCTGGGAAGAAATAAGTTCGACCTGATTCAGATGAACGGTGGTGATGTTGGGTGTATGTGCGCCTGAGCACGAGGTTATAATTAGCTCTCGGCATGATTCTGAGTCTGACTAGATCATCAGCCGCATATGCAAAGCAGACCTGACCACGTGTCCATGCTGGGCCCACAACGCAAACTTAGATAGTAATTAGCCACTTAAACAGGGGGTTGACGTGTGTGGATTGCATTAAAATACCTATTAAGTACGTAATTAACTTTCGGAGCTGTCACGTAATCAAGCTTCCATAAATAGATGATATTGATTGGCCCCAATGATTAAACCTTAATCTGCGTTTCTTTTGTATAGGACAAGTTAAAAATAATTTGGTTTACGTGGATGAAAGTTTAGATAGATTTTCCACGTCAAGAACTGCATAAAAAAATTAAAATTATTTACCTTATCGTTTAAACTATAAAAGAATTGGGAACAGCTGCCACGTCAGTTCTTGAAGATTGCCATTCATGGGAGTTTCACGCGAGGAATAATGGTCCAAAGGGATTCCTCTAACTTGTGAACACGTGGGAGGATCGATTAATCACATTACAGCAAAAAGTTTATTTATTTTATTACCAAGCAAGAAAGAGTTGAAAATGAACGTTCCAAGGTGTAGGTGGATAAACTCGATAACAGGAAAGATTCTAAAAGTCCTCCTTGGACGGACTCCATTAGTGTGGATCAGGGACAGCAATGGTTACTCCTTCAATCGTTTTGTAAGGTTATGTGCATTTTGTATATGGCGTAATTCTGTTTATACATAGTGTAATTTACTTTTAACAACGTATAATTTTAGAATAAAATTTTGTGAATCCCACACATATTATTAAAAATGAGATATAAGATGAAATCTGAACCGTACAATATTTTTGATCAAATTTTAGCAGTGAACTGTTCAGGGACGGTCCGACTGATGACCGTCCCTGCCCCAAATCCACATTAGTGTATGTATATAGTGTTATTTCATTTTTTTTTAAGTTTAGAAAAGGTGAATTGAGTTTGATTTTTGGAGTTGATTAGTTCTCATAATTTGAGAAGGAAAAACATGTTACAAATTAAAGAGAATACTTGTTACAAATATACCTTATCTAACTATATATAAAGAAAGCGCAAGGGAGGGGTTTAGTGCAAATAAATTGTGTTATTTAATATATTGTTTAATCTTATCTCATGTCTAAAGACAATTATATTATCTCTACGATAATAAATCCTCTAGTTAATTTGGTGTAAATTTTTTCATCACTTTTTGTATTTTCAAGTTTACTTTCACTATAAATGCTCCACTCATACTCAAACATTAACGTACACAATAACTACATCAATGCAATAACTACGATCTCCTCTACCAATCCCACTCAATCACTATTTCCTTTCTACAAACTTCCATATTTATATTGTAGCCAACTCACGAGCAATATGAACAGGGAACAAATTAATAGCACTAAATTGAAAGTTGAAACACACAAAAAACTAAACAAGACAATTCAAAGGATGATGGTTAGCGGATGGTATCCACGGCATGAGATGGTTCAATCAAGATCCAAGGTCAAGGTAATTTACAATCTTTTGCTCGATCTATTAAATTTATGCACATGAATTATGTTCTTAAGTTCTTAGGTTTTCTTTTCTTTTTGCATAAGTGATTAATGAACGTTTTTCCCCCAAAAAGGCCAAGCAAACAAACTAACACAAAGATTCCTAAATTTATGGAAGTGATGTTCTATTCCTAAATTCTCAATTTTTTCCAATTGTTTTTACACACTCAAAATTTGCCATTTTCTTACCAAGTAAACTGTTGAGGATGTTAAGAAGAAATTATGTTAAGAACTAATTATGATTTTCTTGCCATTTACTTGCTAAGTAAAATGTTAAAAATATTAAGAACTAACTATGATCTTGAAAGCGCTGCACACGCATCGAGTGTGTCAGCATCGCTAGTTTTTAAAACTCACCTCCTGATCAGCTCCTTACAACCATTTAATTACTCACCTCCTTACAACCATTTCAAATATGTTGATTAATTACCACTTTCTAACAAAAAAATACCACTTTTCTAAAATATTAAAACACAGTTGAACTATTCTAAACTACTATTTTCCAACAAAAATTAATGCTAATCTTTTTTAATATGTTTTTCTTAGTTACATACACGTTGGGCGTCTCTCAACCACTAGTCATTAATAATGTGCAATAAGAAAAAATCTATGATTACTGTTCAACAATTGAAGCCAGTGAAGATAAAATAAGTATAATGCACATAGTTAAGCAAAATTGTTAGATGCTTATATTAGCAATTTAGCATCATAAAGTTACCTTATCTGATGACAATTAAAAGTTGATCGATTTATAGTCCTTTTAAGAAAAAGGTAGGTGAAAGGTGAAAATACTATTCGTTTATGCCGAATTCCAGCCATTGTGTCTGAAGGATTCTTTTCGTATATTTTCTTGCATGAATGTGAAGAGGCAGAAGAAAGTATGTCTGTAAAAGAAAGGGGAGAGACTTGTAGGGGAGGAAGAATTTAAAAAGAGAAAGGGATCAAGCGGCCATTTTTCTTTTTTCCCTTTCATTTTGTCAATAAAAGTAAAATTGAAGTTTGAAAATTGAAAATTGAAATCTAAATTTTGAATCATTAAGTTATTAAATTGTCAAGTATTGGATCTGATACATTTGAGTGTATACCACATTAAAAGATAAGTGAATAGCCCATCATTTATTTTTGGGAACAAGTTTTGCTTAAGAAATTCAGTGTCATTTAATTAATTCAGATATTCCATTTTTGATTATCAAACGCATTTGAACATGTTAAAATCTGAATCTATTAAGTTTAAGTGTTGAATTGAATTATCAAAATGGGGACTAAGGTGTTACTTGAAATTTGGCAGTACCATATGTATTTCATGTAGGTTCTACTTATATTAACAAAATTTGAATTATAGTTGCCTTAAGATATAATGCGTATCAATTAAAAATTGGAGTGATTTTTCAAGAGATCTATGAGTAATCTGACAAGCTAATGTAATTAACCCTTCAAATACTATATGAGCACGAAAATGGCCAAAATGAACAGAACAAAAACTAAAAAAGAGATAATGAATGCTAAGGTGCTTTAAAACTATTCTTGAAGTCCCAAAAAAAATTCATTAATAAAATTAGTAATTCATTAAAATATTGAGTTGCTTACACACGTATTTTTAGGACATACACAATCACTTTTCATGTAAACAAATACGCTAACCACAAAAAAAAAAAAAAAAAAATTGATCTCTATCAGATGCTTTATTTCACCATCATGGGGACATGAGAGAGAAGCCGCCCATTTGTTGTCTGATGAAGCCAAAGCGTTTGGATAAGACACCTAAGTAGTCAACACCGACCAATGTCAAACTTTCACTCTTCAGTCTTAATCTCATTCTTTTGTCATAAAATAAAACAATTCTACAATTTCATCCTTATAGTTATAGCCATTCAATAGTCACATTGTTAATAATTGAACCATCAACCCAACCCCACCCCAATTCCCAAAAAAAGGGGAAAAAAATTAAAAAATATTAATTCCACTTTATACCCTTAAACTATACCTTAATTCTCATTTTAATTCTTAAATTTAAAAGTATGATACTTTAGTTCCTAAGTATAAAATTTTTTCACTTTAGCCCCCTAAAGCGTAAAATTTGTCCCCTGAACTATTTCACCAATGATCCTCGAGAAAGATAGCTGTGTCCAATTATAGTGTCTCTCTTAGTATTGATCCATTGCTAGTTTTCTTGAAGCTGAAAAATTAAAGAATCCTCACCCCAGTTTGCAAGCCATATATTGGTATCTACACAATCTGATGGCCAACTGCATTGGTGCCTATTTTTGTGTTAATTAATATGGAAGTGTTTCTTGTGAGTTTGTTGAAGTTGAAGCTATTGTCATACAACTGCCACAACTGAAGTATCTACACATTCAATCCAACAGTTTTTTTGAGGTCTTTGAGTTTCACTTATCAGTTATTACTTTATTTTAATTAGTCTTTTTTTTTCTTTTTCTCTCACTATTTCTCATTTTCTTTTAAAATTATATTTTTTTTCTTAGAGGGTTTTCATTATTTCTCCCTAAAAAATAGTCTGCATTATTGACACATTTGGTTATCATGATAAGTTTATTTTTGCATCCCATAAATTAGTTAAACCATGTTACCAAGTTAAATTAATTAGTAGTAAAAGAAAAAAAAGTACTAATAAAACGTTATAAATGAATAGAAAATGAAAAGATACAAATCTTTATCGTTTAGACGTTTTCTATCCTTTTAATTCATTAAAGTTAACCATAATATATATATATATATATATAAAACACATTTCATGCGGCAAGAATTACTAAAAGAAAAATTTTAATGGAAACTCATGTCTAGAAACCGATGTTCTGACTTGAATCAACCATCATGTTACCATGTTACTATTCCTTTTTCAACTCAGTGTTTACAACTACATAGTCATCAGTTTTGACAGATTTCATCTTGAGCAGTTCAGCGAAGTTTCATCTTGAGGGCATCTTGAGTGAAGAAAACTTATATCATACTAGCATCAGGGCATTGTTTGCCCCTGCATGTGACATAAGGACATACTGTTCACCAAAATCTCTGATCATGTTGTGTAGGCAGAGTTTGAGGTGGCAGTAACTCTCAAGATCCAGTGGCCTTCCCACGCCCAAACCTCATTTGGGCAGCACAGACATAAGAATATGGGACTAGGCCTAAATGCGAACATGCCCAAAAATATTCTTCCAAAATATGGATGATGTGTTTTTTTGGGTATTTGTCTAAAATTTTACTTTAATTTATTACAAAATTTTTGAAAAAACCTTTTGTGTATTTGGAAGTACTCGAAGGATAGTTGTAATATTCCGTCGCCCTTCATGTGCCAATACCCCAGCACCACCACTGCTGCCCCTAACTTTGCCGCTTGCCATCACTCTTTTCCTCACTTTCGCCACCACCACCTTCCTCTACCATCCTCGCCTCCCCCTCCTCCTTCTCCATTCCCCCTTCCCTCTTTCTTCCCTACCTTTCTTTCCCCTTCCACTTCCTCTCATCCTATTTCATTCTTCCTTTCCTCCTACATCCTCCTCTTTCCCTGCCATTATTCGTTACATCCTTTCTCTTTTCCTCGCTACTCCCCATCTCCTTTTTCTCCTTCTTCTCTATTTCATTCCCCTCCTCCCTCCCTCTCTTTCCTCTAGTAACAATTAATTGATTTTGTTAGGAATTATTGTGTGAACTGTACATATTTATCATAATGGAATTGGGGTTGGAATAGTTGTATCTCACAAACAATAAGGTATTCGGTGTCCTGCAATTGCAAGTGTAACTACAAAAGTTTTTTGATGGTTTAGAATTGATCATATTAGTTTAGTTCAAGTCATGCTATGCAATTCAAGATTTTGTGATTTTGAAATTAGTAATTCAGATCAAATTGAATTGATGTGATTTGATTTTGGCTATTAAAAGCACAATATAATTACATCAACTCTGAATCAAAATATAAATGGCAACAATGTACAACTTAAAAATTTATAGTTCAAATAATGTCATCTAACACTTGACATAACTTTTTTATTTTTAGTTTTTTTAATCCTTCCATCCTTCCTCGCATCCTTTTCACCCTCAAGTACAAGATTCATAGCTTAAATATAATAGCAAGAAAGATTCTAATAGCCTTTCCCTTGACATTGGACAAACCCAATGGTTTAACTCTTGACATAACTTACATGTATGGATTAATGTGTAATGTGTACGATAACTAAATATTTTAAATCCATTAGAAAATTTCATATTTGTGATACATTATACCTAGGTTAAAATGTATTACTATCATTTCAAAAGGGCTTCAATTAATAATGCAAAACAAATTAAAGTCCCTTTTGCAACCATGTGGCATTTTATTATCTATTGGGAAAAACCAAAATTAAAGAAAATGACTTAATAAAGGTTAAAATATAAACACAAAAAGATTTGTATTTTGTTCATTACCATTTATACCTTTAGGATTAATTTTACTTTACAGTCTTTAACTATACCAGCATCCCTACTTTAGCAAAAGGGGAAAAATTCATTTTTTGTCCCTCAATATTGAGTTAAAGACGCATTTCGTCCCCAAATTTTTTGACAGAACACGTTTAGTACATGAATTAACAATTTCTGGCTACATTTAGTCCAAAAACGGTAAATTACTCAATTTGGACGGATACAAAAACCCAAATATCGGTAAAAACCAACAAAACGAAACCCACCATTTTTAATCTCTCTTACCTTCGTCGCTTTCTTTCTCTAAATTTCCCTTTTTCACACCGATTTTCAATTTCCATCCTTAAACCCTAAGTTCTTGATCTACAATCCAAGAAATGGAATAGAGTTAATGGAGTAATCCACCATATCAAGCAACAAAACTACATCTACAATTGGTACTTGCCCTAAAATGAGGTCACGAAGCTCAGAATCCTCGATTTCGTCCAATAGCAGTAGTCATGTCTGTGGGTGTGGATTAAGACCAAAATTGACGACTTGTTGACGGGATGATAATTCTGGAAGAAGATTCTATGGTTGTCCAAGATGGCCGGTAAGCATAATATAATTTTTTGTAAGTAAAGTGCAGAAAATTCACTTTGCTGAAGCTGTAAGAATGTGGTTGTATTTATAGAGGCCGGATAGGTGCAAATATTTTGAATAGTTTGATGAACCAATATGTGTAAGAGGAATGAGCATAATACCTGGTTTACTAAGAAGGATAAATAAAATGGAGGAAACAATTCGAAAAAGTCGAAGAAGGAAAAAAAATTATGATTTGTATTATCCTGATGTTGGCTATGCTACTTATGATATCTATTGCTAGGAAAAATAAGGGACATGCAAATGCAAGAGAAGGAAAGTTGGTACTAAGGTTGGAATGAGTTACCAAAAGGGGGGCTGCTGACTATGGTTCGTTTCTTTGATGGGGGCAGAAATTTGACTGAATTTGGAAACATAGAAATAGCATGCTTTTAGATCTTGCAAATGATGGCGCGCAATTCTGTAACTTGTAGGTCTGATTTAGAGTACTTATGTTGTATACTGCTACCCCTACTTCTGGTTGTTAATGTGAAAGATGGTTTTGAATGGTTGTTGCATTGTATGTTGTACAAAATTTGATAATATAATTGCTTTGTTTCAGCAAAATAATAGTAAGGCAATTTGGATGAAATAAGAATAACATAAAAAAGATGACTAGCAGCATAGTGAGACATATTGTTTGTACGTAACAATAACAAGCTAATCTGGAATTTATGTAATATATTAATAAGCCAATATACACAAGTTGGCATCATTTCCATTAAGTAAGAACTTAAAATAATACTAAATTGGACAACTTATTCACGGACCATAGACTTTCTCAAAAAGGTGACTGGCACCATAATGAAAGCATGTTGTTCAAAAAGAGAAGTCTTGTTCAAAAGCATCAGCAAAGGCTAAGACTAAGACTATTACATAAAAAGCATCAGCAAAAGACTGCCATCATATGCATATTTATAACTGTTTCTTTTTTTTCCTTCAACCTAGAGGAAGAAGCAACACTTTGTTTGGTAGCAGCCATGTCTATGTGTCCAGTCCTACTCTTGAAAGGCACCTTATCTTTGTCTTTTTTTTGGATGTAATGGTTGGCTATATTTCACTTGAGACCTTTTAGACCAAAAACTTCATACAAATTAGGTGAAGATGGAACAGGCTCTTTGACACCAACATCAACAACTATTTCTATTGGTCTAGTTGCATCCCCTTTTTTTGGTTTCTTTCTTTTCTGCAAAAACAATAACATAAACGTACAGTATGTTAAAGAATGTTTGAAGTAACCGAAAAAAAGTGAGACAAATACAATAATTATAGGCACTGGAGCTGCCTTATCAACTGAATTCTTGTCAAAAATTTGAGAAGTACATGTAGCTAGCTCTTCAGTTTCAGCTTCAGCTTCATTGCAGTCTATAAAGATGTCTTCAACATTTGTAGTAGTTTTCTGAGGAACTTGGGAGGCTGCATGGATTGCTTCAGTAGATACTGCATGTTGCTCATTCTTTCTAAACTTGCAAGATCTTATATTGTGACCTCTTTGTAGACAATATTTGCATCTTATTACCTGTCCAACTCAGCGTATTTTTTTTTGTTTTTTCTTTGCTTACTCTACCTTATCCGTACTCTTCCTTCTTTATTTCTTTGGTCTTCCAGCTGGTTTTTTGTACAGAGATGGTTTTGGACCTTTAAGCTCAGTGTTCTCCTAATTTCTTTCCCTATTCATTGGATATGCAGCCTTCATAGCATTTCAAGTATTTCTCCACTGTGTACTTATTCTCCACTGTATACCTATCCATAGTGCAGAAATAGCATAGGGATAAGGAATTCCTGTTAACTCCTATCTCCTACATGAACAGGTATGGTCTTTGATGTTTACTACATAATGATCACTATATGGGGAGGAAATCTCATACAAGTCATCATTTGATTTGAAAGGAAAACACTGAGTGACTTTTTCTATCATTTTTCTATTCTCTCAATAATTCTAGGACAATACATATAGTTTTTCCACCTCTGTTGAGTTAAGTCCCTATTCTGCTGCAATCTTTGCATCATATACAATCTTAACAATTCTAGCATTTCAATGATTGGTTTCTCCCTAGCATCTACTATTTTGCTATTGAAACACACATTATTCAACAAGATATCACACTTTGGATGAGTGCTAAAGTAGGCTCTACTCCAATGAACTGGAGGTTTATCATCAAACCCTTTGACTGCATGTATGTCAATTGCTGCCATTTCTTCCATTCTGCTGGCAAATTTTGCCGGAGTAGTTGTCTTTGCAGCAGCCCATAAGAATTTTCTCGGAGCTTCTTCTTTGAATCCAGCAAATGAAAGGTTGCCATGCATGTGTTTCACACAAAACCTATCAGCTGCATTTGGGAAAACACTGTCACATGCCTAAATTAGTCCCTTTTGCTTATCACTTATGATAGTCCACTCATAATCCCATTCAATTTTTCAAGTCTTCTTTGAGTAACTTGAAGAACCATGCCCAAGATTCCTTATTTTCTCCCTTTGTTACAGCATATGCATTTGGATAAATGTTATTATTAGCATCTAATCCAATATCTATCAATAGAACTCCCCAACTAACCCTTTCAAGAATGTACCATCTATTCCAATCAAAGGCCTACATCCAACTAAGAAACCTTGTTTCACTCAATCAAAACACATGAACAGCCTTTGGAACTTTTGCTGCTGTGTTGGTGTACTTATAGATCCATCCACAAGTTTTCAATATAATAGAGCTACTATGGTTGGATTTCTGAATTTCATGCATGCATGCTCCTAACTTATTATATTGGTAAGTTTACCTCCTATGAATAATCTTCACAGCCTTTCTCCTGGCCCTGTATGTTTGTTTGTTTGTTTGTTTGTTTGTTTTTTTTTTTTTTTTGTGAAAGAGCACTTATTATCCTTCATTATAGTCATTCTAAAGTACTCCATATCTACCTTATGATTAGATCTAAACTCCTCAATATACTTTCTACCAACCCATCCAGAATTTACAAATGAATTGTCATGGTAAAACCACATTTGTGGGTACCCTCAAATGTCTTGATTTGCACACTACCTTCCCTACTCAATTTTCTAGCATAAATAAGCCAGTCACACCCTTCACTTCTACATTTTGCCCTCAATCTGATTTTGTCCTGATTTACAAATTAGCATGGCTTTGCCCTGTCTTATCCTATAATTTGTCACAACCAACTTGCACTCTTTTATACTACTAAACAACATTTTTAACTCTAATTTTGGATTGTCAATATCTTTGGGGTTGAAAACTGTATATTCACCACTGATTTTTTCATCATCATATTCATTCACAATTTCAAAATCAGATTCAGAAAATGGGGCAACATCATTGTCCTCTGGCAGCTCCAAATTGTCATCTCTTTCAATTTCAGTTGACTTGTTTTTCAAAAAATTCTTATGGTGTTCTACACCTAACCATTCAGTATTTTTATCTACATTGTCATGGAACTCATTATTATCACTATCAGTCATATTATAATCAGGGTCCACTGCTGAAAAAAAGGATTCACTTCCTGATTTAGAATCATTATTATTGTTCCCATTAGCCTCATTGTCATTTCCTCCCTCTTTACGGTCAGTATTAGGTGTATTAAAATTGTCATTACCATCAGTTCCTTCATTCTCACCAACCTGATACGGATCATAGCCTAGCTGTTGAACAAAGATTTCATGGAATGATGCCTCAACATACAAAATAATTTGCCTATTTAAACCACCATTCCTTTAAATATATCCATGCAATTCTCTACTTATTTCTATCCTTATAAAGTTCTTGTTTTCCCAACCATAATATACTTTGTGTCCATACAAATCAGCATATTCAGTCGATCTATCTACTTCAAAAACATTTAAACCTATGCTTTCAACAAAGTCAATGACACATGCATCTCCATCCTCATAATATGGATAAAGAGTGTATGAAATCAACTCTCCATGGTGACACCTTAGAGTTATAAGTGTACTACCTTGTTCTGATAAAAAAAAATGTACATATCAATCATTCAATAATCAGCAGGGTCTACATTAACAACAATGCACTTAGTAATGCATACATCATGGACCCATCTTAATATCATAATCACAAATAATGACCACATGCATATTATTCAAACATTTATGCTCCGATAATCAGGTTAAAACTAATTAATCTTTTCAACCCAATACAACTCAAAGTAACGAGAATATACCTACAATGCAAACCTCAGGAACCACATCTAAATATTATACTCACAAAAGTTAAAAACTTTTACATTTAACTTTTTATCTAACAAATAAAAAACCCTAGAAATTTTACTATAATTTGGGGGTGCGTGATCGTTGAATTCTTTCTTCCGAACCGACATTTTCTCCATATTCGGTGGCTTTCAATCACAAATCAGAAACCTCCACTCTGCTGATTGTGGATTTGAATCGGTGTGAAAAAGGGAAAATTTGGAGAAGGAAATCGACGAAGGTAAGAGAGAGTAAAAATGGTGGGTTTTTTTTTTTGTTGATTTTGGCCAATATTTGGGTTTTTGTTAACGGCACGTGAGTATCACGTGGCATTCTTCATTTAAATTGAGTAATTTACTATTTTTGGACTAAATGTGATCAGAAATTGTTAATTCATGTACTAAACGTGTTCTGTCGAAAAGTTTAAGAATGATATGTATCTTTAGCTGAAAGTATAAGGACGAAAATTGAATTTTTTTCCTTAGCAAAAATGAATATAACAAAATAAAATGGGCCGAGAAAATCTCCAATGTGCTGACCCAATTCCCAGCCCTCTTTAATTTTGGTTTGGGCCAAAGTTTCGAATGGTAATAGCCCAGTAGTAAAGCTTAGCTTGAGAGCACTAGGGTTTTAGTTCTGATATATAAGCGGCTTCTCTGGAGATGGATGCTCTGTTTCAGCTTCCTAAACCCGCCCTCTCCCACCCGACAAATCTCGGCGGCAAGCGGCAGCTGTCGGTGGAAGGAAGCAATTTAAGGAACCACAATGGTATAAACAGAAAAACTAAACCTACATTGCTGCTTCAAGCTGTTAAAAATTTTACAGTAATTTATTTCGTTTTACCAAGATATGGATTTGCCTCTGATGTTTTATTTTAAGTTTTCTGCATTTTCTCGGTGATAAATGCGGAGTAAAACTGTGAAATGCCTAGGAGAATTGTATTAAGAAATGTTACGAGTTTTCAGGAGTGAGTCGATTGCTTTTGTGGAAGATTTTGCTTAGTTATTTTGTTTATTCTGTTGTTTTGTGGATGATTTTGCTTAGTTATTTTGTTTATTCTGTTGCATGTTTTTTTGGGTTTCCATAGGTTAATTGAATGGTATGGTTCAATCTAGTCAAATTGAGGACTTTACGTTCCCAAATGCTGCTGGTTAAGTTAATCTACTAAAAGATATCAATTAAATTTATCAGTTAATCGGGTAATAGATTTAAAATTCGAGGAAATTTTTTGGGTTTGGACCATGAATGTGAATGTGCATAGGCTGCATTTGGTTCTGAATCAGAATTGGAATTGTTTCAGAATAGAAATGTTGCTTCATTTGACAAGCCCGGGATTGTTTTATTATGGTATGTGGTAACGTTGCTGTTTGAACTCTGAAGTTCTTGGGCTGTTGATCCCAAAAGGTTCACTAGAACTGGGCATGATATGATTATTTTTAACTGATCATGGGTAATTTCTCTTTTTGGGTTCAACTTTTACTAGCTTTTGCTAGTTTCTGTGTCTGTGTGTTGTGTGTGTTTGGTAGGCTTTTAAGTTTTTTGATTCATTTAGATAACATAATATTACTTTCAGGGATTCGTTAAAGCCCAGAAAACAAAAGCATACTGTAAGCGGTATCAAGTCCAATTCAAGAGGAGGAGAGGTATGGGGGTTTTGGTTTGCCTCTATGTTGCTTTTCATGCTGAGGATATTATGTGGCACTGAATGCTATTAATTTTGATTTTTGTCTACATTATGTAGAGGGGAAGACAGACTATCGAGCTAGGGTTCGGTTGATCAATCAGGACAAAAACAAGTATAATACCCCAAAGTATCGGTTTGTTGTGAGATTTGTATCCTACTGTCTTTCTTTTTCCAAGTTTTTTTCACAGGAATTTTGGCATCATTGCTTATCTTATTGCTAGGATTATTTTTGGTTTTCTCTGCTTTTTCCTGCATGGGAATGGGATTCTTTCCGCATGTGTGTCCTGTGTTTTTTGTCTGCTCTTATTTTCTCCCTGTTACCTTTTTTCTTGCTGTTTTTTCCCTCTTGGGTGGGTTCTCAGTTACTGGCAGTTGATAGGTATGTGATGTAGTATTGATGTCTGAATCTCGCTGTCTGGTGCATGAATCTCATTGGTTATTTTACGTGGTGCCACATGACTAACTGACTGAACTGGTGATGTCTAGTTGGAAGATAGTTTATTACTGTGTAGTATAGAACCTCATTATGTTTTTGTGGACCGATATACTACCTTGACACTGGCTGTAGACCAACAAGGACATTGTTGCACAAATTGTTTTCTGCTAGCATTGCTGGTGACATTGTGCTTGCATCAGCTTATGCACATGAATTGCCGCGTTACGGCCTTGAAATTGGACTGACAAATTATGCTGCTGGTACCTACTTGACTGATTAGGATTTGTAAGTTTGATTTTTGGGCAATTTTTAGTTGCATGTCTTCTGACTGTGAGAAGTGGTATCTCAGCTTACTGTACTGGTCTTTTACTGGCTCGTCGAGTTCTCAAAGAACTTCAATGGATGAGGAGTATGAAGGAAATGTTGAGGTAACCAGAGTGTATACCTCTTAATGTATATATGATCTTCTCTTGCACTTCTCTTGATAGAGGGGGAAAAGGGGGTGTCATATTCCAGTGATCTGGAGCAATCATTTATTGAGCTATTAAGCCTATTATACTGGCAGGCTACTGGTGAAGATTACTCTGTTGAACCAGCTGATAGCAGAAGGCCTTTCCGTGCTCTTCTGGATGTTGGTCTTGTACGGACCACCACAGGCAACCGTGTTTTTGGTGCACTTAAGGTTAGACTCTTATTCATGGTCTTTCATGCTATGACGAAATGTGGGTCTATTAACTTGAAAAAATTTTGGCTCCTTTCACTTTCAATTTTGATATGCTTGGTGGTGAACTGATTTGACCAGTATAATATGTTGAATGATATGTACCCTTTTAGTCAAAGAGATGTGGAAAAGTTGTAGAACACTCTGAAATCTGAATGAATATTCCTAACGGCCTGTGGTGAGAGTAACGGTGTTGGTCTATAAGTCTGAACATCATTATTGACATTCTGTCGCGACGAGTCCACTATGAAGAATGGTTGATAATTGTTATGTTTGTTCAGTATTAAAATTGTGTCAACATTATACTATATATTGTGCTGATGTATCAAGCACGATACATGTATTTGCTTGTTTCAAGAGCTTTGGATTGGGGAATTGACAAGATCCTATGGTTGAAGTCATGGTAATCTAAAATCAAGACCTGCTTGGCTCTCAAGAACTGTATTTACTGTTCAAAATCATGTCTTGACGTTTGAGGAATAGGAATGGTGATGAAGGTTTTAAAATTACAAATGTAGCCAATATCCAAACTATCCTTTGGACATAGAAACTGTCTGGCCAATTTTTAGGGAGAGTTTGATACTAGTTCAAGCTATGTTTGCAAACCCAGTCCAAATTTTGTACCATGTGACATTATTTTGTGGTTGGTTTTAGGGGGCATTGGATGGTGGGCTTGACATACCTCATGGTGAAAAGAGGTTTGCTGGATTTGACAAGGAGTCTAAACAACTTGACCCTGAGGTTCACCGCAAGTACATCTATGGTGGGCATGTTGCGGCTTACATGAGAGTAAGTATAATGTGGATGGACATCATTTCTGTTTTGGCAGTTTCTTTTTAATTCTCTGTCTGGAGATGCTATGTTGCTTTTCTGAATGTGCAGACATTGATTGAAGATGAACCAGAGAGGTATCAGTCTCATTTTAGTGAGTACATAAAAAGGGGTTTGGAGGCAGATAATGTCGAGGAGTTGTACAAAAAAGTCCATGCAGCTATTCGTGCTGATCCTACTGCAAAGAAATCTGAGAAGGAGCCTCCAAAGGAACACAAGAGGTAAGTGTTTTATTAGAAGGTCTGGTCTCAATCTTTCTTTAGTAGTTGCTGGAGTAACTGTTTGATGAAGTTGAAGCACATTTGCTCCTACTAGCACTGAGGAATGAGATAGATGCATTTCAATCACTTATTTGCTTTCTTGGTAGTTTCCTACTAAACTGTCAGTTGTTTAGAACATGAATTCGTTGTAATAGACCAATTTCTTGACTCTTGCTGAGTCCACTTCATCTGCCCAAACATTTGTTTGTATATTTCCTTCATCCTTGTTCTGATGTACCGAGTGGTTACTTCTTTCAGGTACAACCTTAAAAAGCTAACTTATGAAGAAAGAAGGGCTAAGTTGATAGAGAGGTTAAATGCATTGAACTCGGCAGCTGGAAATGATGATGATGACGAGGATGATGATGAGTGAACACAGGCAAAGTTGCTGTTGCATTCTTTTTTGTTCTTTTTTTTTTGGGTATTTGGGATAGAAGTCTTCCCAGTTTTGCATTTTGGGAGAATGAGAATTATGAGTTTTGGAAGCATGACAGGAACTTTATATGCCTAATGTTGGTAAATTTTAATGGATAGTTGTCTTATTGTAGAGTTTGAAGGACGTGTCACAAAAATTGCTTGAATAATTGTATGAATTTTTTTCAGAGTACGATGAAAAGTTTTCGATGCGTCACAAAAATACGTGTTTGGTAAAATTAAGCATATAAATTTATACGTGAATAGTACGAACATATTTGAAAGTTATGAAACTAAAAAATATGAATAAATATATTATAATTTTCGAAGACTATACTATATTTATACTAATATTAAATATGGATAAATATATTATAGTTTTTATGATATAGATTGCTCTTATTTTTTATATAACTTAAAATATATTTTTTGAATAATACGTACGAGTGTGTATTATATGAGTATTTACTAACAATGATACTGCATTGTCATTCAAAAAAAACCAAAAAAAAGCCTTTATACTGTTATTAACATGATATAATTACAAACAAATGCAACTAAGGTAGTGAATATGCAAATATGGGAATAACTAACTTGATGTAACATATAGACTCCGTCGAACTCTTTTTATGGATGATGAAGATTCTATACCCATCTCAATCTCCAACAAGATTTATGTTCTTCCCAAGGTCAATTCTCTCGAGGAGAATACATGATCATCATCAGTAACATTTTGCTTGCTTGATGCCTCACGCCAAATCCTGCAGCTAACTCAATGGCATGTATTCTTTTGAATCAACCAGTCTTGCATGCGTAGAGTTTGGAAAAGAAGACTACTGAAGGCATGGGCAAGATCTGAGATAAAATCAAGCGAACCACTCAGAATGGGAATGGTGAGCGGAGGAAGCTGTAGCACTCAGAATAGGAATGGTGATGGCTCGGGAAGCACAATGGAAGGAAGTGGAATTCCAATCTGATTGCAAAACGATCGTGGACATGATCTCATTGGAGGAAAATGTCAGGGAATCCAGAATTGCAGTTATACTATAAGATGAGGCGTTTGTTTGACCAATGTACACTTTCTTTTATCTATAGAATAGCTAACATGTGTTCACATAAACTAGCAAAGTTTGTTGTCAGGCTTGTTAAAAAATGTTAAATGGGAAGGGGACTTTCCCATGTAGCTCCTTGAAGTGCCAACTCGAGTAGTAACTTTTTTGTAACCAACCTCATTTTATCAGGTTAGAAATGGAATAAAATGCTGCTTTTGACCAAAAAAAAAACCAGTCTTGCATGCATAATAAATATCCTGATCCTTGGCATAGTTTTAGCTCTACCTCAATGGAAGAGATTTCCCAAAAACCCACTGCCACCAGACTACCAAAGAGTTAGGCTATGGAAAGACCTTTAGAAAACACTAATCAAACCTGCAACCGCGGCCAAAGGGTCAATGTTGTTCAAAAAGTGAAGAGCAACTTGGATTGCTATTTTCTGGAGCTTTATAGAAAAATATACTATAACGATTTGATACATGTGATATAAGAAGGTGATTGGCAAATGAGTTTATGAAAAAAATATAAATTTTGTTTTAAAAAATGACAATTCAAACAAGAACGAGTTAAATGGTGCAACGGGAGATGCAGACACTTAATTTTCAGATCAAAGTGGGCCAACCTAAATGGTGCCATGTGGGGGCATTCAGGCACTTGTATTGCTATAATATTGGCTTTGACACTAGGCAAGGACCTGAATCTTGGTACCACACTGATCTTTGCCAGTGTCTACAACTTTGTCACTGGTGCAATTTATCGTATTCCCTTGCCATGCCTGTGCAACCTTTGAAGTCAATTGTAGCAGGGAATAGATGGGATATAAAAAGATGGAAGGGGGAAGGAGGATTTCAACTCAAGACCCTTACGTTTTGAAATCTCAACCTCAGTCACTAGATCAAAACCTTCTCGATAATAGAGTACTTAAACACTTCAATACATTACATTTCTAACATGAATATTCATGAATATATAGAAATGTTTTTTATTTTTTCTTGAATTATTCATTCATGTTTGCATTGATTCACAACTTGTGCTAATATAAAAAAGAACTGTGCTAGTGCACAGGTCAAAATACTAGTTTTCCAATGAAGGCAATTAAGGTAGATTAATGTGTGGCTTGATGAATAAAAAAGAAGGCAGATATGTGGGAATCAACAGCATAGTATAAAGCATATACTCCTTCACAGTTTTTTAGTGTTGCACAGACATATAGATAAAGATAGATTCTCGGACTAGACAAGTATACATTGTTAGATTATAAATAAATATTTCCATCATTGTTTGAGATTCTATATTCATCTTACTTTGTCTTTATTAGACGAAACCTATTATATTCTATATTCACAAACAAAAATAATCAGAAAATCAATTGTCTAAGGCTTGTCAAATAGTTTTTATAACAATAGCAGTTCATGTTCTTTCCAGGGTCAATTCTCTGAGGGGAATATATCATCATCAGCAGCCTTCTTGGCCCTTGCTTGCTTGATGCCTTGTGCCAAATTCAGCGGCAGGCATTCCTCTATTGCTAATGGCCTCCCATCAATCCAAGGGCCGCATTATTACGTCAATGACAACTTTTTTTTTAACAAAGTCAATGACGCCTGCTCTTTCATTTTTCTTGCAGGTATGCATCACACATAAATGCACCTCTCTTCAGTCCAATCAAATCCTGCCCTGATTCTTGACATATTTTTAGCACTATTCAATAACAAGAACTCCCAAAAATCCTCTCTTTCATTTTTCTTGCAGGTATGCATTATACATAAATGCACCTCTCTTCAGTCCAATCAAATCCTGCCTGATTCTTGACATATTTTTAGCACTATTTCAATAACAAGAACTCCCAAAAACCCACAGCCGCCAAACTACCAAAGAGTTAGGCTATGGAAAACCCTTTAGAAAACACTAATCAAATCAGAAACCGCGGCCAAAGGTTCAATGTTGTACAAAAAGTGAAGAACAACTTACTTTTCAGATCAAAGTGGGCGGAGATAAATGGTGCAATGGGGGATCTAGGCACTTATATTCCTATAATATTGGCTTTGACACTAGCCAAGGACCTGAATCTTGGTACCACGCTGATATTCACTGGTGTATACAACTTTGTCACAGGTGCAATCTATGGTGTCCCCATGCCAGTGCAGCCGATGAAGTCAATTGCAGCAGTAGCCATATCTGATGCAGATTATAATATCCCAGAAGTTATGGCATCAGGGATTTGCACTGCAGGGATTTTACTTGTTCTTGGTGTGACAGGCTTGATGCAACTTGTGTATAAGCTTATTCCAATTTCAATCGTCAGAGGAATTCAGCTAGCACAAGGCTTATCATTTGCCATGACTGCGGTCAAGTACATAAGAAAAGTACAAAACTTATCTAAATCAAAGTCTGGTGCAGACAGGCATTGGTTAGGCTTGGATGGATTGCTCTTGGCTGTTATTTGTGCTTGTTTCATCATAGTCGTTAATGGTGCTGGTGATGATAATGAGTGTGCAGCAGAGACTGAGAGTGGTGCCAATGATGCCAATGGATCAGGAAACAACAGAAGAAAAAGGTTGAGAAAAATCATAACTTCTCTGCCTTCTGCTTTCATCATCTTTTTGTTAGGTGTGGTTTTGGCAATTATTAGAGGGCCTAAAGCAGTCAAAGGATTTAAATTTGGACCATCTCCTATTGAAGTTGTGAAAATGTCTAAGCATGCATGGAAGGAAGGATTCATTAAGGGCACAATTCCTCAACTTCCACTATCAATCCTAAATTCAGTGATTGCTGTCTGTAAATTGTCGACTGATCTTTTTCCAGAGAAGGACATCTCAGCCACGTCTGTTTCAGTTACTGTTGGAATGATGAACTTAATAGGATGTTGGTTCGGAGCCATGCCATGCTGCCACGGTGCAGGAGGGCTAGCTGGACAGTATAAATTTGGTGGGAGGAGTGGTGGATGTGTGGCCCTCCTTGGTTTAGCCAAGTTGGTTTTGGGTTTAGTTTTAGGTAGCTCTCTGGTGAAGATTTTGGACCAATTTCCTGTTGGTGTCCTAGGGGTTCTGTTATTGTTTGCAGGGATTGAACTAGCTATTTGCTCAAGGGACATGAACTCGAAGGAAGATGCATTTGTCATGCTGATTTGCACTGCTGTTTCACTGGTAGGCTCTAGTGCAGCACTCGGTTTCCTGTGTGGAATTGTTGTTTATTTGCTTCTAAGGCTAAGAAAACTGTATGGTGATCGGTCTTCTTCTGCAATTTCCTTTCTTGATAATCCATGATTGATTTCTCAATGTATGAATCCAGGAAAGCTTTCCAAGCTTTGCCTAAGATCTTTGTGTCCTTTTTTTTTTTTAATGCTACACCACCCTTATCTGGTGGCAATAAGATCTGTAATTTTAATGTACACCTCTTGTATAATAATGGTTTAACGTTTTTTACTTGTTTGATGTTCTATGTGAATCAGAACAAGAATAGCAAAGGAAAAAAAATTTCATAAAGGGTTAAAAACAAAAAAACCCCTATAGTATATCTAATACATAGAAAAGCCCCCGTAGTTTCAAAACATACAAAACGATACCTCATGTTTTGAACTAAATTGTAAACTAACAGAATTTGTTAAACTTAACGAAAATGATGGTTTCGACTGTTAAACTTACCGGATTTCGTTAAATTTACCGTTAAATTTATCAGATTCTGTTAAGTTTTCCATTAAGTTTACCGGATCCCGTTAAATTTAACGAATTCTATTAGTTAACAATTTAGTTCAAAACATGAGGTATCGTTTTGTATGTTTTGAAACCACGGAAGGCTTTTTTGTGTATTAGATATACTACAGGAGTTTTTTTGTTTTCAACCCTTTCATAAATAATGAAGACAAGAAAGAGGGACAATTGTTTATGGATGGAGTTTATTCCTACCACACTAAGGAAAGCATAAAGAACCATGTTATTATTATTTAGAGTCCACCTACAAAACACATTTGAAAATTCCAAGTTCCTAAACGGTACACACAAACATAAAATCCCTAAAATCAAGGAGATGGAGCATTTTTTAATTTATTTTTATCGCTAAATCGTACCCTATTATGAATGTGTTCTCAACTGATTCTAATTTTGTAAATGTTGATTTTGTAGAATTGCTTCTTGAAAATCAGATCTTTTCAAAATAACTCTTGTTCACAAAAGTCAAAATAAATAAATGCATAGATGTTCTCAAAAAAAGTTAAAAAGCTGATTTTGACAAAAAGATTACTATGTTACACTTATATGCTATATCAATGAATTTTTGCGCTAATTAAATAATTTTTGATGTAATTAATAACTTTTCTTATGAAGATTAAATGGCAAATGAGAAAAACAAATGACACATAAATGGTCATCTGAAGGTAGTTTAATAATTATATTAAAATTAGAAGGATAATTTTGTTTACATGAAAAAATAGGCTAGAATCAGAATTCACCTCAAGACGCGCTTCTGATTTTCCGCTTTTATGGACCCAAAAGCCTTTCAAAAATCAAAAGTTAAAATCAAGTTTCTAAAATAGTTAAGAACAATAATGCCTGTTTATTACATAGAGGAGTGTGGTCAAACTTCCTAGATGCACCAAACAATTACCAGCCTTTGCTTTTTCTTTTTTGTTCCTAATAGAAATCTTCTCAGTTATGCACTATTTTGCATACTTCAGAAGGATAAGGACGTGCTCATCAGTTTAGGACGTTTATTCGCAAAATGTTGGTAAATTTTATGATAAAATGTTATGAGAGTTTTAAATTTTAAGGGATGTGTCACATCTCTTTGTGGTTTTTTTGATATTCGATCTTGTTGTTGTATTTCTCCATCAGTTACCCTAGTCTCTTTTTATTTTATTCTTCTTTTTCAAATTGCAGAAACTCTCAGAAGATAAAAGTGTTGTAAAAAATAGTCAAAACAATGTTAACCAAAACTAATAAAAATAATGTTTGAGTCATGCTTAATAGCACTGTTCTAAGAAACTATTTCAGAAAATTGAAATGTTTCTCCAAAATTAAGCAAGTCTTCTTTTTGTTATAAACAAGAAGGATTATAACTAGCAAACGTTGTTATAAACGTTGTGTAAATTACACCTCAACCCCTATGGTTTAGCACTTTTCCTCGTAATTCTCAAATGGTTTCAAAAGTTATATATAATTCTTTCATGATTTGAACTAAAGTGTCAAAGTGATGGAATTTGCATTCCATAATGGAGTCAACTAAAAAATGTCAAAATTACCACTATGTAAAGTTAAAATTATTTGTTAACCACATGGGCGGTTATATATATATTTTAAAAATTATAAAGGGTTGTATGGTAAAACACTAAATTATAAGAGGATTATGTGATAAAACACAAAATCACAAGGGGTTAAATTGTCATCTATATTAGGTTTTTAAATAGTGATAATCTCGATATTTGTATGGATTTCGTTATGGATGATTATTTTTATCATTTTGATACTTTAGTTCAAGTTATGAGAGAATTATGTATAGTTTTTGAAATCACACGGGGAGTTATGTGAAAAATTGTTAAATCACAAGGGGGTAACCTGTACTTTATCCAAAAAAACAAAAAAGAATATCAAAAGCAGATGAATATAGGAAAGTCATCTTAAAGAATAGACTTAACGGTTGGATGGGAGATAATGCCAAAAACGAAAACACAAATGAAGAGACCAAAAAACAAATTTTTTTTTCTTCCTAAATTGAATACAATAGCCGACAGTGAAGGAAACGCGTTAGCCTTGTCTCCCAAGTGAACTCAAATCCTAATCACATCTGGAAAACGATTTCAAGATTTTATACGCCCTTTTATAACTAATTTAAGCGAGCCTCCAGTAGTTTGCATACTAGCGTTCCTTTTTTCTTTTTTGGCCCCTAATTGTTCATAGCCCTTCAGTGATTGTTTTTCACTTGCAAATTAATCTATAGGTCTAAATAATGGAGTCACCAATATGGTTGCCACCATTGAACGCTCACAATCAGTACGTTATATCCGTGAAAGCATCACAACCAGGGCAGGCTGAGCGTGATGATCAAACACTTGAATTTCCTCACTTTGCAATCCTAATCAAACTTTCTGTAATTTTCTTCTCAGACAATGTCAGTACAAATGAGAGGTGCATCGACGGCCTGAATGTGGAGAAATATTTCACTATACCCTGTCATGAAGTAACCGCAGTGTCCGGGTGGGAAACCATATCATCTATGCTGCATGACATGAAAATCCCTTTTGAGTTCGGTGGAGCGATCTGGAGAGAAAAGCATTTAAACGAGGCAACAAAAGACGACAAATTGACCGACAACTCAGATTTTCTTGAAAGAATCTGGCTATTTCTTCTGTGCATGAAGGAACAGGCACATAATTCTGGCAAGAAGAAATTGCCTTTCAAGTTAGAGATAGAGAAGATGGTTACGATACCCGACCATGAACTCAAGGAGTGGAATTCTTATTATAAGGATAAGCGAAGTAATGATCCCAATTTTGAGAGGGAATTTCAAGAAGCAATTAGAAGACCAAGAACGGATGAAGAACTGATTTATGAAACGACTCTTCTATCTAGGGGAGCAACCAAATCGTCAATTCAAGCATTAGAGGTGGTAACCCTTGATGATGGTTTGAGTTCAAGAAGTTATTGTTGTATCTGTCTAGATGAGTTGAAGGTGGGAACACAAGAAAATCGATTGCCTTGCTCGCATATTTTCCATAGAGATTGTATTTCGAGGTGGTTGCTAACGAGTAATATGTGTCCCTTGTGTAGGTCAATAATTGATGATTTGTAATGTATGAATGATGAATAGACATATATGATTATGTATGCTTATGGTTTTGCATGTTGGATGAGGGAACAATTAAGCAGCATCAATCCTGCAAGCTACACTATTCTGCCTTTTACATTAGAAATCAGAAAAGAAGTTAAAGTCCCAGATAGCGAGCTCAAGGAATGGAATTCTTGGTATGATGACAAGAAGAAGAATGACCCCGATTTCGAGAAGGACTACAAAGAAGCAATTAGCAGGCCGCGAACGATTGAAGAATTGACGTACGAAACAAGCGCAAGGTTTAGAGCAACAAGTCCATCATGTATTAGAAAACTGGAGGTGGTGAGGCTAGAGGGTTGTAGTTCAAACAAGTCTTATCCAATTTGCTTGGAAGACTTGGTTCTGGGATCAGAAGTCACTCGTTTGCATTGCTATCATGTCTTCCATGGAGATTGCATTCGCAAGTGGCTACAAGAGAGTCATATGTGCCCCTTGTGTCGTTCTGAATATGATTGCAAAGTTTGTTTGTCAAATTCTCACACTTCAAATCTATTTCTTTCTGAGATTGTTGGACATGTACATAAGCTTGGATATGAAGATAGGAAAGCGTAAAATACAATAGGAACCAATAGTTCAATAGCATCAACTATTAATGTCGAGCTAAAAATATGGTACCCACAATGACAAGGTAGAATTTCTCATAATCGATCATATTTTTTCTTTTTCATTGTTTTATGGAAATTAATTTCTTGCATGTCATTCATAGGTTAATCTTGAATCTTGATTACATGCTACTATGTCGAACCGAAATTTTCCATACTTTATAATTTATTTTTTCAAATGAGTCTTACAAGAGAACAAGGAAAATTGGAGAGATTTTATCATGAATCAACTACTTGGCAACCCTAATAGTTGACCTTTGAACAATGAAAAAGCTTCAAACTAGATTGTGGAGCTTACTAATTCCATATTAATTACAATCCAAATAAGATTGTATGCCCTTATTTGTCTAATTGGTAATATTTCATTAGTCAAAAAGGAACTACGGATAAAATTTCTCAAGGGTTGAAAGTTCAGTTAGGGACTAATATTCTTATTAGTTAAGTTAGGTTTTGAGGACTAATATAGGATTGCAAATCTAATTTGAAAGATTGTCACAATAATAATAAATTTTTTGAAATTAATGTACATATAACATTGGAGATGTTATAAATATGTAGATTTTGTACTAAAAATTAATTGCAGTGCATCACCTGCTAAAAACAATCTTCTTTATCTTCAACCGAGGCCTGAATACTTCCCAGTGCATCACCTTCTAATATAAGTGAATAGTTCTGGAACTTAGCCACAATATGAATGGTTTCTATTGCAGCAACTGAGGGCTTGTACCACCTCTGGACTTTGAACTCCTGGGAGTTTCTGAGATTTTCCAGAAAATAAATTCACCCTCGTAATTACGAACAACCACTCCCCACGCTCGCTGCTCCCAAATTTTTAAAGGTTAATTCCACTTTGCACTTTTTAACTATATTCAAATTCCTACTTTGATCTTTAAGCTATAAAATGGGACTCTTTAGTCATTAAATTATAAAATTCGTCCCATTTTAATTCATAAAGTATACAATCTGTTTCACTTTAGTTCCTAAATTATAAAATCTATCTCATTTAAGTTCTCAAATTATAAAATCTGTCTCACTTTTAGGTATTCAGGTGAATGCCCACTCCACAGGTAGGAATGGTGTGTGGGGGAGATTTGGGGAGCAAATGGGACAGGGGATGGGGGAGCATATCCCCACCCCACCTTGGCCTAAATTTTAATATAGTATAACATCTATATATATATATATATATTATATGTATAATATGGAGGGAAGGTTGGACCTTCCACTTACAAAGAAAAATGTATAATATGATATAAATGATATGTTATTGTTATTATATAAATATATTTGTATGAATTAAGTAATATGTTATGGTGTTATGATAAAGTGAGAATCCGTTTGGATTCAACAGTTTTTTAAAAAACTGTTTTTATCTTTCAAATCTACAATAATAAATTCTAAAAGCAACTCCAAAAACAACTAAAAAAATGAAATATCTCAAATATACTCAAAAATAAAATAAAACCCCCCTCTTTCTTCTTCACCCATCACCCACCACTACCATCATCAGCTTTCATCACATACCATCACCCACCGCCAGCTCCCCCTCTTCTCTCCTCCCTCCTCCTTCGTTCTTTCTTCTCCCTCCTCCCATTCTCTCTCACAACCCCCTTCTAGGCCTGTCAACGGGCCGGGTCCGGGCCGGAATTCATTATTCCGGACCCGGACCCGGCATACCAAAATTGGACCCGGATTCGACCCGTTTACCCGACGGGTCTCTACTCTATGTTCCGGATCTGGGTCTACCCGGAAAATTTATCAAATTTTACAATTTCTAGTAAAAATGAAAAAAAAATATATTTATACACTAATTTCTAACTAATACAAAAAAAAATCAAATAAGAAAAGAAATTAAATTGACTTTACTCAAATACATCACCCTAATCAAATTATATTGATAAATATACATATTTTAAATTATTAATCCATTTATATCCGGATCCGGGTCTAATACGGGCCGGAATACTATATTCCATATCCGACCCATTTTTTTGTTTGACAAAATGGATCCGGATCCGGATCCGGGTCCGGGTCCGGGTAACGGAATTAAATCCCTACCCATACCCGCAATAATTTCACGGATCCGGACCGTTGACAGGCCTACCCCCTTCCCTTTCCCTCTCTCCTTTGGTCACCGGCCATAGCAACTAGGATGGGGAGGAGGGAGAAGGGGAGGGAGGAGGAGGGAGGGGAAGGAAGAAGGGGAAGGAGGAAAAGGGAGAAAGAAGGAGGGGTGGTGGGTGGTGGTAAAGTTTTATAAAATTTTAAAAAATACCCCATTAAAATTTTAAATCTTAAAAATATTCTAAAAAATATTTTCAAAAACACTCTCAAAAACACCATTAGAAACGCCTAAAATAAAGGTTTTTCACCTACATTACTATAATAAAATATTTCAAAATACCTTCAAAAACAGCTAATTCAAACTATTATTAGATCTATATAAATATAAAAAGTTAAATCAAGTAAAAAATCATAATGATGATGGGGCAGGGCAAGGGTTAGAGGAGCAAGGGATGGAGCGAGGGCGGAGGGAACTTTTGTAAATCAGGGTCGGGGTTAGGGGAAGTTTCCCCAACCCAAAAACCGCTTCGCTGCCATCCCTACTCACTTCCGTCAATAATTTTATTTACATATGACAGATTTTATATTTTAGATACTACAGTATCTTATTTTAAAGTTTAGGAACCAAAGTAATAATCAGAAAAAGATGCAATGTAACCGGATCTTTAGATATAGCACCATCTAAATTTATTTTAAATTCACCTTCCCTTCCCAAAGGGGAAATCAGGATATTATCGATGTTCGAGAATTGTCACAAATCCTGAATCTAATAATGAGGAGGACTTTAGGAAAACTTCTTTGGGCGCTAGGCCCATCCTGGTAGTATTAATCGCTTTTAATCAGTTTTCTTCTCATACAATTTTTCGGTGCTTTACATTAATCGGAATCTTTGTCTATAGTCTGCCGTCTTTGTTGGTGCTGTGGTGCATTTTTAAAGCTAGTAGCAAGCTTTTATTTGGTGAATTTAGGTTTAGGGTCCATCGGTAAATCTTGCTATGATTTATGGATTCGAATGCGGTATTTTAGCAGATCTTCTGCGATATTAATGCATAGGGACACTCCAAGAGAAGATGTTTCGATTATTGCCCTAATTGACTGAGTTTTCGTTGGGTAAACTTTTGACATTTTAATGATTAATGGGTTTAATTGTAATTCGTATCCTGCACAAAGCCTAAGGGCAAAATGCTCCAATGGCTCTCAAACTATTATAAAATTTAACTTTTGACCCTTTATAATGCTATCTTGATGATAGTTTGGTAGATACTGGTGGATTCTAGCAACGACAAAGGCAACACCTACATTTCTATTCTTCTTTTCTCGTATTGTCTTTTTTTTCTACTCATTCTTTTATTGATTTATCCTTTTTGAATTTGGATGGAATTTTTTGAGATCGGAGGAATTTTGGAGGTTGCTTTTAGAGAAATGTTGAAAAGATGAAGATAGGCCATGGATTTTTGTGACTAAAGTTTAAGGGAAATGCAAAATGGGAAGTTGAGGTCTCTGGTTCGGGTGATTAAGGCTTTTGATGATGAAGTTATATGATGATGATTCTTAATGGTAAGGAAAATATAAGATGGTCGGACTTATGGTAAAGAATTGGTGATCTTCTTGGTCTTGGTGCTTGAATGATGATTAATGATGAAACTTGAATAAATCTCTTTAGTGTAGAACAACAGGCCCATCGTTTGTCATATGTGGTACTATTTTTGTTAGACATGACAATTTAAATTGACAGAAGAATTATAAGTGTATATTTTAATTAGTTTGAGAGTTAAAATTATTTAGCTAGTATTTTAAGGACCAAAAGATAAATTTTATACTAGTTTGAAAGCCACGGGAGAATTTTATCCAAACCTTAATGACTATGTAGCATAGAGGAATAGGTAGTTGATGTGGTAGCTATTGAAGTCTTATTGTATCACATTGCCCTCGAATAGGACATACGATACTTGCAAATTAGTCATTTATCCAGGCGAAGTGCGAAGAACCCAAAATTATAATGATTAGAATCGTTCTTTAAACTCATAGAAAAGTTTAGTAGAAGGCAATTAGCGTAGGTCAATATGGGAATAAACAACTTCGTCACACTTCTTAGCTCTTACGGAGTGGTAGACAGATAGATAGATTAGAAATATACATATAAATTATCATAGAATGGTTATTTTATTGTGGGCACACAGGATAACAAGTGGGTCCAGTAGTCAGTAATGGATGAAAGTTTAAATTTAGGGTAAATTACATATAATATCCTTTAGTTTCATCTATTGTCATATGGCTTCCTGACATATTAAAAGTTTAATTTATTCCCTTATGATTTTATGTAAAGTGGAAACTTGACGGAAAATAATCTATGTAACGTCATTAGTTGAAATGCCAATAGTATCCTTACTTAAATACTAAATTAATCGACGGCTTAACCACTTTGTATAAAAGTAAAGGGAGATTATCTGGATAAATGCAAAAATTATAGGGGAATAAAGTAGATATTTAAACAAATTATAGACGAGTTATACGGATATTAAAATTTTATCACATGCGCTTTTAAAGTGCGTTTGGTACAAACACCATAATTGATTGTGCATTCTGTCCATTTTGCACTTTACATAAAATTACAGAGGAATTGGATAACTATTTTAAAATCTTATGGGAGGTCATCTGACATTGTGTAAAATTACAAGAAGGTCACAAGTAATTTGCCCTTAAATTTATCTTACTAAAGTCTCTGCATTCTCGAGCAGATGATAATGTTTGAAATTTATAATGAACCTACCCCTATGTTTAAAATTAAAAAAAAAATGAAAGAAGATAAAGAGATTAGAGATAGATAATAATTTTAGAAACCTTTCCTAAAATTTTTGACAATTTCACTTGCCTTCCTTCAACTTTTGAAAATCTCACGTGCCTTTCCTAATATAAGATTGAGACCATATAAGGTGTGGCAAAATGACTATCATATCCTTAGTATTTTGTGATATTAACTATACATGTCCTAAAAAATTGCTATTGGACTATATGTAAAGAAAAAGGATAGAAAATTGGCCAATTGTCTTTAATAAATTGGCGCAAATTTCTCCTTCAAATTCAAATGGCACACTTTTCTAATACTAGTAGTTACGTACTATTAAAAAAAGTGTCCTACATCATTTACTTTTTTAAGGTTATATTTAGTTGAGCTACTTTGCAAATTTAGCTATTGGCTAGTCTGATCATCTAAATTTTGCTTTTTGTTTGCCAAGTTTTAATTCATTTAATAGTTTCTCAAAACAAATAGTTGCAACAATTAATAAGGGCATTTTTGCCACCAAATTACATTCTCTCTCCAACAATTATTTTTCTATTGAACCTTTCATTGATTTGGGCTTATATGTTCCATAAAAGTTTCAAATGAGGGAGCCAAGTGAAATTTTCATAAGTTGCAAGTAGTAGGGTGAAATTGTCAAAAATCTCAAGTGAGGTTATCCCTAGGTATATATACACATCTTTTGAGATTCTTTACATATCTCATTCAAGGTCTAACAGTCTTAATCATCAGCAACGTTCATATTCTTCCCAGTGTCAATTCGTTTGAGGGGAATATATCTAATAGAATATATCTGCAACATTTCTTGCTTGCTTGATGCCTTGGGCCAAATTCAGCGGCAGACATTTCTCTTTTGCCAACGACCTCCCATCAATGCAAGGGGCGCATTATTAAGTTAACGACACCTGTTCTTTCACGTCTTGCAGGCATGCATCATACACAAATACACCTCTCTTCAACCCAATCAAATCCTGACTGATTCTTGACATATTTTTAGCACCATTTCAATAACAAGAACTACCTAATAAGTCACAGCCACTAAACTACCAAAGAGTTAGGCTATGGAAAACCCTTCTGAAAACACTAATCAAATCAGAAATCAAGGTCAAAGGAGCAGTATTGTGGAAAAAGTGAAGAACAACTTAATTTTCAGATCAAAGTGGGCCGAGTTAAATGGTGCAATGGGGGATTTGGGCACTTATATTCCTATAATATTGGCTTTGACACTAGCCAAGGACCTGAATCTCGGTACCACACTGATATTCACTGGTGTATACAGCTTTGTCACAGGTGCAATCTATGGTGTCCCCATGCCAGTGCAGCCGATGAAGTCAATTGCAGCAGTGGCCATATCTGATGCAGATTTTAATATCCCAGAAGTTATGGCATCAGGAATTTGCACTGCAGGGACTTTACTTGTTCTTGGTGTGACAGGTTTGATGCAACTTGTGTATAAGCTTATTCCAATTTCAATCGTCAGAGGAATTCAGCTAGCACAAGGCCTGTCATTTGCTATGACTGCAGTGAAGTACATAAGAAAAGTACAAAACTTTTCTAAGTCAAAGTCTGGTTCAGACAGGCATTGGTTAGGCTTAGATGGATTGCTCTTGGCTATTATTTGTGCTTGTTTCATTATAGTTGTTAACGGTGCTGGCGATGACAATGAGTATGCAGCAGAAACTGAGAGTGGTGCCAATGATGCCAGTGGATCAGGAAACAACAGAAGAAAAAGGTTGAGAAAAATCATAACTTCTCTGCCTTCTGCTTTCATCATCTTTTTGTTAGGTGTGGTTTTGGCAATTATTAGAGGGCCTAAAGCAGTCAAAGGATTTAAATTTGGACCATCTCCTATTGAAGTTGTGAAAATGTCTAAGCATGCATGGAAGGAAGGATTCATAAAGGGCACAATTCCTCAACTTCCACTATCAATTCTAAATTCAGTGATTGCTGTCTGTAAATTGTCGACTGATCTTTTTCCAGAGAAGGACATCTCAGCCACGTCTGTTTCAGTTACTGTTGGAATGATGAACTTAATAGGATGTTGGTTTGGAGCCATGCCATGCTGCCACGGTGCAGGAGGGCTAGCTGGACAGTATAAATTTGGTGGGAGGAGTGGTGGATGTGTGGCCCTCCTTGGTTTAGCCAAGTTGGTTTTGGGTTTAGTTTTAGGTAGCTCTCTGGTGAAGATTTTGGACCAATTTCCTGTTGGTGTCCTAGGGGTTCTGTTATTGTTTGCAGGGATTGAACTAGCTATTTGCTCAAGGGACATGAACTCGAAGGAAGATTCATTTGTCATGCTGATTTGCACTGCTGTTTCACTGGTAGGCTCTAGTGCAGCACTAGGTTTCCTGAGTGGAATTGTTGTTTATTTGCTTCTCAGGCTAAGAAAACTGTATGGTGGTCAGTCTTCTTCTGCAATTTGCTTTCATGGTAACCCATAATTGAGGTCTCAATGCGAAATCCAGGAAAGCTTTCCAAGCTTCGCCTTAGTGAACTGATTAAAAGATCTGTGATCTTAATGCACACCTTTTTTTTGTAATGTTTAACATTTCCACCTTGCTTGATGCGCTATGTGAATCATAACAAGAATAGTAAAAGGAAAATATACTTTCTTCTTGATCAGGAATGGGGAAGAACAAAAGGAGGGACAATTTTGAAAGGATGGAGTTCATTCCTTTCTCGGTGAATGAAAAGATAAAGAAGAACCATTAAATTATTGTTTATTACATAAAGCAGTATGATCAAACTCCCTGTGTTGGATGCACCACAGAATTGCAAGACAGTTCTAAGTTTTGCAGGCTTCTCCACAGCCACCAAAGCATTTCTCCCTTGCAGAAGCTGCCGATGAAGACAAACAGACAGAAAGAAACGTGTTAGAAAGCAAAGAAAGAAAAGAAAAAGAGCGGTCCCCCTTCACCAATTCTTGCATTGTTAATTGCCTTGAATTCAGCCAAAATATTGCAAGTTAGCCTTAAATGATTTTCCTCAAAGTTTGACGGAAAAACTCTCAGGCAGACACAAATACACCCACACACGCACACACACAGCAGAGAGTGCTTAATTTGATATTACCATCTTTTATTTGGAGGCAACGTTGTGCTGAACAACCAACATGGCAATAGTAAAGCTGGCTTTCCAGAGCAGACTGAGGAAAGCAGCTGGCCAGGCAATTCAAATAACACGGATACCTCTCTGCTATTGGTCTGCTACTAAGCAGAAAGCACACATTGTAACATCCTCCCCAACAAGCATATGTGCTTTGTCCTGTGGCATTTTGAGCTAGCATCATTGACACATAAACTGCGATCATCAATCCCCAAACCCTGATGTTCCTCCCCATTTCAGAGTTCAGACCCCTTTTTCCCTCTCCTTGGAAAATGTGCAATAAACACCTTGCAAACTTGTTTGATATGTTCTGACATGTTACGGGGAAAAAGGACTATCTATAGATCAAATGGCCAACTAACTTGGTGCTTTTCAGTCCAATGTATTTAATGTATGGTTCGTGCAGATAACTTTTCTTTCCTAAGAATTACTAGTACTTTCCACCTCTGATCAGCACCAGAGGATTTATCACTTGCTGATCCATACAAAACGAAAGAGTTAGTTGTAATTACTAAATGCTAAACATGATTTCCTGTTTAAGTATCAATCAGACGTACGTTACAAAGACTTTTCTTCATCAGGTAGGTAGGTACAGTTCAATTGTCTACGCAATCAGTAATAACATATGTCCACCACTCACTGCTTCCTTTCACAAATTTTCCTAGTAGGAAATAGTAGTATTTAAGAGCTAAGAAGACATGCATCTACAGCAAAATTTTTTATAAACACCCCAATCTAAAGGGAGCTAAGAATATCAGATGTTTTTCAATTGATGTTCCAAAGATGTGCTGTGCTTCTAAGCCAAAAGTAGCGTCCATTGCTAAATGTGAACTGTAAAAAATTGAAACCAAAAAAAAAGAAGAAGAAGAAGAATTGTGAAGAAACATGATTGCATCCCCACCATTAAGCCATCAATCATTGCACCAAAATTTCTCAACTCCAAATAAGTTCATATCAGTGAAACAGTAAGTAACTGTCCTTTATGACAGTACTAGTTTTTCCAGAGCCATCCCTGCATTAAATTTTTTGCCGACATTGGTGCCTGCATGAAAATGTACAGTCTATTGTCGTCACCTGTCACCCTGATTGCTTAGAAAGGTAACTAATGAGATGCATGCCTGTTTTCAGAGGTTAGGTTTTAGCAAACTCTCCAGTTGTCAGAATTTTTAACCCTGTCAGTATTGATTGACAGTGAACAAATTTGTCATCATCCTTTTTTCCGTTTTCTTGTTAGCACAAGGAATATTGACTATAGCTCCCTATCATCCTCCAACTATGCCATTTTCTTCTCTCTTTATTAATTGCCGAGTTGATAAGGTTGTGCTTAAATTTGTAAGAAAGCAGATTTCAGGGTATAGATATAGACAATAAAAAAAAAAGCAATTGATTTGATGAAAACATGTTGCCAATATCCTTTTGTAACTGATGAAATGCAATATTTAAGGCAATTATATACAACATACGACAAATGAAGTAAAATCAAGCAATTTGACACTTCAGTTCACTGGGTTGAAAACACAGAAAACAAGAAGTAAAGGATCCATTGAAAAGGTCGAGAACTTGATATGCTCAAAAGCATTTAAGGGAGTATGAGTAGGAAAGCAATACCCAAAATTAGTTTGACTTTTCAGAGGCTGAATACAGTTAGTTTGTCGGATTTAAAGTCATATCAATGCGCCAATGTCCACATTATTAGATACAAGTTGTAAGTGATTCAACCACCCTTTATTTTCAACACATGACACATTTTAACTTTGACATTTTTGTGTTGAAAAGAAAACAGTTTAGTATGATGTAGTACAACACTCAAGCTCATATGTCATAGCATTATAAATGCCCCAAATTTGGTTGGTTATGGATGCATAAACCATAAACAATTTTCTCAGTTTCCTGATTGCTAACCATGCTAAAATGCCTTATTAGGCCCCTTTCAAACCTACTGATCAGTCCAACTTCATTGGCTGATTTTTGTGGGCACAGCATCAGTAATGAGGGTTAGACAAACGTAGCAGTGGTATTTAATTTGTTATCACACCTTGTTTCTTAGATTAGGTGGATCAGGTTTACACTTCTGCAGATGTGACCCAATACGCTAAAAGTGTGTCATTGCGCATTAGTCCAAACAAATATTTTTTGCTTCCAGTTAATATACACGTCAATTTGTGAAGTGTACATAACTTGATTGTTTTGGTGAAAGAACGAATTGGTTAGACCAATGTTTCATTGGGACTCTTTTCCTGACATCTATATATGCAGAGAAGTGAAAAAATATGTACGCAAAGGCATATTGAGACAACTAAGGCAGCAGCTCAAGCGACCAGAAAACTCAAAGACACTGGGATAAGGAATCAGGATGGTAATGGTATTAAATCAGTGTATTAAAAGACATTGGGAGATTACAAAAATCAGTGTATTAAAAGAATTTCTTTGTAGACAATAAACTGAACAAGTGAATAAAGACAATGTAACTGAGACTTCACATAAAATAGACATTACCCTCTACCTTTCTTTTCTTTTTCTATAATCTCAAAAAAAAAAAATTTTTTGATGAATTTTGCGAGTATGGTGGTCTTTGGACCAACTCTCAGCTACAGATGTCACTACTTCAAGTTTCTGACTTCTAATTTGTATACACAGCACATGAGAGCATGTACTACACAGATTTCTAGTAATACTTTGAGAGTACTCCTTTGTACATGCATCCCCATAAAGGTATAAGGACATTCACAACGCATAGATGGCTCACTTAAAATTTAGCTCATTCCAGCAGCGAGCAACCAAAATTCTTCAGATGTAATGGGGTCAGAAATCAGAAAAGAAGAACCAAAATTCAACTATGTGTACTTGTCTGCAGCTATCCAAATGGATTTCCTCCTGTCAACGAGTAGGATTGTGATGCAGCTGATGAGGGATTTACGCCATGTGATTGTTGAATGGGGTTAAGAGAAGAAAAGGCAGCATCATCGTTCATCCCACTTGACTGTTTAATAGGGTTAAGAGAGGCAAAGGCAGCATCATTGACACCGAAGGTATTAGCTCCTTGCGGTCTGCATATATCAGAGTAAGATGTTACTTTAGTCCTTATTTCAATATTTTCCATTGGATCAATTGACTACAGAGTAGTTCGCATTCAAGCAATCATAGAGCCTAAGGGCTTTCTTTATTTGTCTTTGCCTCGTTCAATCAGGTAGAGATATCCATAATATGATGTTGTAAGGAGCCAAAGCAAAGACTTTACCTGGAAGGAAGTATATTATTTGCTATCTGTTGCCCCATGTATACTCCTGAAAGTGTTGCCATAGGTCAAGATGACAATATGTTACAAATAACACACAAACAAACAGATATTCTAAGAGAGATATGTGAATCCTTTCATTTAACCTGGAGGCCTCATAATTCCATAAGGAGGTCCCTGTGGTTGCGTTGCCGATGAATATGGCACTACTTGAGGCTGTAACCCTTGCGAAGTTGACATATCTGGCATCGGTCCTTGCAAAGGTGACATGGAAGGAAGCTAAACAAAGAGAAATGATACTTCATGGTTAGTAAATTCAAAAAATACCGAGGAAGATAAAAACAACTACAAGTGTCTTTCTGTGAGTTTTTCCACAACTCAGGTTCATCTGAACTCACATCAACTAAATTTGCAGGCATGCATGATACAGTTCTGTCAAGCCAGTAAATGTTAATCACCACATTCCATTTTGGGGTGACAATTTAGAATGAAGTTGTGATAAGAGGTAGATAGGAAGAGTATCATACTTAATTATAAAAGGATTTGACCTATTCTACTGGCAGTTGCGAGTTGCAATGCCAATTTTCTCATTTTCATTAAAACCTCAAAAAAATAACAAACTGCCCTAATCTGCTCCTTTGTTAAAGTTGTAAGTTAAACTTTACTTCTTTTATAACTTGTGCTAAATTAACTTCTAGAATGGCACACGTGTAGAGTGTGCATGAATGGCTAGAACATATTGAAACCAAAATTTATCTTCCTGAGAAAATTATAGACAATAAATTTAATTATATGCTAAAATGCCTGTTGGTCCTTTTCTGGCCTTGGGAAGGGGATGAGGTTGGTGGGGGTTTTTTTTGTTGTGGGGGGGGGGGGGGGAGGGGAGGTGGTGGTGGGGGGTGGAAGGGGAAGCAAATAAATGAGATGATCTGTGCCTACCATGGTGCCTTGAGGTAAGGGACCATCATCACCAATATCAAATGGGTTCCTTGATTTAACCGAATCTTGGTGAGTTCCCATGGACTGTACCCAGAGAGAGAGAACAAAAAAATTGAGTTAATTAAAAGAACTGGTAATTTGTTTTAGTTGCTGTTATCTTAAATTTTTTGAGGGTGTTATGCTACCATTGCAGTAACATGGTACTGAGTGCCATATCCCATTCCATAAGGGGAAGTGGATTGCCAGCCTGGAACTGCAGCAGCAAATGATGAATAGCTTGATGTAAAAAGGTCCTGCATGGTACAGTCTATAATTAGATGAAATTAGTGAGAATTGCATAAAAAATCAAAATGTTCCACTATGCTCATACCGCTGGAAGTTCTTTTCTTCCACTGGGTAATTCATTTCCCAAACTAGTATCATTAGCTGCCTGTGAGACAACTAGTGTTGCTTGTCCAAATGATGTATTGGGTGGTGGCTCTTTAGCCTTCTCAGGCTCTGAAGTCAAGGACTGCAGGCCAGCATAGAGGAGAATCAGCTACTGCTCCTTGGTTGAACAAATTAAAGCAAGACAGAGGAGAATACAAAATTTTGCAGTTCAACTGTTGCATCTGAGTACCTAAACCAGACTTGAACGAATGATCTCCTAAGGACAGCTTGAGGCCAAATCAACTTCTTACCTCATTGTTTGCAGCTTCATGAGAAGCAGTAGCCTTCTGAGCAGTAAAGTTACTATTTACTGGAGGGGCTCCAAATGGCTCACTTTGCTGCAAAGCTGGCAGCGTTCGGGCATCAGCAAGCTTATCCTTAGAGTCACTGCTATTACCAGGGCATGGTGCAGCATTTTTAATGTGTGAAGCAGTAGTAATTGCAACATTGTTCGAAACTGTACCCACATCAGGATTAGATGAACCTACAATAGCAGCTGGATTGTCACCACCAGGAGACATTTCAGGCATGCTACCTGCAGGATCCGCCAGTCCAAACAATAGCAGTTCAAGTGAATTAGCATTTGGAGCATTAGAGGCCTTCTCTTTTGCAGAAGACATGACAGCACTCTTGCTACCATCACCAACAGGAACTGTTTGTTGAGTATGCACTACTGCTGTTGTTGCAGAAGGCTCAAGGTTAGCATCAAAATCTATCAAGCTGTTAAGAGTATTCACTATCTTGTTTTCCTCTTCCTTTTTATCAACAGAGCCTGGAATTGTGGAGCTTCCTGCTGTCTGTTATGGGAATGTTGAAAGATTAAAAGTCGAGCATGTGTAGAGAAGGTGTTCACGGATCCCAAAAGCAAGAAGTTGTTCAAGAATCATCACTTTAGTCATACCTTAAGCCACATTAAAAGTCATTGGATGAGATATCTGTCCTTTCTTGCAATCAAAATGGAGCCATTCCAGAAAAACTAAATAAATAAGCTATGCGCATTTTACAATTCAATAAAGAAAAGTGATCCTATGTACCTTTCATGTTCAGCAAGTTGTGTTTCATGTCTGTCACTATTTTTTCTATCTGACATGGAGCTGTACATACACTGGTCAAATTCAAAAGTTGAAGCGAGAAATCATTCCAGTTCAATGTTTCAATTTCTATAGATGCTGATGTTGTGTTTCCGTAGGAAAAAAGTTATTGAGAAAAAAACAAGTCCATCTTTACCTAGGGCATGATAAAGTGCAGCATCATGAATGTTCAAATTAATATTAATAACTATCCTTTTACAGCACTGACTTTCTCAACTGAAGAAGCATCAGATGAAGTATAGCTAAGTCAACAACCACACTGACATCAAGGAGCAAGTAATACGTGTTTAACATGTGAAAGGAATTTAATATTTGTTGCATGACCAGAATCAGAAATTTAACTAACCTGAACATGGCCAGAGCCATCAACAGCATTTGCTTTAGGAGATTCTCCCACTTTTAGAGGAGGAATTTTGTCATCTAAAATGTCTTTTAGTGGACGTATTGCTGGCTCTTTGGACATATCTCTGCTCTTTTGTGAAATTGGTGAGCTGCTTCTAGCCCTGGACTCTGTATCTGAGTATCTGTGAGTCAAAACTTTCCTTACAGATCCATATCCATTTTCCCGGAACCTATCATCAACTATTTCAAATCGAGGTGCCCGACTATTCTGACTTCCAGACTTCAGCATTTCTTGTTTGTATCGAGGGCTATTTCTTGCATCAATGTGATTTTTCACATTTCTGCCATCGTTTCTACTTAGAAAAGAATGTTCAAATGAGTGCCGCTCAAAGAAATCATCTCTCCGAGCATCATCCGTATGAAAAAATTCTTCTCTAGCACCACGACGGGATGTTTCAAAAGAATGCCGCTCTTGGAGGTCCTCCTTTGCACTCTTCAGCATATACAGAAGCATGTCAGTTGAGATCTACCTGGCCTAGGTTCATTTTGACAGAAACTCAATGCATTTGGTTGCCGATAAGACAAATAGGAGCAAATAACTACTACAAAGTACATATTCAGATCAGTTATATTTTAAACAGTGAGATTATTAACACTGCTAAAGATAATAAAAGATGATTTAATGGCTGTATGATTATCCATTCAGAGAGACTTACCGCTTTAACCATTGAAAGCTTGTCATTACTCCTAACACCAGCATATTTTCTGTCTATGTAGACGTGCTTGATGAAATCACGAAGTCTATGAAGATTACTGGAAACAAAAAGAATATCTCATCAGACAGAAAGAGTCCCTATGATGCCTCTATCCTAGTGTGGAAGCAAATAGATTTACCTCCCGTCAGGAAAATAATTTCTATGTGGATCCCATTCTTTAAGATAAATCTGCCTTGCTCGCTGTGACATTGTCCATTAGGTTAGTCATTATATAAAGTTCAGTTAATTTCGACTGAAGAAACAAAAGTAGGTTTAAACTGATATGCGAGCAGACCTCATTACCCCCTGCCTGAAGAGCATCTACTTCTTCTGCAGAAAATTTAGCCATTGACACAGATTTTACTCGATGTGTGAATTCTCGACTGAAAGTTTTGAAGAAAAATCAGTCAGCCTGCGCTTTTCAGATGACTGAATTTCAATACTATCATTAAATTAGCCTTTTCTTTTTTGTTGTTTACAACATTATTAACTTTATGCTGAATCTCTGAAAGTTCACCTAATTTCACAAATTCAACAAATATCAGAATAGAACTGCAAAAGGCATAATTTTCACTTACTGTACACCACTGCAGTTTGTGCAAACGAATGTCAAGAAGGTTGTGCATACATATTGAGGCCCCTGCTTGATAGAAATTTGTATCATTACCAAGTTAAGATCAAAGTGCTGCTATGAAGGAGCTCGAAAGCCCCTCTACCACAAAGAAAAGAGACAGAAGTACAGATATAGACTTCTGCAATCGACTCTCTTAGATTCTGTTAAAAAAGAAAGGATGCAGACTGAAAGTCTAGAACTAGATGCACACAACATCATAAAAGATAGTGGTTTTCTTCTTATCCGGTCATTACTTTTCGGAAAAAAGAACAATCCCGGCATTATTTCCTAAAATCCATTAGGATCTTGAAGAGTTATTTGAGTTTCTCTGCTTTGCCTTCGATTATTTTGACCACAAAATAAGGTAGCAGTCAAAGATGGTTTAAAAATTTAATCTTCATAGCGGACATATTTTGTAAATATTTAAAACTTGTAACAGCCTAGGGAATTAACATATCTTTTGGCAAACATCTTAGAATCTTCACTACTAAATCAACAAGTACAAAGACCCTGAATAGACAAGCTTATTAGGGGAGAGAATCGAAGGCTTTACAGTTTACGTTTACTAAAATCCTAGTATCATCAGTTCATCATCAGGATACAATGGATGAAGCCAGGGTGAGAGATTGCAAAAAGATTTAATACTTGAAGGGCTGTTTGAAATTTTTTTCCCCAGTAAAACCATTGCAATCATATTCAACAATTTGACACCATCACTTTCATAATATACCTTCTTTGCAAGGTAATATTCCCTATTAACTTATAAAGCTTAAACCTTTAGCAGTTTTTCAGATCTTCATATCATAGGTAAAGATGACAATGATACAACAAGGTCAAAAAAAAAAAACTGCTTACCAAACTGTTGCAGTTGATACATCTCTTATTTTCTGGAAGCTTAAGAAGACCACGAATGATCTTCTCAATTCTCTCTTCTTCCTTTACTTTTCCTTTGGGCATCTTTTACCACTTCTGTTCCTCTTTTTTCTATACAAAAATCATGACAAAAAAAACAAATCTTTTACACATTCTTGAACTCTATATTCTCAATCTCGAAATCTACAGCTAAGAGAAGTGTTCAGCAACATCATATGAGCATATCCCATGTCTTGCAATAATAGGAAAAACCTGACAAGCGGAAATTAATGAGATTCTTGTCCATTGATCCGTGACTCTAATTATCAAATCCCTAGTCAAACATAATTACCTGTTTTTTTTTTCTCTTCTGCTAAGTCTTTTCGCATACCATTTTGAGCTTCTTGTGTTTGTGGTGTTCTGAGATTAACCGACACCCTTTCTTGATGGGATGAATCTACAATGGAAGGTTATTTTCTTCAAGAATTTGGGCAAATAACGAATGGCTTTTCCCCGTTTGGTTGTGGGACTTTGCTCAGCTGGTGTGTGCCTCTGAAAGAGGGAGAGGAGAAGCGGGAGTTAGGAGAGGTGAGGAGGGAATTTTGGCGGTTTAGACGGTTTAGTGACCGTTGCTTTTTCATGTTTTCTGTATTTCTTACGTAAACATAACAATAGACAGATTTTATTTATTTATTTATTTATATTTTGAGGATAAGCAATATACAGTTTTTTTTTTTTGTAATGAAGAATCAACATCTATAATCAAGACGAGGTAAATGGTTCAATGTAGGATAAATATAACTTATCTTCTTTTTCAAAAGAAAAAGAAAATGAAGGATTATGGAAAGAACAATGAGATAACAGTAATCAAACTTTTGTTCAAATGTAAGGAACAAAACTTATGAGAGATTTTTTGTTTCATGAATTGCAGATGGAAGGAGTGTATTATTTGTACAAATTTATTTGTTTGCATTATAAATACATTTGAGAGAACTGCACAAATAGTCCCTTACATATTGCAAATGTGAAAATTTAGTCCCTCACATCAAAATGATTACTTTTAGTCCTTAGAAAATAAAAAAGGATCAATTTAAATCCCTTTTCATTTTTTCGAACGATTTTGCCCGGAATATCTCACGTACACATCACGTACCCAACTTTTAAAGAGTAAAAAGGCCAAACCACTTGTCTGTTGATCAAAATGTAAGGGACGAATAGTTTCCAAAATTCTTCTTCTCCTTCATTTTATCCAAACCAAAAATCTAAGCTTCATCTCCATGGCAGAACCACCAACTTGTAAATGCGGTGTACCAGCGAGGGTGAAGACGTCGTGGACAACTGAAAATCCAGAAAAGAGGTTCTATGGTTGCACTTACTACGAAGTAAGTGTGCCTGATTTCTATTGCTTTTTTATTTCAGAAAATGTGAAATTTGAAGAGGTAATTTTGAACAGTATAATAGTGGTGGCGGCTATGGTTATTTCAAGTGATATGATACAAACAGTTGCGAGAAGTGCGATAAATTAATGAGACACACAAGAAGATTGACGAAGAGATTAAGAGAGTTGGAGGCAAAGGTGGAAGAAACAAGACGCAAAGAGAAAATGATGAAATTGTTGCTGTTTGTGGCCTTTGTATTCGCAGTGCAAAAATTGTTGTGCAAAGATTGAATTGTAACTGACATTTGTTGTTGCAAGTGGTGAAATGGGAATTGAGTGGCTTTTATTTGCTGTATTTAGGTTGGGTTACGTTTAGTGGCCCTGTTGATTGTACAAATGGGAGTTGGAATGCAATTATGAAACTTAAGTCCTCTCTGCTATATTGTGATTTTTTCTTGAATATGAGCTTACAGCAAAATATGGAATAAAAGTCTAACTTGAATATGTTGTAAAAAACTGACCAAGAACGGTTCTGTATTGAAAGATAATGAAGATGATAATGGCGATATTATAAATGAAGAAAAAGTAGAAAGTGAACCAATTATGAAACTCCAAAAATAAGAAGAGCATGCATTCCATTGCAATGAAAAATAGTACATAACCAAATCACGTACATTCATTACCATACGTCTTTTATCAAAAAAATGCAATGAACTAAGAAGTCAATTCTAGTGCTCCAAAAAAAAGGTCTGCTGAAATCAAATACACCACAAAAAGGTGAAATGCAACCATTTGTAGCACTTTTAGAAGTAGTTATCTTTGTAGTCATCCCTCTTTGCAACAACACGCCCTAGTCATCTAGGTCAGCTTGTCATCTCTCTTTGCAGCACTTTTAGAAGTAGATATCTTTGCAGTCTTCTTAGACCTCTGATACAAACAAAACAATGAGGAGGTCATTACTTACAATCAATAGCAATTTTTGCAATTTTAGAAGTAGATATCTTTGCAGTCTTCTTTAGATAATGCATGTAGTAGACAATAATAATTTACTTATGGCCAATCCAGGTGGTTTCCATGGGTATTTCTTATAGAGAGAGACCAATGTTGAATCACAACTATTTCGAGTGTGTCCAAATCTTCGACATACACCATATCTGTATTTGACTTTCTTAACCTGACAATTGACAACTAGAAATTCAAGTAAATAATAGTATAGAAAAAAGTCAACATGCTACAGAATAAAATTAGTATGAACAAATAGAGAAGTATGAACTGGAGATGTTGCATTCTTTGTTATTGATGTTGGAGTAGTGGTTTACTGGTTGTAGGTTGACATGGGATTTGATTGATGAGATCAAACAAGATTTGGTCACTTGTATCAGTCTCCAAGCCACTTGCACCAAAAACTGCTTCAGGTGTGAAATTGGACTGTTTGTTTGCAATAGGAGTAGCATTTTGAGGCTGGTAATCACTTTGGGACTATTGAGATTGGGACTGCTGAGTTTGAGACTACTGAGGTTGGGACTGTTTGTTTGCACCAGTCACAGTGTTGGGAGTCTGCTGTTGTGGCTGAGAGCTACTTGTAACCGCAGTAGCTTGTTGCTGGACATTCCCTTGATCATAACTGCTTGGACACTCCTACTATTGTGGCCCTTTTGTTTACACTTTCTGCACTTATAATTCATTAGACCCACTCTAGACAGTCTCTTTGTTTGTCCTCGAGAAGTTGTTGCAGCCGGTGGCTTATCTGGTTCTTTTCTTCTTACCTTCTTGGGCCGGCCAAGAAGCTTGATAGTTTCAGGTGGTAGAACAGACCCCTATTTCAAATCCTTTCACAAATGCTCAACATTGAGAGGATATATTATAGGCCCATATGCTCTCATAGAAGCTTCTTTTGAGTAGCATTTATTAACAAAGTTCTTCGGAGGCTCTTTTATCAAAACAATGGCACTCATTGCATGAGTACAAGGAATGCCATTTAGTTCCCACCTTCTACAACTACAAGTTCTGCTAGCCAAATTCATAGTGTACCTATCCCCATATATACATCTCATCTCATAATTCTAGTCCCCTGAAGGTATAGCTATGCAAGCACTAGAAGCACTTTTACTTTTTCCAACTTTTTAAAAATTTTGGACATATCTTTCCTGTATATTTCTTCATCCACTCCCTCTTATTCTCCATTTTAACCATTAAATAAAGTTGTATTGTTTCCATCATACCTAGTATAGGCCTCTCTCTTACTTCTAAAATGTTGGAGTTGAAACTCACACATAGATTGTTAAATAAAATGTCACATTTAGGGGAGGTTCTGAAGTAAGTTCTGGACCATTGTTGCGATGTTCTGTTGTCAAGCAACCACTGAAATGCACCCTCATCAATTGCTTTCAAAGCTTCCATCAAAACCATGAACAGATTTTTATAAGGAGCTCTTGCAAGTGCCCAAATTCTCTCCTTTAATGCCAAACCACCATGCAACTTTTTAAAGTTATTGTACATGTGTCTCACACACATCCTATGCTCCATATCTGGAAGCAGTTCTTCAATAGTTTAAATTAGTCCCTTCAAAAAATTAAAAGGTGAAACCAGATTATCAAATTAAAACTAGCAACCTCAGTTTACACAAAAAAACAAACACAAAAAAATGCACTTATACACCTTTTATTTATCAGTAATAATTGTCCAATGATTTTCATTTCTAATTTGAAGATCATTTACCAATTCACCTACGAACCATTTCCAAGTCAGCTTGTTTTCTATTTCCACCATAGCATAGGCAATGGAGTACAACTGATCATTGGGGTTAATCCCTACTGTTGTAAGTAATACACCTTTGTAGAGCCCTTTAAGATGGCAGCCATCTAACCTGACAACAGGCTTACAACTACTTAAGAAGCCTGTCTTGCATGCATTAAGACAAATATACAACCTCTCAAACCTATCTTCTCCCTCATCATCTTCAATAGTGGTCATGAAAATATTTGAACTAGGATTAACCCTCGTTACTTCCCTACAATAGTTCCTTAGTTTGTTGTATTGTGTTTCATGTTCACCATTAACTAAAGTCTCTGCCTTTTTCTTGGTTTTATAAGCTTGCCACCTAGAGATGTTGACATTAACGTCAGTTTTCACTTTATCTGTAAATGTACTCACCTTCATGTCAGCCATAGTAGCCAGCTTTTTTTTGTATCTGTTAACCAAAAAGGTTGAGTTTGCCAGTCCGTGGTCAAATGTCCTCCCACAACTGTGTTCACCTTGTATGCTCTTGACTTGAAAAATCTTTTTGTCTGGCATAATGGCCGTAGAAACTTTCCAACTACACTCCTTGCAATAAGCCCTAGCTCTTCTGCCATCATTTTTACTGAACTTTATCTTCTTTCTGTGAACTATTCCATGGCTCTTGCATGCCTTCATGAACAATTGCTTACAAGTAAAAGTCTGCCCAACCACAAATTTGGAATCAGCCATATCAGTTTCAGGGTTAAATTTTGGAAACTTACCCTTTTTCTTGGCTAATATTCTTCTTCTGAGTCACAGCAACTATCAAATTCATCTGAATCAGTAGCATCTTCTTCCATTTCAGCACCCCCCACTTGAGATGCAGTTGCATTTGTAGTCTTACTTGATTCGCAATTTTTGACAATTTTCTCTCATTCAACTTTTCTTTCTTTAACAGATTTTACTATGTTCTCTTCATCACTAAACTCATAGTCACTATCAATAAACTTGTCACCATCACCAGATTCCTCATCTTCCTCAACAGGTGCCTCCTTCTTACTCTTCTTTCTTCTCTCAACTTTTTTAGCCTGCTTTTATTTGTCGAGAATTTTTTCTTTAATGATTTCTCTTTTGGTGATTTGCTAGTAGAGGGTGCATTTTTTCCTACATAGTAGACTTCTATATCTGCTCTGTTATCAAGTGCATTCTTTCATGCATTCTGCACTTCTGAGTTTGTCCCATCTTGTTTTTCTTTAAAATTTTGATCTTACCCTCCTATATCTGCTCTGTTATCAGGTGGCATTCTTTCCTACATGCTGCACTTCTGAGTTTGTCTCATCTTATTTTCTTTAAAATTCTGATTTTACCCTCCTATATCTGTTCCATTATCTTTTTTATCATCAACTCTACTTTCAACTTCTGAAAACATTTCATCTAGTTTTTCAGTAAATTTCAAGTTCTTATCTCCTATAACTGCTTCCTTTATGTGCTTATTAATTCTTGACTCACCTTTACCCATACTATCCTTTTCACCCTCATTTTCGGATTGAGTTACAAGAATATTAGTCATTACTATTTCTTCTACATTAGAAAATTCTTCATGAACCTTATCTCGCTATTGATTTTCATTAGGATCAGTCCCCTCTTTTGGTTTACATGGTCCAGTTTCACATTCACTTATGAAATAGGTTTTTAAGTGCACAAAGTATACATCAACCACACCATATTTCACCCCGTATCTAGCCAAATCATGAGCAACATCTTCACATAACACATATACTAACACATCCTTCATGTTCTTCTCGGGTATTAAGTAATAATATGTTATACTAAACTCAGGATACCCTAATTTTTTTGCAACCCTATCAAGTGTACATATAGACCATCTGTCAGGATTATAATAGTCAACAATTTTTACACCACCCTCACGGTTTTCTTTGTTCAGCAATTCAGTGAGTTCACCTCCATAGTGGACCCTAATGGAAAATCGATTCACACCATCTGCCAACCATTTAGGAGACAGTTAACAACAAAAAAATATTATTTTGGGTCCTACTGCCCATTTATGTAAAGAGACAATACAACACAATACAAGGGACCCACATGTAGTTACAACAATATAAGGCATAAAATTGACCACCAGCAACTCTAATCAATATAATAATACTTCTTAACTGCACAAATCATGCTTATTGCAACTGTATTTAAACTATTTACATAGTATCCGATATCATTCCAGAAATTCTTTAGTTTAGGGTTTAGAAATACATACCGTAATTTGGGATCCGTTGAATGTCTTCTTCGTCCATCACTTTGGTAAACATATTTCTTCTTAGCTTCAATCACTAACATTCCTTTTCATCAAAATCAGTCCACTGCTGGGTAGTGATAATTAAGTTTCTTTTTGGATTGAGAGGAATCGGAGATGGAATGATGAATTAGTACCAAAATGGAGGTTTTCACTTAACATTCCACCATTCGTCCTTTACATTTTAGTCAACAGATAAGTGATTTGGCCTTTTTACCGTTTAAAAGTTGGGCAAATGATGTGCTTTATCTCACATATATTACATAAAAAAAGTATTATAGTATTTTTTTTTTCAAAAAATTATCCCAAATAATCTCATGTCCAAATGCACTCAAAATTTCAAAATTTTCCCCCTTATCATACGTTAATCAAATTTTCTAAAAGAAAATCTTACTCTAAGTGACATATAACTAATACGATAGATACAAATTAAAAGACTGTCGATTAATATAATAGACACAAACTAAAAAACATGAGCTCAGAGTGCTTTCTTAATCGTTTAATATAGGTCAAATCTTATCTAAATAGAAATACCAACCAAAACTTAATAAGAGATGTTTTGTTACTTTTGTATCATGATTTGCATTTCGAAGCAGCGCAGCTGTACCTTACACATCTTGATTTTGAATTGGGACCATACACTTTAATTTTTGGATAAATGTGTAGGTGAGATGAGACACATGTTGGACAACGTTTATTAAGCACATGCAGTTTCAGAAAAGGGCTCCATCCAAATGGAATCAAGGGAAATATAACATGCTAAGACAGGGATTGATCGTTACAAAAACATAGGAGGAGTTATTAATGTACAGCTAATTAATACGTGTGAGATCATTTCCCAACCCTAATCAAGATCAAACTTTAGGCTTCTCCAAGTTTTCCCATCAAAACTAACTGAACAAAAGAATGTTGACCACCTCACAGTACAACAATAAAGAGATTATTAGGTGCCCTAGATGATACAGCCACGAAAGCAACTTCCCTACAAAATGCAAAAATAGACAATAGTTGTCTGCATTAACAGCACCAAGAAACTTGGATCAAAGAGTATACCCTGAAGGAAGAAGATGGGCGAGAAGCAAAGATCTAATATATACAATATGCACAATAGCAGCATAGATCATTGGAACCAAACACTTCATCCTGAATCTTAAGAATCTACATCTTTCAGGCTCCATTGATGTTAAGAGAATTCACTGGGTAGTTACAGGCATATCCTCATCCGTTTACCTATGGATAGAGATCTCTGCTTACAGTATCCAGCAATCGCAGGTTAGTACAAAGCTATATTATACTACGTCGGTCTAATGCTCCTCTAATGAAGATCACTAAAACTAAGGTTAAAGGGCCAACAGGCTCAAAGGAAGAAAAAAATATAAGGCAAAAAATTCTGTACAATGATCAACACCAAAATTTCACAAACCCCATGGCAGAACGGACACCAACCTGTCCCACTGAACTGAGAAAATTCTCCCTCTTCAGAAAACTAATCAGTGAAAAGACTAGCGAGTTATGTACGAGACTACATTTTATAAAACAAGCTGGTATGTTGGGGAATGCAGCGTGACGATTGAGCGCAGAAGCCAAGAGCTGCTGTTCTCTGCTGATGGCAAGCCAGCTGATATATTGTCCATCAGTGTGCATAAATGGTCTTTGCACGGGGTCAAATTTACCTCAAACAATTCTAAAGGAAGTCAAGAGTATCATTGAGAAAAGTCATATCAGCGCCATTCTGGCATAATAACTTCAGCAATATGAACTCCACATCTGCCTATACGCTGAAAGCACTGTGCAATTTCATTACTTGTTGCAACCAGAAGGTCATCCTAATCACCACCCTTAGAGCTGTCGAAAGCAGCTTTTTTTGCCTCAGCTGTCATGAGAGCCACCACAGCTTTGTGAATTGCTAAATCTGCTCTGTAGAGCAGTCTTTGAGCCCTTTGCCTCTTCAGTTTAGCCATGTTTAGCGCATGCTTAGCAGCACCTGATGCATCACGCAATTTGAACTCAGGAAAATCTGAACCATCCAACTGCTCCAAGGCATGCCTCTGAGATCCTTCATAAATATGATGTTTTTGACTTGGCCACTCAGGTAATTCCATATTCCATCTGTGAGCACCATTTCTCATTCCTATAGTTCTCTGAGGATATTGAAATTGCAAACTACTTGGGGATGGAAATGCCCCATTCTTTGGCTTGTATCTATGGTATTTTGAGTACTGATTCCACTCAGGCACATCACTGGTCAATGAGAAAAAGCCAAGCCCACCAGCATCCCGAGGTGAAAATACCCTTGGCTGAGGCCTGCAGTGGTGGTGAAGAATCTGAAAACTCATAGCTGTTGCCTAACAATACACTCTTCTCCTCTCCAACAGAAATACCATTTAATCTTCTTCCTGCAAGATAAAAGATGAAAAAACAATGTTCCTCTGCTAACCCACACCCAAAAAAAAAAAAGCAAAGAACCAAACACACTGTAAAGGAAATTCAGCGGCCTCAAAAAAAAAATTCAGGCCTAATTGCATGCAAAGGATTAACTATGTACCAATTGTATGAGACCCCTCCTGATCCCCCAAGACGGCCTGGCTGTGTCCTGAAACAGGAAACCTTCTGTGAGATCGTTGCTTGGAACCCTTATTAGGAATTTCCAGTCCTCGAGGTTTTAGACAAAAAGCGAACATGGGTGGCCTTTCGTTCAACAAAGTCTTTTCTTTGCATCCAACGGTTGACACAGCAGTGGCCTTGGCCACAGCTTGCTCCCATTCCTTTACTTGATGCTGATATCTTTCCCACAGAGGAGGCTGAGAAAACACAATTTTAATTTAGAAATCAAAAAGGAATTTGAACGAGAGAATAGCTTTGAAATTCGGCAAAATTTTCACTACAACATATGATGCTCAATAGTTCAAGCATCATCACAAACAACATGACATAAAAGCAATCCATTCAAGTCAACAAAATTAATAGCAATGTATTACGATGAATTGGATTTAGCTTGATACGTGTAAAGCAATGGCATAAACCAATATTTCTTATAATTTCACAACACAACAATAACAAGCAGCTGCCCTTGGGGAAGTTTTCCCAAAAACCATATAGCTATGCCTGCTGAAGCTACTAAAACTATCTTTTCAGGAAAGTAATAAGCTGGCAAGAACTTCTAAAAACATATTAGATAGGAAGACCATAAAAGGTCCAGTGTGCAAGGCACATTAAAATATGAGCAGTCTTGCTTCAACATATGGTTTAATACTCAAGAGTAGGAAAGCTATAGCTCGACAGGTGCAAAATTCCTAAGGCCTGACCATATCAAATTTTCTGTGTCACCAAAAACAAGCGCCAGCAACACTTTTATTCACTTGCCAGTATATTCTTTTGACAAACTTAATACACTAGAGACCACCAACTAAAGAAGCCTCCACGTGGCACCAGATCAGAAGGTCACATCAGTTTAAGCATGAAAAGCTCACACTTTTAGGAAAATGGTCAAGCTACTCAAAATGTACAAGGGGATAATATTTGTGACTAAGACAATATGACACTGGTAGTGGTAAGGGATCTGCGTCCAACACCTATCTGAAGTTTCAAACAACTCCAACTTAATGAACACGCGAATGAGAACAGGAGGACAAAAGGGTGCAAAGTTTCATGTTGGTTGAAACAAGTATGCATGACTTAGCTTTCCATTCTACTTGTTCTGTCTCTTTCCCTTCCCCACCCCCATCCCCACACACATCAGCTCCTATGCATTTTCAGACACACACACACACACCGCATGATCCATGAAATAAAATTAAATTGCTTTTATCTCATCAAAATACAAAGACATATCAGAATGCACCAAAATTACTTGATAATCTCAACCAAGAAAAATCACCATAATTTTCATTTGAAACATACACACATATGTACCATATACCCTATTTGAACTCTTTTTCTCCTATTGCTACCAAAAATTTTCACAGCTACTTTCAGAAAACTAGCTCAACAAAGTAAACATACTGTTTCCTGTACAAAAATCCATGGTAAACTGGAATCCCAAACTAGCTCAACCAAATTAAAACAAATAAAGCAAATAATTGAATTCAAAACAGTTAAATGCATCATCCACATCTTCAAAAGAGACTAAAGTGAAGCACAACTTAGCAGACAACACAACCTAGGGAAAGGCAATTTACTAGTTTCCAAGCGTAAAGCTAAATGAACAACTTGTACTAGAAAACAGAAGTATTTTCACCGAGCAATTGACTGTTCATTCCCCCAGAGAAAACTACTACATAGAGGAAGGGGCGGAAACAAGAAGGCCAGGATCATGTTCCCAAGCATAAATGATAATTCTTTTCACTTGGAACTAAACATTAAACTATAGGACAATCATTTTGTACTCCGTATTATTCTGCAAACAGTATTATCAGCCATTTCTTTTTTTTTCCTTTTTTTTTTTTGGGTTTTTGGGTGTTGGAGGGGGGGGGGGGGGGGGGAGGGGAGAGAGGAGGAGAAGAAGTTATGATACCTGGAGATGGCGAATTAACGCCATGCCTTTTCTCTGCCTCTTCTGCCGCCAATGCTCATAAATGCCTTTAACTAATTGCATGGAACCGATCCCAACCATAAACTCTTCTAATTCGGAAACTGTGAACTGATCACACTGTTGAGAATAGGCGAACTTCTCAAGCACATCTACAATCTTCTCAAACAACTCAAATGATACCTCTTTAGGCTTATTCTCATCAGCGAATAGAATTTTACCATTCTTCAAAATCCATTCCTCATCATCACTATCCATGTCGTACAGCACACACAAAGGATCCATGGCCATGTCAACATCACTTTGAACTTGCCTCGTGTCCTTTGGTGAATTGCGGATGGGCAGAACATCTGACACATAGTCGTCGCTTCCTCTATCAGGCGTACTCCAGGAATGGGGATGTTTTTCACAGAAGCTGCACGAATATTACGATTATGGCATTCTTCGTGCATCTCCTTGAAAATAGTCCACTGGCTCCTGTCAGGAAACTCTAATACCCAATCTTTTCCACCTTTCCACATCATGGCATGCGTGAAGCGATTTGTTGACCCAGGCTGCAAAATATGATTAACTTTGTAAGAATATCTTGTAACACCAGACACTTTGACAGCTAGTTTCCATTCATTTCGGTCTGTGAGTTCCAAAATGATACGTGCACCACATTCTCTCCATCCTTTGTCCCTGACAGTAACAAGAATATTTGCATCGCAAGATAGCAATTCCAGGTTTTTCTGAGAACTCCTTGAACCATCAGAAACCCTTTTCTCGTTGGATCTCCGAATTCGTTTGTAAGGAAAAGATTTCTGGCTCTGGCTTTGGTACCTTGAACTAGAATCATAAACTCCTGGAGGCAAAGTGTACTGCACCTGAGTCCGAGGCTTCTTAGGCCCATTGCCAAAGCCATTGCTTATAAAATTTGACTTCCCATGAGGCCATACCAGAGAATGATCCCCAAAGGGAGAATTGTTTGAGCAATTTCTATCACGCCGCAACGAACTTCTAAGACCACTTGTGCAGGGACTCTGTAACACACCATCACTCATATTCCCAGCCAAATCAGAAACCTGTCCAGAAATATTGACTCCCTGATCCAAAGGCTTGTCATTTTGATCAGAAGAAGGAAGTTCAATACTCAGACCACCCAAACTAGATAAGCCGGTTGTATTAGACAAGCCTGTAGGTGCAACAGTTCTTGAAACAGAAAGATCTGAAAGATGCAACGTTCTGCTCCAACTCTTGATTGTGGGACTCATGATTGCTAGGGTTGACAACTCTATCAGTTTCAAGCATATCAAAATCTTTGGAAATTGAGGGACTCGGAGTCATGTCTTGTTTTCCATTTGAAGCTGATTTTCCTCTGTCAACATCACTCACTTCAGAGCTGACATCTTTTCCTGAACAAGGTTCAGCAGAGCTCAAAAATTGAGAGCCAGCATCTGCCAAAGAAGTTTGCTTATCACACCCAGGAATTTTACCTATGACATTTTCAGGGCAAGGATCAATGTCCGGATGGAGTATAGCAGTTGACTGGACATCAACTTCTGAATCTCCAATAGCAGACAGCGAAGCATTGTCCTGAAAGTTGATGCTGGAAAAGTTTTGCTCCATGAGCAGCTTCAGATGCAGACTAAGAAAGAAAGTTGGTGCTGCAGTAAATGAAAGAGCAAATGCAGGAATTTTCCCAAGCTTAATAGCAGAATTAAATGCAAATGAACTCGTCCTCTTGCTGGAAGATTCTCTTGAAACACCAACTGGTAAAATGCTGTGCACAAGCCTCTTCTGCAAACAGAAAAATGGAAAATCAATAAGGCCCCAGGGGATTGCAAAACAGAACCAAGTACACGGTCCAACTGCAATTATCATACTTATTGTCTAGAGACAAAAAATTCATGGCACAAAGCACGACAGTTTCTTGCTATCTACTTCGATTCACTGCAAATCAAACATTATGCAAAAAAAAAAGGCAAATATAGAGTCATAAGTGCTACAATTTTAAAGACATTAAGTGGAAAACTCAACCATAGGCCAAAGGAAAATGTGAATGGCATATCTACTAATTATCAAAAAGATAAAATGAATGAAAGTAGCGTAAGGAGAAAAAATGGAGAGCAGACCTTTAGTGGAAAGAATCCCGTACCAACATATGGTGTACATGATTGATAACTTCCACCTTCAAGTGTCTTTATGTTATCATAAGTGCACTCAGAAACAGGTAGCTGCTTGCTGAGTAAACAATACCGCTGAAGCATAGAATCCAGATAAAGCCACATTGACTGTTTCAGTTTTGAAAAGCTGTAGAATTCAAACTCTTGTTGCTTTCTGAGATCTTGAATGCATGAAAATTTAAACCGTATTGATGTTAATGGCAATTGCATATCAATGAACTTCCACTCTTCTGAAGATTGACTAAATACTGTGAGGACGAGCGAAAATAACTTGAGAGCAAGTTTCAGGCAACCCTCAAACAGAAGATACCTCAGTCCAATTGAATTGTCAACAAAAAGCATCTCCAAAGCAACCTCAGGCCAAGTAGTCATGATGCCACCATAATTGGGTGGCACCAAAGCATGAGCGAACCCAAAACGATCCACTAGAAATGAGCAATCCAGAAATCGCAAGACAGGCAAGGACACATCCAACCTGAATCTGACAGATTCTCCAAACGGAATTCTCAACCTGAGCAAGCCTTGATCATCGATAGACCACAAAAGCTTGTCAATTCCAGAGCATCCAAGAGAATTATCATACCATTTCCAGGAGTGCAAATTGTCCTCAGCTGAGTCAAAAGGAGCAAAAGTGGGGCATGGACTTCTACGTGTTTTATCATTTCTGCAAGCAGGAGAGAAACCTCCACTGTTCTTGCGCAAGTGCCTCCTAACATAAACAACACATGGGGCTACCTTTGGAGCTACTAGGACTTCCCAACAACGAAGTCTCTGCCCTTTCACCATCAGCAGATTTCTCTGGCAATGTAGAATCAGAATCCGATTTATTTCCATCTCCTGCCAAGGATCCCACATCTGCCTCTGGTATCATCAGTTTTGACAGACACAACAGGTTGCACCATGGAGCTAGAAAACTGTAATGTTTTTTGTTTTTTCAAATGACTAGAAGGAGAAGATTTGACTCTATGAGATGATCGTGACAACCATGATATTATAGGTTCTGAGTCCAGATAGTTCTCGTCAAAGCTGTCATCATCTTCACTATCTGTTTTCCTTTTATCTATGTATTTATCAATCATGGGAGTTTTAGTCCGCTCATTTTTGGCAGGAACCTCACTGGGGAGGAGCAAAAGCTTGAATTTCTCGTTGTGAAGATCAATCCACTCCTCATCCCGATCATCGTACTCGACATGATGAAGCTTTCTTTCAGGGTCATAATCATTTACACGCCCATAATACCAACTTTCATCCAATGGCCAGTATACCTTGATCCTCCGGTTCAAAAACCAACATGCATCCAAATTGCTGGTAACAATTTCATAAAAGTGACGACGCTTCCTTGAAAGGCCCTTCTCCTTCAGCTCTTTTCTGGGTCTCAGCACTCTGCTAGCATCTTTGGTTTTCAGGTTAGCCGACGAGTCTGCCCTTCTGCTAACAAAATCTCGATGAGAAGAATGGGAAAAAGAGACGGTATTGTCTGGTGGACTGCTGGAAGATCTAATTCTAGAAAGTAAAACCTGTGCACCTTGGATCAAATCTAGAGGAAAGCATCCTTGCAGCATTCTGTTCAAGTTTCTCCTCATCATCATCGTCATCTTGGAAGTCATCAAAAACACTGCTTGAATTATCCACTGAAGGCTCAACCTTCTTCTGAGCAGTCTCAACACCTGATCGCAATTCCTTCCTCTTCCTATGATTGCTCCGACGTTTTTTGGAAGATTTATCACAATTATTTACAACATGACCACCTTCATCTTTCGCAAGGTGAGATGAAGTGGATATACCATTCCTACTATCCTTCACTTCATCAACATTCCTCTTCCGTTTTACCTTGGAACCACCAGAACGACTTGGTAACTTAGCAACATTATCAGCAGAACCTGCCTTACCACTGGATGACCCTGATGACTCAACTTTCCTGGTCTCCCCATTTGAGTTACCAATCCTATCAACAGAACCACTTGGCCCCGACATGTTAGCTGGCCCATTAGTTTCAAACTTCTTCCGGCCAACAGAACCCCTTGGACGCTTTGGAATATGAATTACATTACCAGAGCCACCCAAACTAAGAGAAAGCCCATTCAATCCATTCTTGTGACTGAAACCAGATAATGAACGACTAGAATCAACCGAAACAGAACCTGATCGCGCATCATTCCCACGCCCCTCACCTATACTCTTCCTACTCTTTTTCACCACAGGCTCAAGGCTATCCAGAGCAACCTCTTTTACAATCTTTTCCTCTTCTTCTTCTCCTTCTTGTTATCATCCCTATCCTCACCACCATTCTGTACCGGATATTTGCCTTTTTTAGAGTGCCCGTCATTCGAGACCCTAGATTTATATATACTCTGGAGATCCAAAGATTTGGTTTTCCTGGAATTCTCAACACCAGCAGCAGCAGAAATCTTTCCTATGCTATTTTCCATCAACAACCCCTCAATCCGAACTCTTAAATACAAAACCCTCAATTTTCACATCCCTCATATTCACTCTCAGTTTTCCAGATCTGCCACATTAAAAAGACCAAAAAGAACCCGCATTTCAACAACAAATAAAATTCCCCAAAATACGAAAAATGCACTAATTCATCCAATCAATCAAAGTACAATCAAAACATAATCCAAACATCAAATCATTCTCAAAATTAACCGATCATACTATCTTTAAAAACCCCGAAAAACCCACTAACAAAGGAAACGTACCGTACCTGACCTCGATTCTATCGAAAAAAACGGCGAGTGGAGAGATGAGATCGCGAATAGCATGCGGAAGAAGCTTTTGTACGGTTCGAATAGGAGAATTTTGGAAGATAATAGAATTTGATTTGAAACCCTAAATTGATTTTGAACGATTTATTCAAACGATTTTTTGGATATAAATTTTTTTTTTTTGAATTTCCGCTTTTTTTCTTATTTTCCTAGAGAGAGAAAGGGCTGCGTAGGGTTTGTTCTGGGGTCAGGAGAGTTTAGGGTTTTTTTATTATTTTAACCGGCAAAAAATGAAAATTACCTGGAATTTATGACCACGTGGGAGGACTCTATCCGTTAGATTAAATATCGTACGGTCAAGATCTCTTCTGGGTTGTTGGAGTCTTAACAGAAAAGAGTAAAGATCGAGTAATCGGCCTGAGAGTTCAACGGTTAAGATTGAGAGATGCTGAAGATGGACGGTTGAGATTTGAAGCAGGTTTCGTACTTTTCCCATGTTTAACCGACTATGTAATTCAGATCTAAATTTGCGAGAAAGGCTAAATTCCATTTTTCCATTTTTGGGTCTTCACATTGCCCTTGGAACCAATGATATTTACTAAAAAATGCCACGGAAGTTTTCAAAAAGAGGAAAAGAAATGACCCGCCATAAAGGATAGGCGGGAAATATCTGCACGAATATGGAGGATTGTACACGCGCTGCTTTTGGCCGACACGAGATCGTCTGTGCAGAATGTTGGACACGTGTTCGCTGAATAGAGCGAGTGGATTATTTTGTGTACGCGCTAGAGCGTGAGGACTCGTTGATTCTGGGGCTCTGGCTGTTGATAATGACGTGGTCAATGGAGAAACAAATCGGTAAAGATCAGGTGCTATACTAGTGAAATATATCACTTTGATGAGATCCAATAGGAATGGCCCAACGTGGAAGTTGAATATATCACCATTCCTATTTGGAATGTTTCTACACACAATTTTCATTAAAAAAAAAAATCTTTGTGCTAATTAAATAAAAAAAGGTAAAGGATTTGAAAAAATTAAAAAGATTATGTGAATGTCATCCCCTTTTTTTTGATAACTTTTTTATACACTATCAATGTATAATTTTGTTTTACACTAGCAGGTTTATATCGTATCACATAATATGAATTCAAATTTGAAAATTAAATCGTGCATATGTGATATACAACCAAATTTGTTAGTGTAAAAAAATCATTAATATATAAAAATTTAATCCTTTTTTCTTAATTTCGTTATCCTCAATTGGCCATTGAAAAGGATTTAGGTTACATCCCAAAAGGAACAAAATTGAAAATCAAAAAAAAGGAAAGATTTAAGCTTAACAAAGTAAGAGGATGCTTGATGGTTTAACACCTTTTTTTTTCAATTTCACATAATTTGTTCACACAAATTGATTAATTACTTAGGCCCTATTTGATAATTCTATTCAGTACTTAATTTTAATGGATTTAGATTTTATTCAGACACGTTTGATAATAAAAAATATAGAACATTTAAATTAATTAAGTGTCATTGAATTTTCTATATGAAACTTACTTTGAAAAAAAGTAATAAAGTTATTTATTTATTACTTAATGTGATATACACTCAAATATATCAGATTTAGTACTTAATCATCCAGTACTTAATAGATTTAGATTTCAAATTTTTAAAATTTAAATTTCATATTTCAATTTTATCAATACACCTTAGTGTCCAAAACACGTCATATTTCGTTTGCCTATAACTTTTTTTCTCAATTTATGTTGTTTTGTTATTTGTTTTTAAGATTTGCATAAGTATGTGTCTCTTATTAGTAGTGAATCTTTTTTAACTCAAAAATGTTTGCATGGTCCATTAAATTTTTGAGTATTATTCTAATTCTATAAATTGGAAAATGAGAATGATTATATTAGGCAAAAATTGGATCGATCTTAGATTAGATAGTAGAATTTTGAAAGATCTTATACTAAACTGAAAAACATCATTCTTTGAAGAAATAATTGGAACCATAAAAATTCAAAAAATGTAATTTTAGCTTATATTAGTGATAAAAAAAAAGAAAATTTCTATCAAAAAATGTGCATAAATTTGGTTGCTTGAGGCATTTATTTCAATGGTGTACGAACATCAATTGCATAGACAGCTAAAGTCAAATAATCTTTGGCTCCTAAAAATATAGATTGCTTGAGCTACTTGTATTTATGTGTACCTTTAAATTACAACTAGTGATTGATTATACAAGTATATTGTTGTTTGATTGCAAAATGGGATTCCCTCCATCCCAAATTATTCAGCAATTGATTCCCTTCGAATTGTTCAGCCACCGACCGTAATGGGAAACGGTCCAAAGTGCGTTTTAGTTTGAACTTTGAGCTGAAACCAGGCAAATGGTCGATACGGAAGCTGGACTCCACTAACATTTGAATGTTGGAGCTACAAAAAATCCGACACGTGTGCGTGCCACCTGCAAATGGTTTCAAGTTCTTGTTTGAGACCGCGAAAAGATCACCAAGCCGAACCAAAGCTGGCAGCAAAAAGACAAAATGCCCATGTCCTGGAGCATAATAATAACAAAGATGGGGGACGAAATTGATACTATGGCAATCAACAGTACCGCCATAGGCGAGCGCTTTTGTACATAGCATGATATTGCTAAGAGTCATAATAGCAGAAGATTAAAGTTAAAACCTTTATATATACCACAGAATATTCCCCAAATATTTAAATATCAGCGTAAGAAAAGATATGTTACTAAAAGGTGTTGCAAATGCAAACCAAGAAGAAAGAGAAAACTAAAAGCTAATACCCGTACAAAATAATTTATTTTTACTAACATAACGTAAACATTTGATATATTTCAGTGCATATTACAATGATAAGTGAACAGTTTTTTACTTATTGTTTGGATCAAGTTTTGCTTAAAAATTTCAGTGTCAATGCGAATAATTTTACTAAAGTAAGGTAAAAATTTGGAGGAACAATGGAATGTGGAAAAAATCAAAAGGATGTACTTGTCTTAGAGTATTTTAGATGGAGAAAGATAAAAGCATTGTGTCTTACTTCACGATCAAGCGTTAAATAGTAGGTAATTAAAAATTTACTTCACGATCAAGCTGTTGAAACAAAATCAATAATTGATATATATATATATATATATACACTTTTCATGTTTTAAAAACTTTTTAGCTTTTATTTTTTAGAGGGACATTTAAACTTTGCAAAAATTGGTAAACAATGAGCAATCTTAAGAACTGTTTCCATTGGCAAAAAGCAAAAAAAAAAAAAAATCCTAACAAAATTTGATTATATATAACTGAAATAAATTATGGAAACTTAATAGTCAAATTACCTATAACAGCCAATTTAAAAAAACAAAAAACTACTGAAGGAAAGAGGATTAGAGGAATAGGAATGGACATAGCAAGTCTGCTATCAATATACATGCACAATACCCTAAGGGCTAATTAATGGCTGTACACAAATAACCAAAGAGTTGCTCTTTATATACTACTAGTGTATACCTTTCTTATGCAGTGCTAAACATAATCAAATCTGACTAGTCATGAGAGTTTCACCAGAGAAAACTCATTTCTTCAAACCCATTCTTCCAGGATTCAAAAATGGATTGGTAAGTCTATCTCCGAGTTTCTCGCCTCTTCATGTCAAAATATATCATATATGACTGACCATTTGCGTCAAAGAAAATGATGAAGACTTGAGCATTCAGCTCTTCATGGTTTTAAGGGTTTTTTTTTTAATTCCTGGTCGATCTTTTGTGCAGAAAATACCTGTATCTTTCTCCAAATATTTGGTGTGGAGAAAGGTCAAATTACGTGTTGCTCAGAAGGGGTGTAAGGGAATGGAGGGTGAAGATCAGTGGGCAATCTCTTGAAGAAGGCTGGAGAAAGTTTGCAGTAGAAAACAACTTGGAAGTGGGGGATTTTGTAGTATTTAAACATGAAGGAAATATGGTGTTTGATGTTATGGTCTTTGACCCTAGTCATTGTGAGAGGGAATATCCATGGATTCATGATGTTACAAATGATGAACCAAAAGAAGAAGATATACCATCCTCCAAGAAATTCAAGTCTGCAGGTTATATATATATTGGCTAACTGAGCATTAACTTTTCGTTTCAAATTCTTGTAACATCTATATAATATTATATATCCTGAACTCTTTTTCCTCGCATAAATGTCCTCTTTAAATGATGCTTCCTCTTGGTTAATAATAATTGATACAGGTGAGACAATAGGTTTAAGGAGGAACAAGGCGAGGACTCGTTGACTGCTAAAAGTGCCATTTCCATTGATAGTGAAGGAAATTCAGAGGAAAATGAAGAGTCGACTCCAACTTCAAGAAAGGCCTCTTTCAGATGATGATGAAGAACCAAATAAACCCTATTTTGTTTCATCTATCAAGCCCTTACTGTATTAAAAAACTCTATCCTGGTATGGAGTACTATTTTTGGACACCGATCTTTTTGCCTTAACTGCTTCGGGCATTAGCCAGTTTTAAATTAACTTCAGTGTGCATTTGTTTTCTACTTTCAACTTGGAAAATTTTTTTTGGAGACTTTGCAAACAAAGTTTTTGTATCACTTTGATCCAATTGTTAAAAATTGTTAATGCCATGAATTTACACACCTTTTTTTTCCCAACCAGAGAGGGGTGGAACTTATGAGAAGTGGGGAGGGAAGACGTAAATTTGAACCCAGAACCTCCTACCTTGAATTTATGCACTTCATTAGCACTCTATATCATTGCCTTTAATTGTTGAATTTACAAAAAGAAACTATTACCTCTAATTGTTAAAATTGACAAAATTCCATGAACATACCACATATATATAGTGATGCGGCCAAGTCACCTACATGAACTTTTATTCTTAAAACGTCTCAAATTTGGCAATCAATTTGTTTCATCTTCCATGCAGCATATTCCACTGGCATTTGCTAGAGCCAATAATTTAAGAAACAGAAGCTGCGAAGTTATTCTCAGAGATCCACAGCAAAAGTCATGGCAAGTTGAATTGGTTCCAAAGGCCAGCCATGTTTACATTAGGCGCGGATGGAGTGCATTCTTTAAAGCAAATGGCCTGAAGCTAGGAGACACTTTCAAGATTGAGCTTGTGGAAAATGGAAAAATACCTGTTCTCGACTTTGTTCCTTGCTTGAGAAGTAGCAATAAAAAGCCTCATCTTCAGCGTCCAACTCCTCCTCAACCTCGGCCATTCTCGACTGTGAAGCCGAAGGGCAAATGCCTAGACAAGAAACTTGAGGTTTCACCTGAGTCTAATAATCATCATCCTAATTCTTTTGTGTCCACTATTAAGGCTTATAGCATCAAATATTCAATACTGGTAAGCTTCTGAACTTCCTGATATTTTTCCAATGTCAATTTGCGCATGCTATGGCTGTTTTTTTCCTGAGTTAATTTGGAACCCCAAAGTAATGATATTGTACACATGAAATATATACATCCACGAATCATATGCCTTTTGAAACCACCAGCTCAAAGGGTGGTGGCCACCGCCAAAGTATTAAAACTCCAATTGCTACCTTTAAAAAATGGCTTTGCTTAAAAATTTTAGATAGGTGCGTAGTGCACCCGTGTGGTCCGGTGGTGGTTTAGTCCCCTCTGCGTTACCCTTGAATCTTTTTAGGTCCGACCCCTCCTCCTAGTGTATGATAAATTAGGTTATACAACAGTTATTGTCTTTGAAAAAAAAAAAAAAAGACTAATCATATGCCTTTTGGCATAGCACAGTTGAGCTCTTGTATATTTTTCCTGCTTTGAAATTGGAAGTGTACTTCTTCATTGAAATTGGAAGTGTACTTCTTCAGAAAAATTACTGTTCCAACTTTTGCTTTAGGTAGAAAACTTTTGCTTTTGGTATCTGAACTTCCCCCTAATATAACTTCTGCTTTTGAAATGGGCCTCCAAAATATAAAAGCAACTACGACATGGTTGACTTTAGGTTACTATATGAACAATTAACAGTTGTTCTAGGGGTACATCTGGTCCCAATTTAAATGAACAAATGAAATAGTTGACCCTACTTATTAATCGCATTATGCGTTAAGAACAAATTCTCGTAGAGTAAAATTATCAATTATATAGACCCTTAAGCAAAATACGGTTAGTTAAATCTTCAGGTAGTTAAACAAGATATGATGAGAGATGGTAATCTGAATGAAGATTTTTCACTGTCCTGCACATAAAAAAAAAACTGATTAAATTGTATGGTGCATTGAGAACTGAAAAAAAGATGGAAAAGTACATAATTTGTGGAATCTGGTTTGGCAAATTATGATATCAACTTTTGCTTTCCCAAGTCTGAAATTGATTGTGATGCAGCATCTGCCAATGAAGTTTGCAAGATCGACCGGCTTAATTAAGCTAAATGGGAGAAATGATCCTTCGAGATGAAAGAAAAAGGCAATGGTCAGTGAGACTGCAGCAGAAGGGAAAACATGTTCTCATCTCAAGTGGATGGAGCAAATTTCGTACCTCAAATGGCCTTAAAGAAGGAGACACCTACAAGTTTGAGCTCATCAAGAAAGGGCAAAGACCTCTTGTGAATTTCTATTGTAAGTATTGCTTTTAGTTCAAGATCTCTCTTACTAACTGGAATCAAAGAATCAGTAACAATAAAAGATAAAATACTTAGAATAAGCAAGCTTACCTCGATTCCCTCTTTCTTTGTTATAAGACTTTGTCCAACAAAATATGGGAAAACAATGAAAATAGATACTAACAGGGCAGAAAGGGAGTAGTGGACTTTTCTATAATTTTATAGAATCTTTCTCTATTCTTTTTTATTTACCCCCTTTTGCATTTCTCATGAAGAATTCATGAAGTTTTGTCATTATTATGGCTTCAAAGCAAAGCACATGAAAAAAAAATGTCATGGTAATGAAATAATTGTACCTTTTATCTTCTAAGTGTATATATGTATCTTCCTCCAAATCTTGCAGGTAATTATTCTGAGGAGGGCAAGCCAACAATGAACTGATAATAGGCTTGGGGACACCTTCCAAGTTGAGGGACCATTCCCAAAAGTATTGTAGTTTTGTATTTTCCTGGCTATCTTTTTGCTCAATGATGTTTTAACCATTGTTTGAAGTGGATTTGTAATTGGCTTCCACAATAGTCCAAAACGATGTGGAAGCTAAAACTCATAGTTTGCCATTTGAACTTACATGTTTAGTTTTTACTTTATAATTGTCGTCCAGAAAGTAGAACTAACTTTTCATTTGGGAAATTTCTTGCAGTTTTGGACTATTTATTATTGAGATTTTTCTAATAAATGCCGCTAAAGTTTTCGTTAAGGCGCTTAAATTACACTTAATTTACTGTATAAAGGCACGCATTTACATTTTATTGTAGATACTTTCTCGAAATTAATTTCACCCTTATTCAAAAAAAATTAACACTTTGAACCTAACTTAAGTGAATGCTCTTAGGGCATCCCAAAGCCGAGCTCTTATTTTTAAGGGTATTTCTAATATTTTTGTGCAAAATGTATATATCGGTTAACTAGCTAAATTGGGTCTTAGTTTTGGCTTAGTGAATTGCGGGGATGCTTAATTTTCTTTTTCTTCATCTTTGACGAGCAAAACTTGGACATGATGGGACGCTTAAGCTTTAACAGGACCCTACCTAGCTTTTCTAATGAGAAAGCAACTACGAAGACGAAGCATCAATTCGAAAGTAGAAACACGTCTTTTTGCGTTCTTGGTGAAATCCCAGAATCAGATTCTGATAAAAGCAAGTTGCAAGCTCGAAATACAGTATCAAATTAAAGCTCTAAATCATCTCTATAGTCAACAATTAACAACTGAAACAACACCTGAATTCATCTTGAGAAGCACCAATTTTTCTACAAAATTGCTGGTGAAAGCAAGAAGCTGAGAAATTATGGGTTCCACCTTAACTCTTCTCCTTCACTCTACCGTCGCAGACAAACATATTCTTCCCTGAGGGGGAGAGAATGAGAGATGTCCCTCCCTTCCATGTCTTTTTTCCTTTTGTTTTTTGTGTTTATAAAAAAAAAAAAAACGCAAAACAGAGAGTTTTCTAGTGAAATTTCTTCTCTTTTAAGGATTTTTAGTGAGAGTTTTTTTTTTCCTTTCCTAGTCATTCCTAACGAGAGTTTTGTTAGTTTTATATCTCTCTTACTGATCTAAACTTTCTATGATTTGATTTTCAAATTGAGATTCCCTAGATCGATCTCGTCAGATCTCACATTAGCATTTGGATTTCTTGACTTTTTATATGTATGGTATCTAGTTTCGTTCTTCACATCTTTTTTATACATGCGTATGATTGATGTAATTTTTATCATTAGTAATATTTTCTTTTCATATATATAGCATCTAGTTTTCGCTCTTCAAATTATTTGTATATGTGTATAATTGATGTAATTTTTATCATTAGCACAGATTGATGAGCAATGATGTTTAATTTTATAATATACATATACACACATATATACCACGCACGCACATATACCTACATACATATAGATTGTCTTTTCTACAATCCTCACAAAATTGGTAAATTGATCAACTAAATCTTTTAACTCAAGATAGCAACACCAAGATACAAAAGACTATTTTGTGTTGTAAGATTAAAATGAAAAAAAAAATGTCATTCTATATCTAATATGGAATTTGTAGCACATGATTTTTCTTGGAGCAAGTTGTCAAATTTATTACACTAAATTCGGTTTGAATGTACTTAATTGCCTGAATTAGACTAAGAATTGGACCATTTAATTTATCCTCAAGTGCCTACAGGCATAATCAGAATACAAAATCACCTAATTTACTGGATTTAAAGTTTTTTGCCTTTAAAAAAGCTTAAATGCATATTTTGAAAGCATCAGAAAATAAATAAAATCAAAGCATGAAATGAGCAAAAATAGATGAAGTATTGATTCAAAAAATTCATTCCATGTCAAATGTCAAATTCAGGGTTAATAATTATCTTTAGATCCGCTAGTGTTTCTTTCTGACCAAAATGACACCTCCAGTCCTTAGGGTTTGGAAAAAAACAGTTAGTATCCAGTAATCAATTGGCCTAGCCTAACAAGCCAAAAATACAAGAGGATTGCGTGCCGAATTTACCCGCAGGTTGCTTTTCTTGGACTGTCTTTTCTCCTGTTCAAGGTTTTGCTCAATTGATCGCTCCAAATTGTTCGTCGAGTTTCCATCGGATGATACCATTTTTGTCGTCTTGTAGCCCATATTCATCACTCGTCCCCGCCGGAGTCTCCAAAATTCTCCTCTTTAGACTCTGGAAAACGAGGGAATCCTCGAGCTCCAGCAACCAGCAATCCCATCAACTTCTCTAGATTGATTTCTTCATCTTTGTATTTTTTTCTTTAATTTTTTTGGTATGTTGAAATGGAAGGATTGGGCTTTTCAAGAAAAATGACCGTTGAGCTCGATTCATTCAGGTTCGGCTGTCATTTACACGTTCTTTTCTATTTTCGCAGCTGTGCAAGTACTAAGGTTAATGAAGGAAAATAGAAAGAAGGGAATAATCAGACCAACTCTTTTGAGAGTATAAAATAAGTTTACATTCAAAAAAAGTGTCATTTTGGATATGGGGCTGGAGTTTCTGAGTAAGAAAAGGATGAATGCAAGCAAGAAATTAAAGGGTTTTATTTTATTTTCAGAAAAAAGTTGTTTGTTGTGTATTTCTATAGGTTGTGTAGATACTGAATGTGTAGATACTGAAGTAATTTAATATAGTGGGAGAGTTCAAATATATTATGTTTTCAATTTTCCAATTCTTTAGTTGAGTTTTGTTGGAGATAAACACTCTGATGCTCATAATAACTAATCAACATAGAAAGCAAAGGAAAAGAAGTCGGATAATGATATATGCATCATTGCCTTTTCCAAGTTTTGAAGATTATGCTTTGTTTAGAAGTAATTTATTCTCAGAAACTGTGAATTACAGTTGATTTTGAGTAGATAATAAAACAAATTAGATATTTACGGATTCCCTTTTCATTTTGCTCAATTTCCTGCTCAAACTCCTCGAAAATTAGGCTTAGAGTTAAGTGAAAGTGTGATTTTTGTTCAACATTTGATGCACCTGTATAACTTTAAAATATTTTAACTTGGTATCATTTTTACTTTTGACCCTTGATTAGGTCTTAAAGTTTTGGGCTCTGATTGACATACTGCAATATTCAGGGGTTTGAGGTTAAGGGGACCAAGAGCATTCTCTTGGTCCCCTACTAATGAGTTGCAAAGCTCACTGATTGTAGATTATAGTGGATAATGAGTGCTACACTTCATAACCCATTTTTTGGGGCTCCGCTTCTAAGCAATACAAAGAGAAATTTGCTTAATTCGAATGCTGTATGCCCTTCTAGAAGGAATCTAAGGAAGTGTAGATGTGCTGAGAAAGATGAATGGGTATCTCGAGGGTCAAGTTTACGCGTTTTTGTGGGAGAAATGTTGAGTTATTGTGGAAGAACTTAGGTCTGCGAAGCGCCTGGGTGGTTAATTGTGTGAAGGAGCCTCTTACTCGGAGCAGGACCTTGGTTGAGTCACTGGCACCAGTTTGGGAAGAGGGTTTACTTCTTGTGAGATGCTCTGTATTTTGTGCTGTAATTTCTGGTGTTTGTTTGCTATTATGGTATGGGCAGTTGAAAGCCAAGAGTTACATTGAGGCAAAACTATTGCCCTCAGTTTGTGCATTATTGAGTGAACGTATTCAGCGGGAACTTGATTTTGGTAGGGTTCGAGGAATTTCACCTCTGAGCATCACGCTGGAGTCATGCTCAGTTGGGCCTCACAGTGAAGAGTTCTCGTGTGGTGAGGTGCCCACTGTTAAACTTCGGGTTCTCCCTTTTGCAAGCATTAAGAAGGGAAAGATTGTCATCGATGCAGTCCTTTCAAATCCGACGTTATTGGTAGCACAAAAGAAGGATTATACTTGGTTGGGGTTACCTTTCAGTGAAGGCTCTGCGCCAAGGCACTTATCTGCTGAAGAGGGAATTGATTACCGTACAAAAACACGGAGGACAGCCAGAGAGGAAGCTGCTGCTCAGTGGGCCAGGGAGAGAGCTGATCTAGCTAAGGAAGCCGCAGAATCTGGCTATGTAGTCTCTGAAGGAAGTCCTGCTCTACATGGGGATGATTGTTTTCAGGAGAACACTATCCAGCCTTCGAGGTTAGCAACTCAGGGGTCATTCTATTCAACAGATGAAAAGCTACACTGGAGAGATCATCATTGCATGGATGCAGGTATGGAGTATGATATGAAGCATGCAGATCTAGAGAAATCTTTTGGAGTAAAATTTTCTCCTACAGGATCAACTTCTGGTCCACAGTTGTCCTAGGGCCTATAAGGCAAAAGTTCAAGAGGAAGGCTCATGAGAGAGATCTGTCTAAGGAAAGTGTTGCAGCTACAAGGAGAGTTCTTGAGCGTAGTGCATCAGCTGCTTCTGCATATTTTCAGAGTCTATCAGGTGGGGAATTTGGAACACCTACTCAGTCATCTGAAGTCCTTGAAGTTCCTCTTCCAAGAAGTGAAGGCAAGGCTGTTGCACAACCCACTATACCTGACATAACCACACCCACTGTTGAAAATAAGGGAAGTGCTGAGGATGGAAGATTTGAATCTACTGAGGAAGGTTCAACTGGTAAGGGATTATTGGAGAACAGTTTGAAGAATAACATACTTGATGAAGGAAGTTCAAAGATGCTGAGACTGACCAATGGAAAATATGCTGGTGAACAGAGTAACTTACATCTGGGTAGTTTTAGTTTTAGGCGTGACCCGTTCCTTTTTACTTTGAGTTCACTAATTAGAGCTAGAAACTCAGGTGAAAAATTTTCTTCTGTTAGTAATTTAGGAACTACAGAAACCGATAGGGTTGATGTAACTACCGAAAATTCAGACGCATCTAATGTTATAGAAAGAGTTATGGATCTTGGAAATGAATGTAACAGATCAGCTGAGCAGATCCAATTATCTGATAGCAATACAATGCATGATCAAGAAGGGTATACACCTAGCTCTTCTAATCAGATAGAACATGATTCGTCAGCTATGGTAGACCATTCAGTTACGTTGCCCTTCACCGTGAAACTAGGTTTTCCTTATTTTATCTGGAAAGTGGGTGATGTATGGTCTCGTTTTTTTTGCTGGTCCTGTGCAAAGTTTGAAATCAAACTGGGGTTCAAGAGCTGGGGATATTGTTGCTCTTGTTGAAGGGGAAGATCAAGAACATTCTGTTAGTACTCATAATGAGATTCCAGTCATTCTAGATTCTGTACAATTCAGAGGTGGTACTTTAATGCTTCTTGCATATGGCGACAATGAACCAAGGTAAGCATCATGTGCTGCAGTTATCAACTACGTGTGACTTTCTTGCACTTCATCTTTTCTTTTCTCTCTTTTTTTTTGGTGTGTGTGACCATAGTAGGGTGTGATTAGTTTTGTACTCAGAAAGGCATTAGTAGACCTTTTTCTATTTACTTACTAGACCATGCAGTTTGTTTCTCATTCTGGCGGAAGATTATCAAGTCACTAGTCAATCATATCTTACTGGTGAATACGTACTTGTATTCCATTCAACATTAATGTTCTTTGTGCTTCATAAAGCACAAATATATGTATTTCATCTATGTGGTAAAAAGATCTCATAAGCATTAAACTACTATTCTCTGGACATAGCTTAATGGAGAATGCTCAATAAACAATTGTATAGATGAACAATAAACAATTGTATGGATGAACTAAGTATAACCTGAATAGTGCTGCAAATACCATTTATCTTGTCCTGAAAAGTCATATAGAAGCACTCGAATTATATGAAAAAGAAAAATGCCGTTCAACATGAAAGCTCAAGGGGCAAATATATTGGCCTGAGCACTTTTGACAAAAAAAACAAGAATGCCTGAAAATGTGCTCTTTTCAACAAGTGGATCGCTGGAAATTCTAAATCATTTGAATCTGTATGTTGTTAAGAAATTTGCATCTTAAACAACTCAAAGTATTGAAAATTATTTTTCATACTTTAAGGAAAAGGAATTGGGCACATTCACTTATCTTACTGGAGAAAAAGCTCATCAGATTTTGCAAGTGTACTTGGGACATTTTTTCGGCGGTGGTTTCACTATGAGAAGAGAGAAAAGTAATGGGTCTTAGGCCCAGATTGAAAGAGGAGACAGAAGCTGAGATGAGAGAAACTAATGAACTGAATTGTCTGAGAGGGAAAAGAGAGAGGGTCATGTTTTCATTTGGAGTTTCCTTCTCCCAGACTTCTTGTTTCTAGCTGGTACTAATTTCTTCTCGAGCCTTCTACTTGTCAGTGAAAAATGTCAAACCAAGCTCATTAAAGAAATTAGTGCAGTTGATTCCACTGCAAGGGATGATTTGATTGTAACCTAAGTTTGTAGCTTTTTCTTTGGAAAATGTACACTTTTAAATGTTCTAAAACTTAAAAAAAATGTTGTTCTCATGCACCCTGCCATCCGCTAATGGGACTCACTGTGCAGATACATTTCTAGACATTCTGTTAATATAGTTGTTTGTTTCATCATGTATCTGCAGGTAGACTAGGTAGTGTTAAACCCTTACTGTAGCTTCCATACCACGTACGTGGGTTCCAGCTTCATGCTGTCACCTGCTTGTACTTTTGGCTTCTTTGTGTGTAGATACAATTTGAGGTTGGCTATTTACCTTTTTTTTCCTACGTGCTTGTCTATGTTTATCCTCATGGATACATGTTTCATCTTTTTGATTTTGTGGTTCAAACACAATTTGGTGCTGGTGGCAGTTTAAATTTTTCCCTATGGACGTTCTTCAGTATATTCTTTCTATATCTGATTTTTTATCCATGCTAAATGCCTTACTTAACATGTTGATTCATTAAGGCATATTAGTTCATTTCCTTTTCCAGAGAGATGGATAATGCCATTGGACATGTCAAGCTAAAAAATCACTATGAACGTGTGCACGTACAGTTAAGTGGCAGTTGCAAAATGTGGAGATCAGATCTGGCATCTGAAGATGGTGGCTGGTTATCAACTGACGTTTATGTTGATATCATTGAGCAAAAATGGCATGCAAACCTAAAAGTTGTGAACCTGTTTGTACCGGTAATGTTCATATGATTATCAATAGATGCTTTTCTAAGTAGATCAGAAAGGCTGATGAAACTTTTCCCTACTTTTTTAATGCAAATTTTTCTGCAAACATATTTCTAAAGATCTTTTATGCCCTTCTGATCTAGTCTTTCTTGTTGCAGCTATTTGAGAGGATTTTGGAAATTCCAATTATGTGGTGCAATGGAAGAGCTAGTGGTGAGGTGCTTCTCTAACTAATTTGGAAGCTTTTCACAGATAATAGCTTCAAACAAATTTTTATCACATCACCACTTAGTTTTATGTTTTTACTTGAACTTCATTGTATCCACTTTTAAGCTAACAGCGTCACATGCTTTGACTTGGAAAATAATTTTTTTGAACTGGTTAGCTGACTCGTCTTACCTGTTCCTTGTTGTTTCTGCTTCCTTTTTCCATATTTTGATCTTTTCATTTCATTATTTCATGTTTTTTAGGTCATCTCCCTCATACCATTACTAGTGCTAATATTTCTGGGTGAATTTTTAATTCCAGAACTTTTAAATATGCATTTAACTGCTTATGAAATATATGAAGTATATATTGTTCATTTTGTTCCTTTTGTATGAGGGGCGAAGGATACTTTACTATCCCATGCTTGATGCTTTTCGTTTCCTTTATAGTATCCTAACAACTGAGTCAGTCCATAATTCTGGCTTTAGTGTAATTACATCCATAATTTATATAAAAGCAAACCAAAGTTAAGTGAAAGAAGAAATGGAAAAACCTAGACAACCGTATGAGTGTGGCTTTCTGATCCCAGATTTCTGCATTGCATTATATACTCCAATAATGCAAAGAGAGCTTGATATGGAAGTTCCACTATATTAGGAGCATGTGCAACTGTTACATTGTAGACTTGTGGTAGATAATCAAACACATGGACTTCTTGTTCTTGGAAATTTATGAACTTTATCTTCTTCACCGGTTAGTGTAGTTGTTTTTTTATTCAAGCAAGAGTGTTACTGATCTTTCGTCGACATATGTTCATCACTTTTGCAGGTTCACATATGCATGTCCAATGGAGAAACTTTTCCCAATCTTCATGGACAGCTTGATGTGACAGGGTTGGCCTTCCATATATATGATGCCCCATCAAGCTTTTCTGTATGTTATGGTTTCATCTATCCTGTTCTTATCTGCTTTGTCTTTGTCTAGATTACTGTTAAAACTTTTTCTCTGTTCTTTGTCATTGTTTTCTGACCCTTTTGGTTATTAGTTACAATTGAACACTTAGTTGCTTCTATCAGACAGCATAATCATATACAGAAATGAGATGCATAATTTAATTAACATTGTAAAATAAATGTTGAAGACCAAATAAATAATAAAAAAACAACGTACAAATCCTTGAGGCTCAAATACACGGATGAGGAGGAGAAGGGGGAGACATAACATGTCTTAAATAGCATTTACGCTCTTATGCATTACCTCTAAAGGTTTTGTAGCTTCCATTAGAATAGGGACTGTTATTGGCTTCAAGCAATGACAGTGCAGTATGTATATACCTACTAACTTAAGTCTGATACTCTGAAGATAATGAGGGTGGATATTTGGTCCTTTGTATGCTTTATTAGATAATCTATCTGTTTGTCTTTGAGTATCTGTTTGAAATCACCCTTTCTCTAATAATGGAGTCTTTCAGTGTTAGGCGGTAATTTGATATGGATAACTCAGGCTGGTCATGGGTTTATTCTGGCTTCCACTTGTAGTAATTCCATGACTTAGGCTTTGAAAAAGTATGCAATTCACAAGTGATGTGTATAAGCAAATCATCAGCCTAAGTTTTTGGATATGTTGGAAACTAGACTTATGGCAATTTGATCCTTTTCTTTCCTTTTTTGTTGTTAGACTATGATGATGTGCTTGTGTGAAGTTAATTCCTTGTGTTTAAAAATTTTGCTTACAGAAAAATGAACTGCTTAAGAAGTAATTGCCGCTGTAGGTTTGTGATTTTTCCATACTACATGCTTAGCCAGTAGTTGTACAGCTAAAACTATGACAGTTTAAAACTTTTTTTTTCAACCTCTTGTTCCGTTTGTAATGAGTGCAAGACTAAACTGTAAGTTTTTATCAGTTTATGCGTGTTAAGTATATATTGGTAGCAGTGGAATAATCCTCATAATCCTGTCCCAATTAGCCTATTTGTGGGTGTTGCGGCACACTATGTATGCTTTTTTTTTCCAGGTACAAATTTGAAGTCTTATGAGATGTTGTACTTGGTTTTTGGCAGGATTTGTCTGCCAGTTTATGTTTCCGTGCTCAACGAATATTTTTACACAATGCTAGCGGCTGGTTTGGTAAGGTTCCTCTAGAGGCTTCTGGAGATTTTGGGATTGATCCTGAGCGAGGAGAGTTTCATCTTATGTGTCAGGTACAATTGTATTGATTGAAATGTAGGTTGTTCTTATAATGACATTGACCTGCCTGTTGACAGATTATTGTGAGAAAATGAAGCACACACACAGTCTCCCCCACCTCTCGTAAAGTAGTTTGATTCCATATACAAGTAATCTGCGTTATGCTGTTCTTCTTCTTCTTCAGGTTCCTTCTGTTGAAGTTAATGCTCTGATGAAAACTTTCAAGATGAGGCCTTTGTTATTTCCGGTACGTCCATCTTCTTGCTCTGGCTTAGTTGTACTTGCATCTTGTGTAGCTTTTACATAAGAGCCAAAGGGAAAATCCTGGCTGTTTCTGTTTGGAAAACTGAACTGAAAGAGTACAAATGGCCCATCTGGTGGCATGAGCCAGGCTTAATTTGAGCTGGCCAAATGAATTTTTGCTGCACATGCATTTAGTAGCTGCATTATTGCTGCACTAAATTAAAACAGGTGGTGGATAAATGTTAGATGGGATATTAGGTAAACATAGAAGCATGACATCAAGAGTAATGACACACATCCCATTCTTGAATGGAACTTCTTACTCTGCCTCTCCTATTTCTTGAAAAGCCATATTTTGAACCGGACGTTTACGGGACCAAATTTATGTGTTAGGTCATTGATAACCATATACTACACATTACTTTAGGAATCAAGAATGGCAGTGCTTGTTCCTATCTTTTTTTATTTTTTTTGTGTTTTTTTTTTTTTGGGGGTGGGGGTGTTGGGGGGAGGGGAGGAGGAGGTTGAGGGTGACCTCCGTATCATCTGCTGCTCAAAGTGAATTTATTGATAAACTAACAACTGTAAACATTAGCTACTCTTTTTTCTTTGTTTCTCCTCTAGGTCCTGAAATCACTTTGAAAGTATGTGACAGTGCTCAAATGAATGGGATTGGAAAATTTGGTTGTACGAGGCTGTGTGAGGCTTTAGAAATATGAAGCCATGGGAGGCAGTAGAAGCAGTATATTCTTAAGGGGCTTATATTGTGAAATGGAAGTATGGAAGCTTAAATTATTAATAATATAAAGTAAAGAAGAGATTGTCTTAGTAGTTTACAAGTACAGCTTTTGTATTTTCTAACCAAATGACAAAACAAATGAATAAACATCATTTGCTCTCCAGCTAAATGTTGTACTTTGATCTCATGTTCAGGGAAAACCAATCTAAACCACCATCAATGCCAGCCCTTTGAGGCATTGCTTATAGCGTATTGACTACTTGTTTATGGTTTCTAAATGAATGCTTAAGCTAAAATAGACATGTTTTTTACATTGCTTGTTGTCTAATTAGTGTGGGAACTATTTGCTATGTTGTACTATGGCTTCTTTTGAAAGCCTGAGCTGTTAATTACATAGTCTGATCTATCATTTGGCTTCAATAGACCATAAAAAACTTGGGGGTACATTTCTAGTACTATACAGATACATGCACGAGTTCTTATTTTTGGTTGAGACTTCATGTTAAGATCTATGCTTTCTATATATCGGGTTACAATAGACTAGAAAGTGAGAGGAGTATAACACACAAGAAGAAAGAACAAATTTGTTGGAAACTAAGCTGAGAATATGTAAATTTTTTTTTGAAGCCTCTTAGATTCCAAGAGCCAAAGAAATTTTAAAACCACCTTAATAGCTATCCTTAAAACACTTTCTTCTACAACTTAACGTGTGAATGAGCGGTTTTATAAAATCAAAACAAGCTTTGTGGATCTGTTGCATGGTTTTAGAAACCTGGTTCAGGGCTGGAGTCACTTGTGACTGTTTCTCTTTATTTCCTTAGGTTGCTTATTTTTCCACTGACACCAAGTATGCCCTGTTATGTGGAGTGGAATTTGGCATAGGTTCATTCCTTTAGCCAAGTGTCTATATGATTGGACAAACAACTATGCTTCTGATTACAGTGAGTAGCACACCAAACTGGAAAAAGCCCTATTGTATGCCAAGTTTCATGCTTATATTTATAACGAATTCTATTATCACATTATGGTTTCTAAATAAATTTAATCATCACTCTTTCCTTGGATCAGTGTGAAGTGTTCCTGTGCTGCACTTTAGATTGCGAAGTTATGTGAACTTCAGGTCGTATAAGACTCAAACTCTGTATCTTAGGAGCATTGTAACCCTGTCCAGTATCATAACAAAACCAGTAACTTTCACTTGGGAGAGCTTTGCAATATTTTAGATCATGGATAACTGGGAACAAGTCTTGTGGTTTGATGTTTGCCACTTCGACTAAACTTGTGCCCACCTGATGGCCACCTTGTAATTTTGGTCTAGTTTCAGCAATTTTCAATATGCTTTGTGTTGCCTAGCCTTTTTTTTTTCTTTCAAATTTTTGGGTCTATTTCTCTTCATGACGAAGAGGTTATTAGAGTCTCATTCTCATTGGAAACCGCTCTGTAGCGTATGTGGCTATTTTAGTTGAACATGATAGTCCCTCCTTCCCAATGAAATTGTAATACTTCAGTTTGTCCAAAATTTTGTCACCTACTGAATATAAGAAAGACATTTCTTTTAGTTTTCTGTTTCCCCTCATGAGAATGACGTTTAAATTCAACTCTTGGTCCCAAAAAATTGTTATTCCACGTGCTTATTAGCTTTCAAAATGCCACCTGCCATAAACAAAAAGTCATCAGTATTTAAACTTAAGTCATACATCACATTTCCAGTTTTTGCTTGGACCTTTTAAAGACATTGTGGCCCCACTTCTTGTCCCCACTCCCACTATCAACACATCACTGCAGATTATTGCATGTGAAAAAAAGGGCAGAAATGGAACCAAAGTAGATTGCACAACATTTTCTCCAGTAAAAATGTTTGCTCTGTTGCAGTGTATGAGCTTGACCTTGGTTTCACATCCACTTAGCATTTCTTTTATATATATATTTTCTCTTTTTCCTCTCCAGTTGGCTGGTTCAATAACAGCGGTGTTCAATTGTCAAGGCCCCTTGGACGCTCCCATTTTTGTGGGAAGTGCATTGGTTTCGAGGAAAATGTCTCAGTTTGCTTCTGATATTCCTTCATCTGTTGCATATGAAGCAATGATGAGCAATAAAGAGGCTGGTGCAGTGGCAGCTTTTGATCATGTTCCATTCTCATATGTCTCAGCCAATTTTACTTTTAACACTGATAACTGTGTAAGCAATGGGACATAACTTGTGTATATGAAAGTTCAGGCTTCAGTCTATTCTTTAAGCTTAATATCAGCTCTGCCTTTTATGTTGTTGTTGACATGGGCTTGGCAGGTGGCCGACTTGTATGGAATTAGAGCTAACCTTGTTGATGGCGGAGAATTCGTGGAGCAGGCAATGCGTGGATATGCCCTGAGGTATTGTTTGTCCAAGACAATGCTTGCCTTAAAGATGAACTAAACTGCATGATGATGTTGTTAGTTTGAAAACAAATGGGCTCCAAGAGTAGATTTGAAATGGGTTTGATGAAGTATTTTCATAATACAATGTGATAAATTACTTTAATGATTTAGTTATTTCAAAGTGGTTTGGTTAATTGGGTTTTTCTGCACCTAATCTTAACAGAGAAAAAGTTTGAATGTAATTTTGACTGACAAATTTTAAAGTCTGAAAATATATTGCTGGGAGATCATTAATTAGTTGTGTTACTAAGAATATTCAGTTATTAGGTAGACAATGATTTTGTTGCAAGGACTGGGACTTCAGATATCCAGGAGGGTTTGTGACAATTGTAGTTGAGGTCAAAATTTGCTATAGTTAAAAGTGAATTAACTGGAAATCTAGGTCTTCAAGTAAAAGCATGAAGTACGTCATACAACGTGGAGGGTTTCATCAGATTGATACTGAACTTTTACTTTTCGGGGATTAGATAAGTTGACTAAAGATGTGCTGGGATTTGTTGAGCAGAAGAGTTTCATTTAACATACAGAAACATGATCTAATTGGTATTTTGATGTTGGGAAACATGTAGCTTCTTTGATCTCTATTTCTTTGGATTTTTCTGCTGTACCTTTCTTTGAGTTTATTGCTTAATTCTTATGCTTTAATTTCTATTGCAGGGCGAGGTTGATGACTCAGCATTGGATGTAAACTTTTCAGGCAATTTGTGCTTTGATAAACTTATGCACCGCTACATCCCTGGTTATCTCCAACTAATGCCGCTTAAGTTAGGGGATTTAAAATGGAGAGACAAAACTTTCTGGGTCCTTATTGAGACCGTAAGGGTGCTGTGGCATGTGTTCCTGTTTGTTTGCTTGAACTCTCATTTTACTGAATGATTTTTTGTTAGACTTCATCGTATATATGGATAGGAATGGACTAATAGGCCAACCCTGTGATTGCAGGAGATTTGACATTAAGTGGACTGCACCAAAAGCTGAAGGATCACTCTCTGATGCTCGTGGAGATATCATTATCTCACACGATTACATTACTATGAATTCTTCATCAACTGCTTTTGAATTGAACATGAAAGTTCTAACATCTTATCCTGATGAAGACTGGTTAAACCAGAGGGATTATGATGCAAAAGTTGCTTTACCTTTGGTTGTAGAAGGAGTTGAATTAGATATGCGAATGCGTGGTTTTGAATTCTTCAGCTCGGACTCCTCATTCGCATTTGATTCTTTTAGGCCTGTGCATCTCAAAGCAACTGGAAGAATCAAGTTTCAAGGAAAGGTTGCCAAAACAAGTAGCATCAATAATGAGGCAAAACATGCATACCGGCCATAATTTGGAAGCCAGCGAAAACAACAGTTATGCGCATATTCTTTCTGGTGATGTTTCAATATCAGGTCTCAAAATTAATCAGTTAATGCTGGCACCACAGTTGGCTGGAGTATTGAGCATTAGTAATGGGGGAATCAAGGTATGCATTCGTAGATTGTAGTATCCTGTGCAAAAAAGTTGTTTCTTTGACCTTTGCTTGAATACCATCTCTCAATTCTTCTTTCTTGTGAATATTTTTTTTGTTTCGTTCAGGATAATCATAAATTTGGAGATTCTATGTTGTACTTTCTGCATAAGCAATTGAGGATAATCTTTTATTATTAACTAATGCTATTTCACATCTGCCAAGATAGACGTGTGGACAAATTTTGTCACATGTAAGTGATCTTGTAGATTTACTTGTTCTTAGGTTCAAGGCTAAAGTTTGTAGTAAATTTGGATCCCTTCCAGCCGACCAAGCTTATAAGTGTCATCAGATGAACTGAATGGGCCCCTAAGCTTACAGGTGTCCATCAGATGAAACTAAATGGGCGCTTAAGCTTACAAGTGTTTGATAATAAAATTTTTACTGAAGTTGCTTGGATACCAAGGTTCATGGGGCTATGAATCAGCATATGTATCAACAATTTCTTGTCATGTCAATGTTTCCTTTTTCTGGTTTATTCATATGAGATGATCAATCCTATTTCCTTTAACCAGTCGAACTTCTGTGGTATCAGTTCTTGAGTGAAAAGTTCTTGAGTCAATTTCACTTTATAAATTATGTGTTCAAAATCTTATTTAGAATACATGGCTACAGCTTCTCATTTGCTTAATTTGACCGACTCTCAAATGCTGTAGGGGAATAGCTAATAAAAGGTTATTTTTTGTGTTGTAGTTGGATGCCACAGGTAGACCTGACGAAAGTCTTGCCATGGAGATTGTTGGACCTTTACAGGGCATTTCTGAAGAAAATCTGAAAGAAAAGATGCTGTCTTTTTCTCTTCAAAAGGGCCATCTGAAAGCTATTGCTTCCTATAGGCCGCTACTTTCTGCTAACTTGGAGGCTCGTATTTTCTCTTTGAGGATCATTTGAAACTATATCAGTTTATCCTAATTTATGCTTAAGCTGCTTTCACTGAAAGGGTTATGCATCAGTAATTTTCTGCATTTTATGTGACCAGGTACGCCATTTGCCATTAGATGAGCTGGAACTCGCTTCACTTCGTGGAACAATGCAAAGGGTAAGATGCTACTTAGATTTCATCTTTCTTGTTAATTTCTAGTCTTAACCACTGCCGGTATATATGAATAGTGTTACAGCAATTATTAAATTCTCATCTACCTTAAGATGTAAATTATCTATTTTACTCTCTTTATTTCTTCTGTATTTATACAGATTATTTTCAGGAACTTTAGGCATCTTTTTAATGGAGGGAATTGGGCCGAAAGGAAGGGGAGGTAATAGGATGGATTAGGTCGTTTGTGTTAGGATTAACATTTGGAGGAAAAGAAAGGACAAGGAGGGAAAGGGAAGGGATCTTGCTTAATTATTTTTGTTCGCATTTAGTTTCAGTCCACTTTTGGACGGAAAAAGAGGCAAATGAGAACCATTGTTGTTGTAAATGCAATCTGCTGCTTGAAAAGAGGATGGATCACGCTTAATTATTTTGTTCACATTTGGCTTCAGTCCACTTTTGGACAGAAAAAGAGGCAAATGAGAACCCTTGTTGTTGTAAATGCATCTGCTGCTTGAAAAGAGGATGATGCTTGTTATCACGAACTTGATGTACAGGTTATAGTCATATAACATTGATGCTCTTTGTATTGCACCTTATGTGATGCTTACTAAGTTGCTGCATGAGGAACTTTTGAGAGCAACATAAGAATTTGTAAATGGCTAATGTAGTTTGTTTGCAGTGAATGTCAAGATTAAGTTGTGATAGCAGAACAATCTATGGCAGCAAATCTAGAGTTTATGAATATGCAACAATAGAAATGCACAATGAAAAACATGTAAGAGAAAATTAGGAACATGTCAACTATTTCTTTTAGAGGATACAGATCCAAGAAATAAGCCTTTTATTTGTTTTTGGACTGTCCATTTTCGGAAAACCAAACATTGTTTTTGCTTGGAGCAAAGTAGGACGTTACATTTGGATTAGAATTATCAAAATCTTTTTTCTCTTTTGCCAATGATGAGTGATTAGTAGTTGGCTGTATGTTAGGCGGTAAAAAATGTGCAGTAATAGGTCTTGGGTCATGTAAGGAAGCGAAGAAGATACTTTTTGCTGAGTACTATATAAAATTTTCTTTCATACCATGATTTATGTTTGATTTCATTAGCCATAAATTCTTGTCTGCTGAATGGATATTTCCTGGCTTTGCCTTCCAGAATCAAATTTTAGCCATCTATGTTTACAAGTTACTTGTTGGATAAAACATTTGTTGCTTTCTTTCAGGCAGAAATTCAAACTCAACTTCCAGAAAAGAAGAGGTCATGGGGTGTTATCTGTCATCCGGCCAAAGTTCAGCGGTGCATTGGGTGAAGCTCTTGATGTGGCTGCTAGATGGGAGTGGCGATGTTGTGAGTACAAAAGCAAACTTATTTTCCTGTGTTACTGGTTATTGGTTTGTTGAGCTTCTTGACCGTTTCCGTAGAAACTAATACAAGAATCTACTTTGAAAAGATGATCAATTTTACTTTTAGCTGGCAAATGTACGAGTTAAATGTTACATCATGCTCAAACAGTCAAGACCGGCTAACTTATGAACTTCACATTCAGATTTTGAAGTTAAATTTATTTGATGCCATCGCTCTATCTAAACTCAAAAGCTTTCACCGTATCAAGAAGGGGTGGGGCAGAGGGAAGATTGAGATGCTCATGAACTGGACTCTATCAGTTGTGTTTTGGTGTTCATTCGTCTTAATACAGCATTGGTGGTTACATATTGGCACACATGTTTTTTTATGTGTATGTACTGAATGTGTACAAGAAAGCAGAGCTTCACTGCCGGAGGGATATTTGGTCCACTAAGACAAGTCATCAGAAAAGTACAAGAAAAGAGCTCATAAATGAACAGTTATAACAGAAGCTACTAATCGGTGCAGCCCTATACTCATACGAGCTCATTGCAGGCTGGCAGGAGCTTATGTCTAAGAATTCATACCTTAAAACTACCTTATAACGTGTAAGCTAAGGATCAGATTGTTACCCCCTTGCATAGACTTCCTTAGTTAGCTGTAAGAAAGAGGACTATTTTCTCGAGTGTTGTCCCTTCAAACTCTTCAGTAGACTGTAAGACAAAGGAAGAACTATGCTTGTGCCTCTCCCCAAGAGGCATATGTATAGTATATGTAAATTTGAATAGTCTTTCTTTTGAAGATAGATCTTGTTCCTTCGGTTCTAATGGAACGAAGCTTAGATAAGCAACAGTCACCTAGTAAATCTTAAGGATATTGTGCTTCATTTTATGAGATGAAAAAGTTCAGTTCAGTCTGGAACTGGAGAGTTGTTTGTAACTTCTTTTTCCACTCTTGGCATCTGGTCCACGGCAAACTTTTTCCTTTAGTTTTGGATTGTTGTCTTAGTGGCATGCATCAAATGTTTTCATGTCATATCATATATCTGCATTGCTTGTTACGTCTGTTTTTCTTCAGCTAATTATGGCAGATAAGTACGTAGTTCCATTAACAGACTCCAGCATGCAACTAAACCTATGCTTTTTGCGTGAATTATTTTTATTAAGAATTCCTGTGGGTTTGGATTTTTCATCTTATGGGCATGCATCAAATGTTTTGAAAGTCAAATTATATGTCTGCATTGTTTGATGTCTGTTTTTCTTCAGCTAATTATGGCAGATAAGTACATAGAGTCTAGCTTGGAAACTAAACCTATGTTTTTTTGTGTGAATTATTTTATTAAGAATTCTTATGGGTTTGAATTTTTATCTGATTTGAAGTCAAATTATGTGTCTGCATTGCTTGCTTTATTACTTTTTCTTCAGCGAATTATGATAGATAAATTGTGGTAGTTATCCTCAAAAATAATTTTCTTACTTGACCTTAATATGTTTTCATTTCAACATAATGCTTCATTTTTTTCATGTATATTTCTTTAACTAGAGATGCTGCAAATCAATTGCTTCTCTTGTTGGTTAATTTCTTAGATCACTGTTGAAAAAGCTATGTTGGAGCAAAGCAATAGCAAGTATGAGCTTCAGGGAGAATATGTGTTACCTGGTTCACGAGATCGAAGTCCTGCTGGAAAGGAAAGGGGTAGCTTGTTCAGGAGAGCAATGACTGGACATTTGGGTAGTGTTATATCTTCCATGGGTAGGTGGAGAATGAGACTTGAAGTTCCAAGAGCTGAGATTGCAGAGATGCTTCCACTGGCTAGGCTACTTTCCCGAAGTTCTGATCCTGCTGTCAGATCCAAGTCCAAGGTTGTAACTTATTTAATTGCAGGAACTTCCTTAATATTCAATTATGATTACCTTGAGTTCATGTGCTAATAACATGTCAATTTTTCGGTTGGTATGTCTCTTTTTGTTTCTTACATGAGAAAGTAATTCGGGTTATTAGCCAGGTGAATATGAGGTCCCTGGTTTGACTTTCAAGTCCTGTCCTTCCCCCTGATGAGGCTTATTGTCTACCTTCAACCCAAAAAAAAAAAAAAGCATAAGTAACTTGTGAACCAATATGAAGGCGTTTGTAACAAAATCTACTTAAGCTATCTTTAGCATCCACCTGTTGAGGCATCTCTATCTTAAGGAAGGGAGAGTAGTAAGACATTAGATTTTGGAAGTTCATGCAAGCAGGCTATGGTTGAAGGTCAATTTTAACTCTGGCACTCTGCAGGCATGCAATTAAAACGAGATGGTATACTTTAAGTACAATTTTTGAAGAAAATGCAGAGGTTGAAATAATCTTGGTATTGTTGGTAAAGAATTATGAATAATAGAAAAGCATAAAGAGGTTGAGGTGGATACTTAAAAATTTACTTTTTTCTAGGACAAATCAGGATGAACGAAAATTGGCATTATATCAGAATGGGTATCTCTTGCGATATGTATGGTTAAGGTAAGCAAATTACATGCTAGGACCTATTTAGGGCTTCAATCAGTCATCTAAAGTAGAAATTTGGTATGGATTTTCTTTGTTCCATATTCTCTTGCCAGCTAAGGAACTTCATTGCTCAAGTGATCTAACATGCATTTCCCAATACGTTGCATGTAACTACCTAGTTTTTTTTGCAGTGGAACTTTGACGCTGCTTGCTTCTCTTGAATTCATTGCAGGACCTTTTCATACAGAGTTTGTCATCAGTGGGGATATATGCTCAAAGCCTTCAATCGCTGCTTGAGGTACTTCTCAAAAAATAGTAGTTTAGTGTCTGCTTTTGCTGTTTTCTGGTTCTACTAAAATCAGACAAGTGCAAAATTTAGAAATTACATCTGTCAAGGTTCTTTAAATGTTTGTTCTTATTATTAAGTTCTGTTTCAACATTGTTGAATTTCTTGAACTTTTTCAGGAGATTCGAGGACTTTCTAGTCCATCAGATGAAATTGTACTTGAAGATATCAATCTTCCAGGTTTAGCTGAACTCAAAGGCCGATGGCGTGGTTCCCTAGATGCAAGTGGAGGTGGCAATGGTGACACTATGGTATGCTTCTTGAGGATATTACTATGATCTGGAGTTCAAAAACAAAAAGGGTTGCTGTCTCTTAAGAAAATGGCAGTTAATTTGCTTAAAATTTCATTGGAGAAAAGAACAGTTAGTCAGAGCTGATATTCAATCTTTTTGCATGGATTAGTGATTGATATGTTGAATTAAGTGTTAGCTTGCAGTTCATAATATCTAGCTTCTGCTGTAATGCATTTGACCATAATTGGCAAAGACTGCCCTGATCAATTGTATGACTTCCTCTTCCTTTCTCCACTTGAGCAGAGGAAGAAACAGTTTCCTGCTTTTAATCTGTGGGGATCTTGATATTTATCATGCTGCATATTGATAAAAGGAGATGGTAAAGACATTAGTATTTTGGCATGCTTCCTGGAAATAGATTGTAATAGAGATTTAATTGTTTACATTAAGAACGAAGTGAGAATATCTTCATAATTATCTTGACCTCAAAAAACAAATTCATTATGTCGTCCATTTTGCTGTATACTTTAATCAGTGGGATGTCCTGTCTCCTAAAGAAAATTGAGGACATGATACTGATGGATTTAGGAGTTGGAGTTTTAAAGCTGCAATGGTTCCCTTTGATCTGAGAATCTCATGTTGTGCATCTTTTTCCAGGCAGAGTTTGACTTCCGCGGGGAAGAATGGGAATGGGGAACCTACAAAACTCAGCATGTTCTGGCTGCTGGAGCATATAGCAATGATGATGGTTTGCGCCTTGAGAGAATCTTTATCCAAAGGGATAATGCCACAATTCATGCCGATGGGACCTTGTTGGGGCCAAAAACCAACTTGCATTTTGCTGTACTAAATTTCCCTGTTAGTTTTGTTCCTACTTTGGTTCAGGTTATTGAAAATTCAGCCACTGAAGCGGTTCATTCTTTGCGGCAACTTTTAGCTCCTATAAAGGGTATTTTACACATGGAAGGGGACCTAAGAGGAAGTCTTGGTAAACCAGAATGTGATGTGCAAGTAAGGCTGCTAGATGGTGCTATTGGAGGAATAGATCTTGGGAGAGCTGAAATTGTTGCTTCTCTAACTTCCACAAGTCGTTTTCTATTCAATGCAAAGTTTGAGCCGATCATCCAAAATGGCCATGTACACATTCAGGGAAGTATTCCTGTAACGTTTGTCCAGAACACTTTAATGGAGGAAGAGAATACAGAGAGAGAAAAGAATGAGGGCAAATGGACTCATAATTGGCCTGTGGAGAAGACTAAAGGATCTGCTGAAGAACCTCTTGATAGAAAAGGCTCCAGAGAAAGAATTGAAGAAGTTTGGGATTCCCGATTGACAGAAAACCTCAAAGGTTTAAACTGGAGCATCTTGGATGCTGGAGAAGTAAGGGTTGATGCTGATATCAAAGATGGTGGCATGATGTTGTTGGCGGCATTATCTCCTTATGCCAACTGGCTCCATGGCAATGCTGAAGTAATGCTTCAGGTTCGTTTAAAATTGAGATACTTTGTGATTGTCTAATTCACCAATCCAGTATAGGAGTAAGAGGACCGTAAGCTTGTAACTCTCAGGGAGGAAATGTGTTCATTTCCTATTCCAAATATATTTGTGCCAACCATGTCTTATGGTGTTTTGTTGACATAGGTTCGAGGTACAGTTGAACAACCAGTGCTCGATGGTTCCGCATCTTTCCACAGGGCTACTATATCCTCACCTGTACTACGGAAACCACTCACCAATGTTGGTGGCACTGTTCTTGTAAATTCAAATAGAGTGCGTATTGGTTCATTGGATGGTAGAGTAAGCAGAAAGGGAAAATTTTCCGTGAAAGGTAACCTTCCTCTGAGAATAAGTGAGGAGTCTCTTGGTGATAAGATTGACTTGAAATGTGAAGTTCTGGAAGTGCGGTCGAAGAATATATTTAGGTATGCTGTTATATATTAATTCTTTTTATGATTTGCAGGAGGGGGACAATTGATCATTTATTGTCAAGACTGATGTGGCAGGCTAACATATTACTTATCAAACCATTGGTTGGGGATGTTTAATTGTGATTGCATATGTTTTGTGCTTTTGAGGTTTGGAGCATTGATTGAGTAGCTTAATTTATTTTCCATTTTCTTTCTAAGCTGGTTATTTTCTGGCTTACATGCAAACCACTTCTTTTTCTGTTAAAAATGGAGTGGGTCTATCACCTATCACCTTTTGTGCGTTGTCATGTTTCAGTTAGTCTGTCACATTCATGATTCTGTTTCTTTTGGAATTTGCAATCTATGGTTGAGATATCTGATCTTCCCTCAATCCTGATATCTGATCTTCCCTTCTTTCTGTGCATGTCATAACTTATCATTCTATCTAAAATGCCCATTTAACTTGTCCGCTTATTGCTTTTTAAATGTTTTCAAGCGTCGTAGTAACTTTTTAGCAATGAATTCTCTTCCCATTTTACTCTTATCTTCAGTAAATTGATTAGTCCTGATAACAGTGGTCAGGTTGATACTCAGTTGCAAATTAGTGGCTCGATACTGCAACCAAATATGTCTGGGAAGATAAAACTTAGTCATGGTGAAGCATATTTACCTCATGATAAGGGAAGTGGAGCTGCTTCATTTAATAGAGATACATCAAAACAGTCCAGGCTTCCAGCTGGTGGTTACAACCGTGCTGTGGCATCAAAATACATGTCGCGTTTTCTCAGTCTAAAACCTGTTGCTTCAAGTGTCCCATTTCATGAGCCTTCAGGTCAGTAGAGGTTTTAAGGGAACCTTTTTCTTTTGTCATGATACTATACTTCCATCAGTTCCAGGGAGTCTCCGTTAGTCTTCTTTAAGTAGTAAAGGATAAAATTCTCAAGTCATTGTTTTTAAAATAGAAAAGATTTCTTTTCCTAGTCAAACCTGTTAGCAGATTGCTGATAACAGGAACAATTTCTTTTAACTCTGCCAAATATTTATGATAATGTTGTTCATCTAATTCTTTATTAGATCTACTTGCACTGCCAATAAGAATAACAGGAAGAATTAGTCAACCTAGGATTGATGGCAGTGGTAAACATACTTATATTAAAAATATACAAGTTAATTATGTAGGTGTTAATTACACTGATAATTGCAGTCAATCTCAATTAGGTCATTGTAACTTGTCCATTTCATGTCAATGTCACATTATTGTACTTCAAGCTTGGTACCATTTTGTGATGTTTCATTGTGTGCATGGGACTCATCTATTGTTCAGTGTTGAGGGCTTTTTAGTTATTTGCTTCACAATCTAGTTGTAAAATGCATTTCAATCATTCGCAGGTAAACAGGCTGAAGTTGAGAAGGAGATGATTCCAGTCAATAGTAAGCCTAAATTAGATATTCGACTTAGTGACTTGAAGCTTGTTTTGGGACCAGAACTGAGGATAGTTTATCCTCTGATTCTTAATTTTGCTGCCAGTGGAGAGCTTGATTTAAATGGGATAGCACATCCCAAACTGATAAAACCTAAAGGCATTTTAATGTTTGAAAACGGTGATGTGAATCTTGTTGCAACTCAGGTTAATTTCTTTTACAATCTTCTGTAATTTCTGGTGTGCAAAGTTCAGCTTCCTCAATATCCAGTATGTATTAAGGTCCTGAAATAAGTGACATCTAATTCTGTTGAATTCCTTTACTTTCTTTGAACACAGGTTAGGCTTAAGAGAGACCATCTGAATATAGCAAAGTTTGAGCCTGATAATGGACTTGATCCGATGCTGGACTTAGCTCTCGTTGGATCTGAGTGGCAATTCAGGATTCAAAGTCCGGCTAGCAAATGGCAAGATAAACTGGTTGTCACCTCTACCCGTTCTGTGGAACAAGATGTTCTTTCACCTTCTGAGGTAACAACGAAATGTCAAAGCATGTAATTGTTGCATTCATCTGGAGAGCAAAAGGAGTTCATAAAACATATTCTAATGAAGCTATTAGCAATGCACACAAGTACATAGAAGTTCTGCAACTTACATGCCTGGTCTGTTGTTAGGTGTGTCATCTTCATGCACTGGGACTAATTCCCATGCCAAAAAGAGTATGGTCAAATAATATCTTGTCTGGTTTAGTGGCATGATGTGGGTCACCGTAACCTAGAAATGGTTTTAGGTCGAAATGGTTTTAGGTCAAAATCGTTTTAACAACTTTATAGCACATATGTTTCATGTTGTCTTAAGATGGTTGTGTTTTCCCCTGATTAAACAGGCTGCTAGAGTCTTTGAGAGTCAATTAGCTGAATCCATCTTAGAAGGTGATGGCCAGCTTGCATTCAAGAAACTCGCAACTGCAACCCTTGAAACATTAATGCCAAGAATAGAAGGGAAAGGAGAGTTTGGACATGCGAGGTGGAGGCTAGTTTATGCGCCTCAGATTCCCAGTTTGCTTTCTGTTGATCCCACGGTTGATCCTCTTAAATCTCTAGCTAGTAATATTTCATTTGGTACAGAAGTTGAAGTTCAGCTTGGGAAGCGCTTACAGGTTATATTTTCTTGACCTTTTTTTCAGCTTTGTGGTTAAACAATTTATTCCAACGAATTACTAGAATGATATTAATATTTCTTGTTCACAAGGTTTGTCTATCAGGTTTAATAGTAATAGCTATTGTCTCAACTTTTAACACCCTTATTGAAGTAGTGTCAACTCTTAACACCCTTAATTGAAGTGGTGACGAGTTTCATGTGTTCTGTGTGATGTGAAATATGATTTACGACAGTAGCTGGAGAAGAAATTTAAGGCTTGAGTTGGGGGCTGAGTGCAGAAATCTTTTGATTGCAGTCTGTGAATCCAATAGGAAAGTAAATATATCCAGAAAAAAGTAAGCAATTGAATCAAGAAGAATTAAAACTTTGTGTGAGAAACTGAAAATTGTCAAGAGTGAGCGTTTCTCCGCCACCATGCTACAGAGGAGAGTTTACAGCTGTATATGATTCATCTTTAGCTGAAGCACCTCTTTTTTTGGACTTTCTCAGGCTTCTGTTGTTAGGCAGATGAAGGATTCAGAGATGGCAATGCAATGGACATTAATCTACCAGCTTACAAGCCGACTTCGCGTGCTCCTTCAATCTGCTCCATCTAAACGTCTCCTTTTTGAATATTCTACTACCTCACAAGACTAGCCTAAAAATTCTCCTTTGTAAAATTTTAGTCTATAGCAGACACCCTGTCCCTAAGTTCCAAAAGCTAACACTCCCTCCATCTGCCGGTATATATGTGACGGAGCTGAGATTGGTAAGAAATAGCTTTGTTTTTTATTGATTGTTGTAAATATAAAACTATTCTTTTCCAAAAAGGAATGAAATGTTGGTACATCTCATGGTGCTGAGCAGTCCGCACAAATTTCCTCAAGATTATCCTCAAAAAGAAAATGAAAAGACAAATGCTTAGACACTTGAACATCTGAGGTTGACTGCTTGACTTTTTTTAGTATTCATTGATGATGATGCAGATAATTCTTGATTGACTGGCATAATAGATACATCTCAAACAACACTTGAGTGATTTTATGCAGGGTTTGGCTGTGATTACTGCCTTACTAGTCAAATGTTTTGTTTACTATTCCTTTTTTTCTTTTTTCTGATTTCAGTTAAAATCATATATATATATATATTTATTTATTTATTATGACCATAAACATGGCTCTATTATTTGAGTTGTAAAATGAGATTTGTTATAATTTTAATTTTCCATTCCTAATATATGACACTTATTCTGAGTTGTCTACCAGAAATTTCTTGTGCAGTATTCTTTGCCAGTTTGATATTACTGGCAAGCTACTCATTATATGTTGATTATGTAGAAGCTTTGTCTTCATTATTCGAGATATATTACAAAGATGGTTTGATAGCCATGCAAAGTTCTCGTAGTAATGGCATGTAGTTGAGAACTCTGCCTTAGTTACTCTGCGTTGTACTTCCAGCACTTTGAAGGATTGAAACTCCTCAGAATTTAAAATGGACAGTAATCACATATGTTACATCCACCCAACCCAAGCAAAGATTTGGAATTGAAAACCCAAATTTCAACTGTAAGCCAACAATGGATCATCTCACTATTTAGGCTAGAGGCCGTGGTTTCAATTTGGTGACTTGTTTGCCTTTTCCTATTTTCGTGCCTTTTTGGTATTATGTCCAGTTGAATTGGTTCTGATCTGTTTTGGGACGCCACGTTAGTTTCTTGAAGTAGCATTTTCAGGGGGCATGTGTGGTTTTTCCTATTTTTGTACCTTTTTGGTATTAAGTCTAATTGAATTGGTTCTGTTCTCTGATCTTTTTGGGACACCATGCTAGTTTCTTAAGAGTAGCATTTTCACGGGGCATATGTGGTTATCTTGTTGGTGCTTTCATTTCACATACTGGAAAGATAGGTCAAATCTTTCATTTTGAAACAGACTAATCTGAGGTACCAGCACAGTAGCAGTTTTGAACTGCACTGAAATGATGCATTGCTACGAGTAAACTGTTCATTCTAGTTTACAAGTAAACTGAGGGCTCAGAATGTTTACACAGTGGTTTTCCAACCAAGAACCAAGCCTTCAGGAATTTTTTTGTGTCATGCATCTAGTCCTATTTAGAAAGGTAAAAAAAGAAAGCAGGCTCTAATGCTAGAGTTTGTACTAACCTACAATTTCTCAAAATTCCTAATCTTGAATTCTGTCCACTCGAAATACAAACTGAAAATGATAAAAAAAAAAAAAGAAAAGGAATCTCTGGCATATGTGAATAAATAAGTTGAACTGTCACCAAAATCTCCAAGGATCCTTGTATGGAGGAACATAGTTTTCTGTAGGAGGTAGAAGACGGAAAGATGCCACAGTTCTCTGCAAGAGGGGTCCCATCTGCAATATACAAGATAAGATGCCGACTCAAACTTCAAGCCAACATAAAATAAGTCTCCTTCAGTTCAATTTCTAAGCCATGCCGAATTTCATTATATCTCAGTCCATCTTACCACCTTTTAGAGCAAAATGGCATCATATTTCATCACCTTCCACTGGTCCCTTTTCTAAAATAATGTGTACAACACATGCGATTTCATGCATATGTTGGATAATGAGATTGCCATTATACTCTAATCAGATGAGTAAGCGCTTCACTAGATAGGGAATGCTAGCGCTCAAGATGCAAATTGTATATATTCATGTATGTTGACAAAAACCTCATTCCCTAATCACTAGATAACTGATGCTTACTAATTGTTGAAGGACTCAAAAGGCTTGAGTAAAAAATACTTACATCATTCCATTGCTTGCTGAGTGTTGAAGCACTCAGAGAATATAAATAGCCTGCAATAATACTTATGGTAAGAAGAGATCATAAAGGAATCTAACAAAAGAACCACAAGAGTTTAACGGTCTACATTGATGTACACCTCTACAAGATCAATAATTTAAACCACAAGAAGTTGACTGATCCCAGAAAAAGATCACATCAATCCAGCAACTTTGTTTCACAAATGAAAAGAAAGGTCTCAGACTAAACAAAATTGCAGGGTCCCTTATCTGCAACTTTGAGAAAAAGTTACTCAACTGAATCCTAATTTGTCATAACCAAAGTTACTCTTCATGGTAATGTTTTTTTTTACATTTTTGTGTAATAAATGATAATAACATGCCAAGCTTACCATCTCGTTCAGCAGTTGATGCGACATAATGCCTGAAAAGATTTGATTCTAGTGCCTGCATGATTGAACACAGAATCACGACTATTACATTACAAGTATCTTGCTGGAAAGTATCACAAAGGAAGTAAACTTACAATTTTTGTTGGCGATTTTCTTACAAGGTACTCATAATACCAATATGGTACACCATCAACCTAAGATGCAACATCAAGAGATGCAGAAAAGCAGATACGAACAGTAATATTCAGTCTTGACAACACGTTAATATGAGGCAGTTAACCCAAAAAGAACTCACCTCTGATGAATGTGCATCAAGGACAGAACTTTCAGCCAATCTCTGAGTAGAAGTGACCCTCTGTAAGAAGTTCAAGAACGATGGCTCGTTGAAGTATTTCATAATAGCCAAGTTCATGTAACAAACACTTCGACCTCATTAGTGGAAGACTAGAATCTAAATCTATTTAGTACCAAAGAACTAAGAATTTATACGAATAAAGTTTCAATGATCCTATGAATGTACATCACTTGATTTTACCATTTTCAACATTTTAATCTGTAGTAGCATGATATTAAGAAACAAATGGGAATGCTAAGAAAATAATTCTGCATTTACCATGTCATAAACCTCCTTCAGCATGAAAATTGGTTGTCACAAACAAATATATGGAGCTTGTTTCATTTGTGTGTGTGGAGGGGGGGGGGGGGGGGGGGGGGGGGGATTTTGAGATTATATGACCAAGTCATGTCCTAATGCTTTTTAAGACCAGAATAAACATTATCGCACTTGAGTTGTGCTTAATAACTTTGAGGTTAGGGACAATGAGGCTCATTACCAAAGAAGATTTATCAGCTAATACGGAATCAGCGACATCTTTGGCACTCCATGCGCTTTTTTCCTCTGACTTCAAAATCTGTGCATTTGGAGGACCTATCTGAATCATAGATGGGCTAACTGATTAGCCACTTAAAGTGCCCTTACAACCATCAACAATGAAAAGACTAGGGGCATGCATGGCATTACCGAGACAGAAATTACAAGGTTATCAATGAAATCCACCCTCTCAGAGACAATGCGGAGTCGTGCATCAGCTGCCAGATATTTCAATCAGCATACAAATATAAAAAGGCAAATCTCAGTAATTGCAAATTGCATCTGAAAGTGTTCCATGACTTACGCGACAATGGTGCAGCTGATGAATAACGCTCTGGTTTTCTGGATTCCACCCTTCAAATAGATGAAAAGAGTGAGGTTCCTACAATTTAAAATGCAGTATAAGGAAGAAGAGATACTGTGAGTTAGCTAAGAAGCATGTAAGGACCAAGTTATCTTGTTGCAGCCAATGAAACATTTGTCTTCCGCATCTCAGAAATAAAGGAAAGAAAATATACATTAAAAAAATACACAGTTCAGCATCTTTTAGCAGTTAACAGAAAACAGAGTGTTAGGACCACATACATAACGTGCACTATATCAGAATCTGATAGCATTTACAATCACTCAATAGAAACTTCTGCAAATCTGTTCAAGCTATCAAGGACAAATTGCTATTTGGTAACAGTCTAAGCCTTCAAGATTAATCAGAAAACACATCCAAATTTTGAGCTTGAACTTAGAAATCACTTAAAACATTGTCAATACCCAAAGTTCTTCCAAATCATCAGATTATCAGTTTGAAACTTGACAAAATGCTTACCATTTGAAGGCCAACTTTTTGGATGGAAGTCCGAGAGGATACGAATAAGAATAAGCATTTATGTCGTCAATTAGATGAGCCATTTTAACCTCTTCCTCAGCATCAGAACCTGCTACATTCATACCATGAAGAACATTTAAAAACAGAATGCAGCAGTCCACAGATATTTGCAGATATTCAATTTTCCCGAGAGTACTGCCGAAAATTGCAACAATTTTGAGGTTAATAAGTTTTACAATTTCTCGACATCGTTCTACATTTTTTTACTAATTCCATTCTAAACTCCTCAAAGTCTAACTATACATCATCCAATTAGCCATAAATCCTCAACATGTGAAAGACATATTCACCAATTAACGAGTACAACTTCTTATGATATTTAAGGATAAGAAACGAAACAAGAACAAAAATATAAATAACGGGGTTTTACTTGAAAAGGGAAGAATGAGAGAAAGTGAAGTAGAAAAGCCAATGAGCATCAAGTTCCTCCTGCAAAAAATCCCATTTTGCGAAGTGGGATTTGAAGAACAACTGGAAGATGCCATGATTTTGCCATCTAACTTGTATTTCCTTTGCCTTGAAAAAATCCCACTTTGATTTCTAAACAAGAAAACAGAAAGTGTCAATTTTCTTTCTTCCGTAGCACTACTGCAAAAGTGTACTTGTGAATGTGCAGATAAGAAGTAAGGAAAGAATGTAAGAGCAACAATACCTGAAGAAAGGTAGAGATGGAAGAAGAAAATGATGGTTGAACGTTAGAAGAGGAGAGGGAAGAACTGTCACCATTACTAAAGGATCAATCAACTACAATGAATTGTGAGAGAGATTGAGGAGTCCTCAGTTCTTGAAGCTCTCCTGTTCTACTTAGAGATGTTTGCTCATTTGCTCCTAGCTTTTGCTTGCTGCTGTGGAGCGTTGGAAAAAAGGAAATGATTGGATATGTCATTCAGTTGTACGGTACCGTTTCACATATAGATTAGGGATAATTTCAGAAACCTCCCTTGAGGTTTCTAACAATTTTACTCGACTCCTCTCAGGTTTAAGAAATTACACTTACCTCCCTTTACATAGTAAAAATACCTATAATGCCCCCCACTTGGTAGAAAATTTTAAATTTAAGGCAATAAACTTTCAAAACCTAAAAAAAAAATTTATTTTTTTGTCTCTTGTCTATTTTCACTTCTCTCTTTTCTAATTAATATAACCTGTTATTTTTTTGTTTCAATTTTGTTGATATTAGCAAATTGAAATTACAAAATCAATAGAGGGAGTAGATTATGTATCAAAGTAAAAGCAAATGAAGAGATTCGCAGTGACAAAGAAATAAATAATGAAATTGATGATTGAAATAGGAAGAAGAACTAAAGATGTGAAATTTGTCATATTTTGTTTGTTGTAAAAAACTTTTATAACATATCAATAATTACATAAGGATTTCTTTCATTGAATTAGAAATTTTTTATTATGACTTTATTGTGGAGGTAAAATTTATTCTCTACTTTTAAAATATTAATATTTTTAAGGCCATAGAATGGTTATAATAGTGATTTTAGGTCAGATTAACTTGTATTGAAAAAGTATTTGAGCATTGATATTTTATTTGGGGTATAAATTGGTTGTCAATGGGATTTTTGTGTGTGCATGTGTGTTTTTTTTTTTTTTTTGCGTAACAAGTATTGATATTATATATGCAATTTGAGATATTTTGGACAGCTATTTGATTTTAAAACTTATGTTTGGATGGTTGTTAGGGATTAGATTTGTTGATTTGTGCAAAGTGTGGAAGAAAATGATTCTTAATTTTGTACAAAAGGGTAATTTAGGATTTTTGTGAGAAAATTTAGGTTGTTGGACCTACATTATTACTAAACAGTAAAAGTAGGGGAGGCATATATAATTTTTAAAACTCAATGGGAGCTCTCTATAATTGTTAAAAACCTCAGGGGGGTTTGTGAAATTATCCCTATAGATTATCTACATTTTTTCTTTTGTCATCTACTACAATCCCTAGTACTGGCTTTTTTTTATTCTAATATACATTCATATATATATATATATATATATATGTGTATATGTATATGTATATATATATATTTTGGTAAGGGAGGAGGAAGGGGATACAGTAGCATTGTATTAGCCAAGTTAAATGCTTTAGAATGTTTATGAAACTCAGATTAAGCTGAAAATTCTGACCAACGTATAAAATAGTTCAAAGTCCATTTGTTTAAGTAATCAATTAGCTACTATCCCAAAATCGCAAATTAACTAATTAATTAGCTTGATTTCATGGACTGAGCTAACGCTTTAATGCAGCCCTATGTGAGACTACTTGGTCAAAAGTACTACTAGTTTTGTGTTTTTGCTACTAACTTTTGATACAATTCAAAATGGGAAAAATGTACATTTAATTGCTGGGGCACCTTTTAAATTTCTCAATATTTTGGCTACTGATAGGGGTACAAAGCGAGTGTAATTAAATCGAATATTCTAGTGTTCAAATTTATTTGATTATTTTAATGAGTTTGAAATTGTGTTTAAATTATCGAATATTTTAGTGTTCAAATTTATTTAATTATTTTAATGAGTTTGAAATTGTGTTCAAATTCGACTTTTTTAGTTGTCGAACGAAGTTGAACGAATTTTTTTTATCAAATTTGAAATTTGTTAAATGCAAAATGTTGTTCAAACTTGATTTAATTAGTTAACAAATCAAATTCGAACGAACTCTTATCAAATCGAATTTCACTCAAACATCGTATAGTTTGATTCACCGTCCAATCGAATAACTAATGACCATTTTGGAAAACAAGACCATCATTGAATTCAATTATTTTAGCCCCAAAAAAATAAAAATGAAAAACAAATGGACCCCACTCCACCTCTCCACAAGGCGACAAAATTCATGTAATGTAAGTTACCATCGACTTTTTTAGTTGTCGAACGAAATTGAACGAATTTTTTTTATCAAATTTGAAATTTGTTAAACGCAAAATATTGTTCAAACTTAATTTAATTAGTTAACAAATCAAATTCGAACGAACTCTTATCAAATCGAATTCGACTCAAACATCGTATAGTTTGATTCACCGTCCAATCGAATAACTAATGACCATTTTGGAAAACAAGACCATCATTGAATTCAATTATTTTAGCCCCAAAAAAATAAAAATGAAAAACAAATGGACCCCACTCCACCTCTCCACAAGGCGACAAAATTCATGTAATGTAAGTTGCCATCTCTAACAAGTCTAAATTCTGAATTTTCTCAACTACGGGTCTACACTAAACCAACCAATCAAACAGAGAGTGGTTTTCACTTGCCATTATTTCCTGACGTGGCAGTTTCTGAAAGGTCAATTATGGTACACCTCATTCACCTGAGAAATACATCCCCTCAACTTCGCCTCTTCCCTTTTTTGGTTTTAATTAATTAGTATTTATTTTGCAAACCATTAACGCCACCTCGGCCCCCTACTAAATGAGTAAACACATTCACATATTGTAGACACAAGTAGAGAGAGAAAGTAGGCGGGTGCAAAAAAATCTCTCGAAACTCGTCCCGTCGAAGCGATCACGGAAAATTGGAGTTTCGATTTCAGTTTTGATTCTCGAGCGGTCGGTCGATCGATCGATTGATCACAGTTCAATACTTCATCAATAAAGGTAATTTTTTTTTCTAATCAATTTTTGATTGCTTTGTTTCTGGATGCTGCCTACGGCGAGAGCTTTGAAGTAGCGGTACAATCGTTTCGTTATTTAACTTATTTTTCAGAGCGTGGTTTAAATTTGTTGTGAATGTTGATTTGTGCATGTTTTATGAAAAGAGCGTTGAATTTGAGATATGTGTGAAGAAAGCGTTGAATTGGTGGATCATGGCTGGAATTTTGTTCGAAATGAAGGAAATCATGTTCGGTGATATGTGTTTTTATATTTTTGTTGTCATTTTCAACTTCGGTGGCTTTACGACGAAATTTTCTGCTCGGAAATGACCTAGAACCGCCGCTCCATGGGTGTATGCTCTGCATACGTACTCGTGAAGTTGACATCTTATTATGTACTCTTTTTTTTTTATATGTGATCGATAAGGTTTAAGCAAAGATTAGGTAATTGAATGAGGTTTTTGGAATAGTATAAGAAGATTTGTGAAGACGTTTTTGTGTTGTGTATATTAGGTTGTAGCAGTTAAATTTGCCTGTCCGTGTTAGTAGACATGCTTTGATTTCTCAAATTCTGAATGAAATTTTCTGATTGGTTCATTCGAAAAGGATAATTTGGAAAATGAAATAGTTTACTCAACTGTCAAAGAGAATTGAGGAAGAATTAGTTTTTGAGTACTGTTGAAGATGATGCAATTATACTTTGATCTTCAGATTGATGTTCTGGATGTTTCACATTCTTTATCAGTACTTTTGTTGTTTACTTGAGGTATAGAGTGAGTATTCGGAATCCTTCCTTGTAGTGATTGTGTAATTGTATTTTTAGGGATTTCTGTTTATATTGTGCAACGAGATGGATTGTTTTGTGACATTGCTTACTTCTGCATTAACATGTATGGATGGCGAAGGAAAAAAATATAGGTGAGAAGTTAAATAATTAATTCAGAAGGATTCATGGTTGACTAAATTGAAGTAAAAAATAATAGCCATATAGGTTAATTAACTAGATGATACGTTGTAACTGAAACGGGAGTAAATGGCAATTCTGAGTGCAAAAGTTAAATGTTGTCAATGAAATTTAGCAAAACCTTAGGAGCGTGAGCTGTTTAATTTTCACCCCACTTCCTCTCCTGTAATATTCTTCATTCAGCAGCTAATTCTTTGTCCTTGATGACATAAACCTTGTAATTCTTTTATAGTTTTAGTGTCTCTTAACGAAATGGTGCCATGTGGGGCAGCTGTAGTCCTTGATCTAGAGCAGTTGGATACAATATTTTTAGTTACTTAGGTTGACACTTATTCTTGTGAACATATTTCGTTTGACAGCAGTGTGAAGAAATATCATATTTGTACTGCAGCCCTTTGGTCTCAGAAAACCATAAAACTCATGAACTGTAGTACTTTATGGTACAGCATCTTAACAACATAACTTCATCATCTCATTGACTTCATATACTAGAACTTGAGACTTAACCTTTGTGGAGCCATTATGGCTTGAGTTGACTTTTGACTTTCAAGAAATAAGCCAATGTGTTTGGTGCCTTTTAGTATGAATGCTGAAAGCAGGGGTTAAGAGAACTATTGAAGCCTTGCAATCTTGAACTTGTGTTGTCTAACTGGGTAGTATTGTGAGTTCAATTTTTGGATGTGGTTTTCATTTGCAGTGGTTGTGTTAGACCTTAGGGCGTGAGTCCTTCTGGCAGGAATGTATTCAGTGAACCATTAATTAACCACTTCATTTACAGCTAAACAGTTATTCGTCATCACTAATCCACCATTATTATGCTGCTTTTTTACTTCCTGATTACTGGGTAATTTTTTTTGTTCCTGTCTTGTTTCAGTGAACTCTTATGCACCATTTCAATGAAGGCAGGAGCATCTTCTTTGAATCCTTATGCGGAATCATATGTGCCACTATCTAAAAGGAGGGGAGCTGATGAAAGAAACGATTTTAAATTTCCAGGAGTACAGGCAAAGAGAGGAAGTGAGTCTGCTGTATTGGGACCTCGACATTGGGATCCTACAATACAAGCTCCTCAAATCTATGACAGCCATTATAGTGATGCTTTCTATGCTGCTGAGAATACCAAACTGAAAGGTTATACTAGCCCTGGATTTCATGGTTCTTCATCATACAGTCTGGCTGAGACAGCAGAGAAGGCAACCTTCGAGGAGGAGTCTGACATTGATTTGGCGTATCTTCAGATGACATTTCCTAGTGTATCAGAAGAGTCTCTTGCTGACGCCTATAAGGCGAACAATTATGACCTTGATGCCACAATTGACATGTTGACCCACCTTGAGGTAAGGGTCTGAATTATTTTTGAGATCAAGAATTATAGTTCTGGTATAGAGGCAATTAGAATTTATATTCTTCTGAGAGTTTTATTTTTATTTTTTATTTTTGTGTGGTGAACTTGTTTATTAGGTAAGTGGAGATTGGATTGGAAGTTATTTTATTAGTTTCTGGGTTTAGGTCCAGTTAGAAGTTTTGTATGCCTGATAGTAGTATGCTGTGAAACTGCACTTCCTACGTAGCTGATCTTAACTTGTGACTTTGTTGCATGGTACTGCTTTTGCATTGTCTGAAACACACTCAAGGAAGCATGTTGCCGCTATCTTTAACCTAGAGAAGGATTTATTTTGCTGATGAGTTGTTCTCCATTGCTGATTCGTAGCTTACCTGTTTGTTACCTTAGGGGAGAAAAACGAAATTATTAATTTTGTCCACAGATTCTTAGGAGCTTGTAATCAAAACAATTGTTTCACTATTTCTTTCTGTTTCAAGGTTTTTGTAATTTAGCATACCTAGTCAATGATTGCCAGTAGTACATACCCTCTTTCCAATGCATACGTGTGGAAAACTGTTAGTAGATTTGGGTTAAATGACATAATAATTCTTTGAACTAGAATTGGTTTAATAGAGATGGAAATAAATGCTTGACTGGTGCTTCTGTTTGTTTTTGTATCAAGGAAATTCAGAAGAAGTATTCTTGTTGATTGTCAGCACTTTTCTGTTCAATTGTCTTTTCTTGTTATGTAACTGTTCTTGGTTATATAATTCTTCCAGTATTTTGATGACCTCTTTTTTATCGGACTTGCAAATGATGATATATTGTATTGATCAGGAACAATCTTATTTTTGATTGCTTATTTCCTTTATTTTGATAGATTATATCTGTCTGTTGACTGAGAAGATGATATTCCTTTTTAATTTTTATTTTTTTTTAAATTTAGGTCATGATCCAGGCAGCATAATAACATATTGATGGCTTATCAACGCAAGTAATAGGAATAATTTGCAACTTGGTATTTCAGATCTTTTGTATTTCCACACTGAAATATATCCAGGAATCTGGAGTAGTGGATTATTGGTGAATATTGAATTTGTCTTTGTTAAAGTTACGAGTAGATTTTCCTGGATGCCACATCTCATATCTGCATGGTAGATGTTAAATCTTTATTCTGCCGAACAGTTGATTCAACCAAAACAATAAATAAATAAATTGTTGATAGATTATGCTGACTAACACTTGAATATCTGGTTTTCTGAATCAGCAGCTTTTCTTACATTGTGCTCACAAAAAAAAAAAGAGGATCTTACATAGCTTCTGTTCAAGAATCCTTGAAAAAATATGATGTATAGAGGAATATGATACTTAGGATGCTGGGTTTGATCTAGGCACCTTGAAAAGGTGTGTCTATTTGCATCAAAGAAACATATTTTTGCACTCTGATAGAGGTATAGTCGTTCAAATGTAGAAGTTTGTTGCACAAGTCAATCTTGATTGTTGTCCTTAGTTTTCTGGGACCAATGTCAGAGGCTGCTCACATCATGGCAATGCTCGAGTGTTGATGTTCCAATTCTTTCACCCTATATGGATACTGCTTAGACTAGTTTGATTCGCACTGTATTTAGATTAGATTCATGTGTCATCCGTTGTCTTGCAGGCCTATCCTGTTGATTCTAAGCTTCCTGATACACTGGACATTGGTGATGTGCCAGAATCTGGGAGTGCTGGGGAACTCCTGAAACTGAAGGATGTGAACACTGAAGGTGGTGCTTCATCATCTGGTTTATCAGGCATGGCCCCTGCCGTTTAGTTGACTCCACAGCTGCCCAGTTTCCAATTTTTGATTTGTCAGAGTGGATTCAAATCTGGTTTTGGGGATGAACTTTTCTTAGAAGGAGTCAGGATAACAATAGTCTCTCTTTTGTTGTTGTATATAGTCGTCAGATGCTTGTGCTCAGATGTCTTACAGTCCTGGGTTCATTGTCTCTGTTTGATAGGTCAACAGAAAGTGTGCTCTGTTGGTTGCGAGTTGCCAATTTCAGCAAAAACGTTGGCCAGGGTAAAGAATTGGGAAATTTTCCAAAAGCAAACGGGTTAAAATTGTCGATATCTTTGATTTCTAGTGTGTAGAGGTATGTCAAAATGGCTATCGTTTCAAAGTCTATTATCTTGATCTGAACCGAAAGCCGGAAAACAAATTCTGCTCAACGGTAGGGTTACTCATCCACTCGCTATATTTTAGGTACGAACTGACAAATTACTCAAAACATGGCACCAACTTGCATTGAATCCACAACATGCATCTTCCATGCAAGTCATTTTGCATATTAGAATCAAATAATAATTACAAATAAGTTTTTTTTTCTGCGTAACAGCATATTTAACCTAGTCTAGATTATTTCTACTCCTACTTTAGCCTACTCTTGGCGGGAGGGGGGGGGGGTGTTGGCCCAGTTGAACCGAGAGAACCGATGGAGACGGAACCATCATCGGATCAGACGGGTGCATCACATATTCGTTTGGATTTAGAAGAAATCACATATATATAATAGCATATTGATAAAAGATAAGGTCTGAATCATTGATCTCCCACTCCACAATTTATGTGGTGGCCAACTCCCCTAGAGGAAATTAGTTTAATAATTACAAATAAGTTGAAAGAGAAAATCTCGCGCAATGTGTAACTTGTAGTCCGATTCTAATTTGATCTTATATATATATATATATATATATATATATATATATATATATATATAATTTTGGAATATAATGCTATTAACGATGGCATTAACTAAATAAATTTGTAAACTAAATGAATTGACCTGAACTTGTTTGCTCTTAGCCCATTTGCGACCAAGTGCTAACTTTTTCCCCGAAAGTGTACATCATATCGTTTATACACTTTTCCTAGCAGCAAATTGCTAGTAATCAAGAGCAATTAGTGTGTTCCTATTATGACAATACTTTCGTTATTTGAACTAATAATCTTTCAGTAAAGATGCAGTTAATATGGAGAAAGATGAAATAAGTAAAAGCTATTGAGGTGAAATACATCTATCACATAAAATGACACAAAATATTTACAATTGAAAAGGTGGGAGTTACATTTAATCAACACGGTATTGTAACCTGGCTCATGTAATCTATCTTCCATCTTATCGATATTCTAAAAATTCAATTCATGCAATAATTGATATCAATGTTCCTTCTCGTTATATCCTTTCATTCCAATTGGTGGAAACTACCATTAGAAGCTTTTGTATGCGAGGTCTCATAATGTGATTAAAGGCGTTAGAGGTCATGGATTCTAATATGCATTCTCTCTCTTCCCGCTTCTTAAATTCCATTTCTCTCCTACTAAAAGAATTTGATCAAAAAAGGAAGGACAAACTCCACTTTGCACCCTAAACTTCAATTTTGGATGTTTTGTGCTCTAAACTCTTAATTTTGAATATTTTATACCCTGAACTCTCAAGTTTATTCTATTTAAGTCTAATCAATGACAATTTTTACAAAGTTAGTTACATAGAAACCAAACAAATCAATGATAATGTGCTGAAAATAATCAAAATGTGCTAAGATATCATAGTAAAATAAAACAATGCATTCTCATAAATTTGCACCATCTTTTATATCGTTAATTTTGCTAACAACATTACTAATTGAAACTGTATAATTAAATGTTAATGTGCTAAAAATGGTCAAAAAAGCTAAGGGATTGTAGTTTGAATAAAATAGTACATTTTCATTAATTTTCACCATTCTTCATCTCATTAATTTTGCCAGCGTAATCATTAATTGGACTTAAACGGAACAAACATGAGAATTAAGTTGCAAACTATCCAAAATTAAGAGTTTGGGATGTAAAGTGTTCAGAGTTAAAGTTCAGGATGTAAAGTAAGAAAATTAAACAAGTTCATGGTGCAAAGCAGAGTTAATCCCAAAAAAAAAAATTGATTAAAGGTGATTGGAGTGGCGAATGGATTCGAGCTTTTTCCACAGTTACCATTTCTACGTTGGGTCCATTATAAAAAGTTTTTCGGGCCAGATCCGCCCATCTACTCTCGTTTGTGATAGTGGAGCCTTTTCTTTCATTCAGAAACGGTAGCAGTTTAAAAAAAAAAAAAAAACAAAAACAAGTTTTCAGACGAAAACATCCTTCTTTCCCTCGTCACTTCATCTCCTGCCATTTTCTGGGTTTAGAAGGGTTTAGGGTTTTAGGATTCTTTTTATTGATTAATAGTAAAAAAAAAAAAAACCAAAAAAGTTCAAGAAAATCTCCTTCTAGGGACAGTGGCTAATCTCATGAGTTTCGCTACCTGTCAATCATCTTATCAACAATCTTGGTTCAATCTTAAAATCCTGGAAAATTCAAGGGATGAAATTTTGCCTAACCCTTATCCCGCCAAGAATTCCCAACAGAAAAATGTGTTTTTTGTATCATCTTATGACCTTTTCTACATCTTGTGCTGCTCAAAGTTTGGATTTTTATGAAGAATCCAGGGTGCCCGAGTTAAATTACGACGAATTAAAGCAGAAAATGCAGACGCATGCTTCCTCAGGTTGTCTTAAACAGGCATTGGACACTTTGAGTATGATGAGGTGTGTGCCCGGAAAGCCCACAGTTTATGATTATAATTCAATGATTTATTGTTATTTGAAGTCTGAGCATGTTTTGTTCGACGAGTTAGTTGAGGTCTATAATGGGATGAAAAGGTTTGGGCCATGTCCTAATGCGTTGACTTATAATTGTCTCTTGAATGGGATGGTCAAAATTGGGAGGTTGAAATATGGGATTTTGTAGCAGAAGAAATGTGTAAAAGTGGGTTCTTGCCATCATTTAGCTGTTTATCGAATTTGTTGAAGAGATTAATTCTGTTTGGTAATTTAGTCGATTCGTTAACCGTGTTGGAAATGATGTTGAGGTTGAATTATGTTCCTACCGAACCCACGTTAAATACATTGGTTCTTGGTCTAAGTAAAGCTGGGATGGTTAGGGAGGCGTATTTTGTGTTTTCAATTCTGCTGGATAAGGGGTTAGTACGAGGTGCTTATAATTTTAATCCTGTACTGTGGACTTTTTCCAAGTTGAATGGTTGTCGTTGTGCATTGGCTTTTTTCTGTTTTCTTCAAAAGAAGGGAGTTGTACATAATGTGTGTTCATATACAGCTTTAATTTATGGATTTTGTAAGGATGGTTTATGGGATGATGCTTTTCGTTGTTTGGCTAAAATGGAAGCTGATGGCTGTAAGCCTAATGTGATTTCTTATACTGTAGTTGTTAAGTTTTTGTGTGACAATGGTAAGGTTGATGAAGCATTAAGCCTCTTGGGAGTAATGGAAAAGAAAGGATGTAACCCAGACCTAGTTACTTACAATATTGTTCTCAGAGAACTTTGTCATCACAATAAAGTCGTTGAAATCGGTGAACTTGTTCGAGTTATTCATCAACACGGATTTTCTCCTGATCCATATACCCATTCTGCATTGGCAGGAGGCATGTTGAGAATGGGGAGAACTGACATCGCCAGCAAAATTTTGCTTGACATTATTCCTAGGAGTTGCTCTGTTGATGTTGTGGTATATAATATATATATCCATAGTTTGTGTTGCACTGAAAGATCAGAAGAAGCATTGTCCAAGATGATGTGCATGACGGAATTAGGTTTTAAACCTACTCACGTATCACATAATACAATTTTCAAAGGAATGTGCAAAGAGAAAAATATTTATGAAGCTTTGACTTTTTTTGGCCGGATTGATTGGTCCAGAAATGGGCCTGACTTGATCTCATTTAACACAATCCTGTCTGCAGCATGTAAACAGCACAAATCCACAATCATTTCCAGGATCTTGTACCAAATGAAATATGCAGGTTTCAAGCTTGATATTTTCAGTTATACTTCTCTAATTCAGTACTACTGTAAGGTTGGTAAGGTCCAAGATTGCTTAAAGCTTTTGGACTCTCTAATGATCAATGGTCCTAGTCCAACTACAGTGACTTTGAACACACTTTTGAGTGGTCTTTGTAGAAACCAATTGGTCGGATTGGCACAGAGAGTGTTCAAGTATTTAAAAAGCTTTGGAGTTTCACCTGATATTACCACCTATAATATCCTGATTTGTGCTCTGATAAGGGAAGGCGAGTATTTGTCAGTGTATCATCTGTCAGCAGATATTTACAGCCAGAGATTGAAGATGGATGTAATAACCTATAAATCTATGATTTTTGTCCTTTGTAAAGAGGGAAAGATATCCTCTGCTCTCCAGCTAAGGGATCAAATGCTCAAGAGTGGGATTGCTCCAGATATTAGTGTTTATAATGCCATAATGAAGGCAATGTTCAGGAGAGGAAAAGTGTGGGAGATTATCTTATTACTGAAGGAGATGTCAGTGGAAGGGTGTGAGCTAAATGCTGCTTCTTTTGAAATTTTGAAATGCACTGTGATGAAAGGTTATAGGGAGGGCTTTCCTAAGGCTGCGAAACTTTTAAAACTTGTCATGCACAGCAACCGGTGGAGTGAGAATCAGGTACCTCATGGAGAGATTCCAGGATAAATTAGCAAGAAAAGCTCTTTCAAGAAAACCTCAGTTTCGTTGCTAATAGCTTCTGATGAAGTCTGGGACAACCTGACAGGTACGAATTACGACAATATTGTCTTGTAGTCAGAAAGCATTTTGATCTGGCCTTGGATTTTTGATCTGTTGAGCATCCAAGATAATTTTTCTAAATCTTAAAGAAAAAGGACACAACTAAAGATATTTCTTTATCCAATAATTCTTTACATAATATTGGTGTCTGTAAACAACTTTAGTGGAAAGATCACGGACATACAATTGGGATGATCTCCATGTGATGTTCAGTTCAGTCCGTTCGTGTAATGAAAATATCTAACTTGGATCTTGACAGTTGGATTACTGGTTGGATACCATAAAATAGTAGTGAATAAGGTGATTGTGCATTTCATTCCACATTCGACCGCTCATTTCCAACACTTAAAAAAATTTAAAATAAGCAAAAGTAGAAAAGTGGTTTCAGCTTTATGCAGAGGATTCTGTCTAGCTTTAATGTCTTGGTAGAGTGCACTCCCTCTGAACAAACTCGATGATTATCATTTGGCACATCAGAACTAGCCAAAGGTTTCTAGAATTGTTCCAGTTCTTTTTTTCTGCATAGAGAGATGGTTAATGACAAGAGAGTGCCATGGTTTTGTAAGATCAAATTGAGTTTGTTGTCTATGTTTGATTCTGTATCTTAATGTTCATGAAAGCTGATATAATACATCCAGCAGTTCAAGAGGAAATGAGGCATCTTGTAATCATTTATGTTTCTGATGCCTAAAGAAATGATCAAATGACCCTTCCTTGTGATTGCTGACCTCAATTATTTCTAATTTTCTGGGTACAAAGCCATAACAATCGTATTTTACGGCTGACAAATAGTCTTTCATTATTTCTTTAACAGGTAGTTGTCCTCATTTTTCTAAGTAGTTTCCTTTTGTATCTATTTGCTTGCGTCCACAGTAAGGTCACGTGGATATTATCATTTATTTAAATCTTTTAGTTCAAAGTGATTTTGATTAAATTGTCTTTGTTTGAAGCAGTGATATGCATGCCAAAGGGGGCACCTGGACTTAAGAAACACAGCAATGAAGGACAAAATCTTGGTTCTTCAATGAACTTGGCCTTTCGTTGGTTGGGATTGCTAAATTAAGGTAAGCTTCTCTTTCAGGTATCCCGGGGGAACCTAGGCAAATATATCATGTGACTTGCCCAACCGTTTTTGTGATACTTTTGGAGCTCCTCCTACTTACATTGTTTTCTGCTTTTTCCAGTACTTTACTCTTGAGCTCAAAAAGGTTAGCCGTGCTCAACAATTTTAATGGTCTTCATTTGTAGTGGTGCCAAGACAAGGGCCTTACTTGTACAAGAGTGTCGAAGAACTTTCAAGCAAACTTTTAACAACCTTCAAGTCTGACCATAATTGGAAGACTCAGAAGCAATGAGTATACTCCATGCAAGAACCATTTCAATCAGGCTCGTAAACGAGGCTGGCTAGGAGCATGTTTGCATGAAACTCGTGTATGATTGCTTGAGGAGGAGCCAATTCTTGCTTGTTTACAAGGATACTTCTGGCAGATCGCAGTTTCTCAAGGGAAATGAGAGTGGAGCTGCCAACACAAAGGCGTGCACCCCTACACAGGAATTAATACCTTCGTGATATTCATCATCATCCTCGAAGTACAAGTTTGTTGTGCGATCACCATTTGCAACAATCTCATAGCTGATAAGGTGACACATATAGTTCCAAACCTCCATGGCATATCCATTCTTCATAAACAAATGATCATTCCTTTCTTTCTTATGCTCGAAATAGCACAAGTTTTCTTGCCAATCTCAGACTTCTTGTGGTCTCTCTCCTCTGATATTCCCCTAGCATGTATAGGCTAATGACCATCTTGTTTTCGCTTTGAACATGTAAAAAGCTCTGTTTGTCAGCGGACAAAAGCTTTGTAGGTAATTTCTTGATCAGCCCATATAGGAAAAAGTCTCCTCCAAAATTGTACATGTCTACTTGTATATTCATCCCTTTTAAAGCACAGTCTGTACGGTTAAAAGAATGTATATTATATTATCTCTTACTTATAGTCTTATGCTGAGTTTGAAAATGTTCGTATTACATGTTTTGCAATTTGAATTGTACATTCTATCAAAAAAAAAAAAAAGAATAGAAAAAGATAAAGAAAAATTTTGTGTGATATAAGTTGAAATACATGAAGGTTTCATGGTGGATAATCCAGACTACAATTATCCTTTTGTAAATGACTATTGAACTTTTGATCTAATGGCGAGGAAGAATCTCTTAGAGTTGTTTTATGCTTTCCTTCATTAAAAAATTTAAAGTATTCAATAGTATACTCGTCAAGTCTACAGGTTCACTCCTAATCCTCCCCTTGCCCCATAACATAGATATAGAGTAGATTGTTGACGTTAAGATAATTTTTAAAAAAAATCCTTTTATTCAAACAGTCAATTTTAACGTCTAGTTAAATAGTCTTAACGAACATGAAAACTATCACATGAACATTAACTAAGGACTAATGTTTCAGTACTCAACACTAAAACTTCTTTTCTTTTTCTTTCTCTAGTTAACTCAAAAAATTCTAACACGTTAATTGTTCTTCATCTGGACTGAAAATTGTTAAATAGAAATCTAATGGCATGACTTAGCATCTATAATTCAAATTACAGAGTTACAGATTCTATATTTCATGTATGTATGTATGTATGTATGTGTGTATATGAATAATACTTGAAGAAAAATACACAAATTAGTTGGAAGACATGTATTTCTACCACTTTGATAGATGGAGCCATAAAATATTAATTGTATAAGAACAAATCCATCATTTAATTAATCTCAGTTAAACTATCAATGACAGCCCTATATCACAGAATCTTACGACTAAATCATGTTACCTCAAAAACAGCCAGATAAACGGCACACAAGGGAACATTGGTCTTTTATTTATTTGTTTATTTATTTTTGATAGTGGGAAACATTTGTCCTAATTCAAAGGAAATTAGCATAATTGCAAGTTTGAGAGTTATAAGCATCTTTTAATCGTTATTTGTATTTCAACTTTCAAAATTAAATTATCTAATTAATCTCCCAACCTAATGTATTTTTTTATCCTTAATTCTGAAATTTCAGGTCATTTCACCCCTTATAATATAGGCACTCATGCGAATTTTCAAGATTGCAGGCGTCACAGAGCAATAATTGCATTTATACTGTGTCTATGATTCTCGAGATTTAATTGTTGTAATGTGATTAATACGTTGAAACTTATCCTTAATTGTATAAATTTTTCAAATTTATTTTATCCATTGATTTCAGATCTGTATGTATCTGTGCCATGTTTGATTTATATATTTTTACCATTAGTGTAGATTTATTGAATAAAATGATATTTTTTTATATACCAAAAAAAAAAAAGAAAACCCCAATTAAAAGATAAAATAAAGAAAAAGGTACAACTGAGAGGAGGAAAGTACAAATACAGGTGTTCATGTACGAGTTTCCGTTATTATAGTTGAAATCCAAAGACAAGAAGTCTGAGCCAACCGCAAAATACGCTACTCTTCACGTAAATAATATCAACTAACAAACAAAAGTGTTTCATTTTACTCTTTCTAATGATTAAACAAAAGAGGAAATAATAATCTTGAGCTTCAGAATTTTGCCTCTTCAGAGTTCAGATCTTATTCATGACTGAGTTTTTCTTGAGTTCATACATTTTCGAGAAGTACCTGCAAATAGAGGAGAAATGCCATGAAAATTAGCCAAAGTTGATGCATGCTTTGCGCTAAAAGATGGGGTGGTCTTAATTCTTAAAAGAAACAGAGCATTCTCTTTTTGATCTGATGAAAAAAAGAGAGATAATTGAGAATAGATACATACATTACCTGTGAATATATAAATATATATATCATGGGGGTGGATTATTACAACATATTGAAGGTGGGGAGAAATGCAACAGAGGATGATGTGAAGAAAGCATATAGAAGATTGGCAATGAAATGGCATCCAGACAAAAACCCCACCAACAAGAAGGAAGCTGAGGCCAAGTTCAAGCAAATCTCGGAGGCTTATGAAGTAAACCAGCTTAGACCATATTCCTTTTCGCTTTTTTTCTCTAAATTCTTTAGAATTGTTGTCACTTTCATTTGTCATCCGTACGTTGTGATTCTGACTTCCTATGTTAGAGGATTTATTGTAAACTGAGTTTTCTGCTTGCTCCTTTTGATTGGTGATGACAAAGCTGATACTTGATAGAGTCAAATGTTTGGTTGTTGCGAAAATAGCCAAAGATTTGGATACAAAATGGCAAAATTTTATTGGCCTATAATTGAGGCCAATCTGCATAAATGATGGTTTTCATTCCTTACTCAGGTCTTGAGCGATCCACAGAAGAGACAAACCTATGATCAATATGGTGAAGAAGGTTTGAAAGACATGCCTCCACAAGGTTCAGGAGGTGGATTCCAAAATGGGTTCAATCCAAGAAATGCAGAAGATATCTTCGCGGAGTTTTTTGGGAGCAGTCCCTTTGGATTTGGATCAGCCGGTCCTGGCAGGTCCATGAGGTTTCAATCTGATGGAGGAGGGCCATTCGGAGGATTTGGTGGAGGTGATAACATTTTCCGAACCTACAGTGATGGAACTGGTGCCTCCATGCCAAAGAAACCACCACCAGTGGAAAGTAAATTAAATTGCAGCCTTGAGGAGCTCTATACAGGATCAACTAGGAAAATGAAGATATCTAGAACAGTGGTTGACGTGAATGGGTAAGTCTATTCTTTCACTTCTTTCCTCATAAACTTCAATATAGTGTGCTCTATTATTTTGGTTTCACATGGAACTTTCCAGCTAACATCAAAATGTTATATTTCCTTTTCTGGCGTTGACGACCATACCTTGTAATTAGAGCTTGCTTTTCTGAACAACTTCATGATCAACGAGTACATTGCAGTAATAATTGGGAAACTTTACCCCCAACCACGGTTAGTTAAATGATAAGTGCTATTGCTCGAATGGAAAAAGAAAAGAATAAGATGGAATTCTCAATAATAGCTAGCACTCATTGAAGTTAGTATTACCAACTAGAGGGTTGATGCATCCCTTGAGTAAATTGTAGCTCCTGTTGTTTCAAGAAACTGAAGGCAAGGGATGTCTGACCAGTTGACTTCAATGAACTCAACACACTGTGGCTCAAGGTTTGCCATCACGGGTCATGGTCGCGTCGTGATTGCGGTTGTTCCACATTTGTCGCGGTATACCGGTTGAATATCGGATGATACGCACATTGTAACACATAAAGATTTCCAAAAAGTTTGAAAAAATTACTAAAATTAGAAAATACCAAAAAAGGTATAATCTATAAAAATATCCGAGTCGACTACGAGTTGACTTGGATATTTTGGCCGATACCATGTATCACGAATTTGAATCAGCCAATATCGGCCGAGTTAGAGCGAGTCACTGTGGATATGATATTATCCGCGATTCAGGGATCAGTATCGTACTGGTCCCTCCGTTTCGGTTACAACTCGGCCAAGTCGTATCGAAATCGGCCGATATTGATAACCATGGTGTGGCTGCCATGTTTCTGTTAAGAATACAACTACATCCCTGTCTTGCGTTGTCACTTAAATAGTAATGAAACTGATTCTTAGCCATTTACAATCTAGTTATCAGATGCGATCCTTTTCAATTGGTAACATTAAGCTGCATCTCTTAAACAGAATGCATCATCTTTTGTTGTTTGGTTGCGAATGAGTTTTTCATCTATGTTTGAAATATTACAGTGAATGTATGATCACGTAATCTAAGTTGTTTTATTATCTTCACTGACCACCCTTGTGACTAAAATTCCTTTAGGAAGATGTCAACAGAGACAGAGATTCTATCCATTGAAGTCAAGCCCGGATGGAAGAGGGGAACAAAGATAACATTTCCTGATAAAGGGAATGAGCAGTTCAACCAGCTTCCTGCAGATCTTGTGTTTGTGATTGAAGAGAAGCCTCATAACATATACAAGAGAGATGGTAATGATCTCATCATGAAATATACAGTGACACTAGCTGAGGCATTAGGAGGGACAACAGTAAACATCACAACGCTGGATGGACGCGAATTGTCAATCCCGGTGAATGACATTATCAGTCCTGGTTATGAACTTGTGGTTGATAAAGAGGGAATGCCTATTGCAAAGGAGCCCCGTAATAGAGGTGATTTGAAGATCAACTTTGAAGTTAAGTTTCCAACAAAAATGACAACTGAGCAAAGAGCAGCGATCAAACGTGCTTTAGGAGGTTGATATCGTTTAATGTTAGTTGCCCATAGATATCGTGTTGTCAGCTTTGGCATTTATGCTGCCATCAGATCACAGCTTTCTAACAAGCTGCAACCATTATGTATAGAATTTAAGTATTGTAGTTATTAGTGTGTAGATTTAGCAGTATGGAAGATACTTTTCCTATCAGTTCTCTTTGATTGGGTTAAGGTACTTGCCTTTTCACACGGAGAGAGATGAAACAACGCTGAAAAAGAGCAACTGGCTGTACTTGAATTAACTAAAGAATGGACCATGAACTTTGAATTTCTGGAAGGATGATAATTCAGCTTACAAAGAGGAAAAATGCAGTGTTTGTTCATATTCTCCAGTTTCCACCATAAACCAGAAGGATATAACCCTGAACTATGCAAAAATAATACTAATAACACTGAAACGGCATGAATCTTGCCAAGGATAGAAAGGAAAATTTTGATTTTGGTCTTCAGGAAATTTGTTTTCTTGGATAATTTTTGACTTCATTTACTAGTGGATGGAGAGATAGAGACATGGGGTCACAGGAGGAATCTGACTTCTAGTTCTATACGGACATTGTTAGAACAATTTGGTGAGGAAAAATCACCATAATAATAAATACTCAGGACTGACCTGACTTCCTTTCTGAAAGGGCTCCTACTGAATGTTAATGGATCTTGGGAGGAACTAGGAAGAGAATATACAATGAGAACATCATCAACCTGCCTATATTGCGAATCTGATGGAGATTGGAGGTGTAAAACAGCAACAAGAAAAGAATCCGGTCAAAGTAAAAGGTTCTGTCATTATGCTTGTACGAGTCTTACAGAGTTCATTGGAATCAGAACCAAGGGCCGAAGGCCACGCAACTATGAGCATATAATCTCGAGTTTTAGCCATATTTGTTATAGCTTTTTGCCGCAGTTAATAGCCGAAGCAACATGAATTTGCAACATCTACGAATACGAGATTAAAGAAAAAAAAACATAAAAGCAGAGCAACTTGGACGGTACTGAACTTCGCTGATCCTCTTTCCTTGTTGTGCTAAAAAAGATCTAAATACAGACGACGGTCGCTGCGGAAAGACATCCCAAGCATCTGAAAAAGCACTACTCCTAGTCGTTTTCCAGAAAGTAAAAGGCAAAAGGAACTACGGAAGACCAAAAAAACCCTACAACTTAATTTACATTGTATGGAACTTTTGATTTTAAAGGGAGAAAAGAAAAAAAAAGAAGGAAAAGAAGCTAGTAACCCCTACTTCTCGTACTATCTTGTCGCTGTCCAGATCGAACCCCAGGCATCCTGTAGTACTGGCCTCCACCTGGCACGTTTCCGGGGTTGACAGGAGGCTCTACCCTCCTGTGGGCACCCTGATGCCAAGTAGCAGGGGCTTGAGAAGGCACCATTGCTGGATTCGGCTGCTGCTGCAGATGTGGTGTTGGCAGACCAGTTTGGCTACCATAGGTGGGTGGCAGAGGCTGATGAAAGCCATGACCAGGTTGACGGGGCTGATGTTGCTGATAGGGCGCTTGTGGGCGCCATTCAGGAATATCATCATCATCATCATCATCATCATCATTCCACGGTTCAATTCCAAGACCAACATCCGAAACTCTATTGCCTAACCACCTATTATTACTGGCACCAGCACCAGCACCAGCACTAGCACTAGCACTAGCTTCAGTTTGTCCGTACTTGTGTATTAGTTCCCTAATTTGGTCCACAGGCCGAGCAGCCATCCTTGCCCCCTGATGGAGGTTCTGGGATGAAGAAGGCCTAGGGTTAACGTTTCCAGAGAAGTTAAACTCAGGCAAATCATCATCATCCCGGCCACCAGCAGGCGGGCCAAAGCCAGGTGGTATATCACTATCATCATCATCAGAAGGTGGTGGGATTACACCATGGGAAGGGGGTCTATTGTGGGAAGAAGTGGGTGTTGCTTTGTTCATCATATTCACGTTTACATTAGAATCTTTTTCTTGCTGTCGCCTAGATGTAAAATGTTGCCTTTTCAAACTAGTATGTTTCTGGTGTGATGACGAATTAGGTGATAATGTCGAACTTAATTGAACTTTTCTCCATACAATAACTCCGATTAGACCATTATCGGAAGAGTTAAAGATGTCAGTGCGGTCCTTTGAGAGGTAGTGGCTTAGCATATCAACTACTCTTCCTTTTGTTGGGCACAAATAGAGTTCGGCGCCATTGGCTGGCTCTGCAAAACCCAGCCTATCATCCGAGACATATGATTCAATTGCCTGTGCCACTCCACAACGTTAAAAGCAAGCCACAAATAAGCAAAGTTAAAAGGCAACTGAAAAAGGTAAAAAATGTCCTAACCTCACTTAGGTTGGCCCGCTCACTTTCAGCCAAGTTGTCCTTCAGTACAAAATGCATAACCTGCACATCGAGCAGATCTATATCAGACCCCTAAAAAGAAAAATAAAAATCAACAACGTGTATATTACGCTGTTATATTTCTGGTGCTTTTAGTAAACCAGTGGTACAGGGTGTTGCCGTTTATAGCAGCATTTCCCTATTAATTCTAACCGTGTTTGAAATCGTCTTCCACTACTACCATAAATTCTCGCCCTGGTCATCCATTGGCTGCTAAACAGGGATACAGTTTAATATACAGTGATTTCTTAAAGTGAAATGTAATCGCGAGTGACATTTAGAGGCATGATCTTTGGTCCCATATCATCTGTCCACGGTAAATCCAGCCTCTCAAGAATTGAAATTATACACTGTTTCTACATGGGTACTTTTAGTCAGAACGCAGAATTATTGTATAGTAAGGAGGCATCCATCAACCACAAAGCTTTTGACGTTGCCCGTTCCAAAAATTTTCCAGTAAGAGAACAGCTTTTACATCAATTCGTCAGCGCAATAGTATGGATGTTAGTTGCCCCATCTGCTTATGGACATTTAAAGGGCTTAGTCTCTGAAATTCGAACAAGAAACTACTTTTGAGCCTTGATTGGAATATATGCAACGTGTTGATAAAATGCACTTCAGAAGAACAAGCATTCTCGCCCAAATACCTACTTTTTCCATAGATGTGGTTGCTACCCTGTCGCTATACATTCTTATCAAACCAAAATTATTGTAATAACCAAGTATTAGAAAGCTCCCCCGCTGCAATAAGCAGGAGCTTGAAGAGTAAAAGAACAAGAGACGCATATTAAAGCCTATGAAAAGAAGGGGGCCTTGAGGTACCATGACTGCACGTGATCGTGAGTTAGGAAGGTCTTTAATGAACTTCTCGAATGCATCAAGTCTGACTCTGCCCTTGACCTCCAGGGAGCTTGGCCACTCTGTTACTGATGTTTTCTCACCACTGAAAGACAAATAGCACATCAGCATAAAGTAACACATCCGTATCAAATTCCACTTACCATTCTCCTACCCAATAGGATGGTCACATCAGATAAGCGTATCATCCAAACAGAAGAACAAAGGGGGGGAGTACTTGTACCAAAGAACACAAAATACACGTCACTTCTGTTTAAAGGTCTTTAACAAAATCTGTCAATTGGAAAACGGGATATACATGCATCTAAATACTAGTGTCAAGGATCCATATTTCCTACATGAGGTTGTAGAAAAAGATGCAAGTATGATCATCAAGTCAGAGACAACACGGGTTCTTTCCCTAAACAGACTTCAAACATCATAAAGGAGAATGCCAAGATTATCAAGAAATTTGAAATTTCTCCAACTTGCTTACATTTTAATCATTAGGTGTTATAATATCCTCCATGTGGAGCTTCAAAAAAATCACTAAAATCACTTTGTAGAATATCTTCTCAAAAGGATCGTCATAACCAGCACATCCACAACATTTTACATTAGCATTATCTATTTTCTACCTCATAATTAATTACCTTATAATTATTACTTTATATTGGACCTAACATTCTAAAGAAAGAAAAACACCATCAATTAATTTTGGTACAACAAACACAGCACAGGATTGCTCTTTCAAAAACAAAAAGAGGAAGAGGAAAAAGAAAAAAGAAAATAGTAAAGGTGCCCATATATTTCATTAGGGTCACCAAAAACCATACCTTACGAAAACGCCAAACGTTTTGACATTTGATGATGTACTTAGCTGCAGTGCACCTTCCCAAGTATGTTCAACTGTTGATGCATTAGTAGCAAGATGGGTAATATTCTGTGCAACAGGACTTTCTTTACGTTTCTCCGACTCAACTGCAGCATCTTTCCTGACAGCATCATCAGCCTTATCAGGGGTATCCCCATGATCTTTGGATGTTGAATCAGAACCTCCAACTTCATTATCCGTTCCAGTGTGATCCTTGTCTGAGCGAGGTGTTGACCGCCCAGCACCAACTTGTAGATTCTCAAATGGAGGCTCAGAATTAAGGGATTCCATGAATTCATCTAAAGAAATGATTGGGGGAAGAAATTCCACATCTTTCAATTCATCCACCATCATTCCTTGCATCAAATCACTTCCGTCACTTGGAATAATAAAGCTACCTGAGGGATCCTGGTTTTCTGAAGCATTCTTCTGACTTGCAGTGTTTTCTTTGTCATTCGTATCATCTAATTCAGGAGAACGCGTTTCCGTGCTTTTAGATGGAGCCTGTGAAGGTGAAGAAGATCCGCCAGAGACATCTACCGAAATACCATCATCCTCCATTTCCACTTGATGCTCACCCTTATGAGTCTTCTTAACCAAATGTCTTCTAAGATCTGTATCAGGCAAAACTACCATTTGAGCAAGCTCCTCTGCTTTTGCCATCCGCCACTCTGAGAGCTCCTTTGAAGCAAGGTCTTCAGCAGTCATTGAACAGAGTCTGTCGGGGGTAATTTCGCCAGACATGACTCTTTCTCTGAGATCTGGATTATTACGATCTTTCAAATTAAAAAGAAGAGACCTTCCCTTTTCTTTGTACTTCTTGTTTACACCACCAAACAACTTAAACAATTCAGCTTCAATTTCAGAAGCTAACTTCTCTGGAGATTTGACTTGCTCACTTGCAGTTGCACCTCCTTCAGCATGTAAATCCTCGGTTTTATCGGTACAAGGCTTTTCTTTCTCTTCTATTACTTGCATATCAAGATCTAAGGCCCAAGAAAGCCCATTACCCTGCAAAAGTTCATCTTTAACAAAGAAATTGTCACTGAATGAAACATCATCATCAGGCAAAAGAGTAGGGTGTCCTGTGGATTCACTAGTAGGAAGCTTAGTAGGAATTCCTCGAGCATCATCAAATTTACCAAGCAAAGCAGACTCCCCCAAAGCAAAAGATTCATGGGAGCCTTCGCGTTTTTGTTGAGGTGCACCAGAAGCAACCAATTCAGATCCATTAGACTGAGAATCAGTTGCAGTTTCGTGATTAACACTCACATCAGCATGATTATTTGCTGTATTTGGAGTTTTTTCTGGGTTTTGAGATGCCAAAAAAAGTGCAGCAGCTAATTGTTCCCTCATTTTGGACCTCACTGCTCCAAATGATTCAGTCTGCACTTTGAAGGATGACTCATTTTGCACAGTTCGACTTTTTGGAGTCTGCACCCGGTGCGAGGCTGTTCTATTGGATGTGGAATCATTTCTTACCATTTTCTTGTTTGATGCAGGCAGAGTTTGCTTGACAGAAGGGCCTACTTTAGACTGCATCTGCATGGATTTTTTATTAGGAGATAACGGCTGCAATAACCGGGGTGAATTGGGGGAAATTCCTATCTGCATGGTACGCTTATTTGGCATTCCCACATTCTGAGGGCCAACATTTGTTTTGGCTTCCATCTCAGCCTTCCTTTTGCTTGGCAGAAAAGCCGTTTGCGAACCTAGATTATTCAGCATGCCTTCACTGGCTCCAAACCCTAGAATCCGTCCTTTTGGTTCAATTTGTCCAATTTGGTTCGTAGATACCATTACATTTTGGAACGCAGAACTTTTGGGCATTAGTTCAGCTGTTCCCATTTGCTCGCTTGTTACCGTAAAATGAAGCGGCATAGGACTGCTGGACACATGCCCCACAAAATTCTTTTGCATGTCTCCTGTCAATGAATCTGCTTTCTCAGGTAAATGATCCATGTGTACCATCTGCCCATCTGGAAATTGGAACTGCTGGGAAACAAGTTGGTTGGACATGACAAATCAATGAATTCAGTACTGCAAAAATATGCAGATACAACTGTGGTTGGTTGTACACTGCAATAATGATTACAGGACAAGAAAGTGACCCTCCAAGCCTAGGCCATCTTCAAAACCAAAAATGAGAATAGATCCTGCAGCCAGAACAACAAACAGTTGAGCATTCTATAAAAACTGTATCCATGCAGCATCAATCTTCTTAAAAAACAGATGAAACAAGTAACACATACGTCTAGCTATTATTGCTGAATTCCATATACTCGGAGAACATACTCCCCAAATTAACTCCATGATCATATCTGTTCCCGAACAAGCAAAAGGCATTTGAACAACTTCAAAATGAATGCCTTCAAAAAAATAATCTAAAATCCAAAAGAACACCTCCCTAAAACATTTCCTAGCTAGCTGTTGTCTTAAAACAGCCACATTACCAAATCCCTCTGACTCTTCTTATGCAGTTTATGGCAAAAGCCCAGTACTAAGAAAGTCCCTAGTCACCAACAGAGTTCTGCATGGCCATGCTTTGAGGCAGAAGCATACCATGACCAGCAACAAAAAATTTGTAATTTATCTTTAGTTCCTATTGAACAAAAGGAAGAACATAGAAATAACCAAGGAAACACCAACCCCATGCTTTTCGCTAAATCTCCATCTTAATAACACAATTATGGTTTCTTTTAAAGGAAGCTTCTTTTTCCTTTATTCCCCAAATGGAGCAGAATATCAAATGCCAAATCAGAATAGAGAATACAAAATCGTAGACATCGCTGGCAGGAAAACCAAGAATCCCCCATTCCACAACACCCCAAACTCCCCCCCCCACCCACCCACCCAAAAAAAAAAGAAAAAAGAACAACATTAACACACTTAAAAGTTCAAGAAGCATTCAATGAAATTACATACACGAAACACTATATAAATATTCCCAATATAGCAAAAGAAATAATAAAACCTATCAGCAACTTAAAACCTTCACTTTGGTTTTGTTAGGAAATAAATAACGTACTCTAGCCATTCTTAACAGGAGAAACCTGCAGTAACATTGTTTAGAAACCTAAAACTTTCTATTCTCACACTATTTTTTACTCCGCCCATGCACACCGGGGGGCCAAAAAGGCAAAACTAAATAAAAAAAGATACTCTTTGACCAAAAAAAAAAGATACTCATTATCCAAGAAAATTACATCGAGAAGCAGTTGAAGCTTCGGCAATAAAAACCCTAACTGATGGTTTACGGAAAATTTAAACCAGGCCGAAAAAACCACACTTCCACAATAAAAAAATCAACAGAAAGATACCAAATCTCAATTCCTCAAGACTTCGTGTTTGTCATGCATAGACAAAAACTAATAAAAATTAAAAACCCTAGCTTACATGCAACGAGATTCCTGGATAAATCACAGGACCCATGAACCAAAATAAAACCCTAAAATTGCAATTTACATATACAATTTGATGGAAAAATAAATTAAAATAAAATAAAGAAGAGATTGATTTATATAACGAGCGCGAGATTTATTCACCGCACCAAAAATAGAGAGAATGCCTGAAGTGACAAGCGCTTAGAGTCAAGGTGGGAAAGGGCGGTGGCGGCGGCCGCGGGACGAGGAGGAGAGCGATTGGCGGTGGTTGGAGTTGAGAGTGGCGAGAGTTTTATCCAGCTTTGCAGAACGCCAGGGAAAATGAAAGCCCTAGAAAGTGAGGATTGCAGAAGATCCGATTTGTTTTATAGTAGGATCCGAGTCAAAGTGGGTTATTGGGTCAGCGGGTAAACCGCTTTTTTGACGAGTGGTTCGGGACTGGGTTGAGTTAGGTGTCCACGTGGATAGTTTTTCTTTTTTCTCTTTTTTTTTGGTTTATTGAAATTTAAAACTTAATCCTTGTGAATATTGGGTAGTTCAAGACTTGATTTTCCAGTTTTATTCTTGCAAAAAAGATTTTCATTCTCATTTTTCAACATAGTTTGTGAATTTTGGAGAAATATAAACAAGAAAATAAATTTTTGCATTTTTTTTCCTTCAAAGTTTCGAAAAAAAAATTGATTTTGCATTTAAGTATTATTTATTATTTTCTTTGCTCTTTAGGCTACTCATTAATTTGCACATTTTTATAACTTGTTAATTGCATTTTTGTTACTTTGCACTTTTGAAGGAAAAAATTCTTTTCTCTTTTATTCTTTTTTTCCACTTAAAAACCCCATGTAAAAAGAAAAGTCATCTTACATCCAAACTGTATGTCAGTTTTTCTTTTTATTTTTTTTGTCCCTAATTCTCTATTTTATTTTTCTTCTTTATTCTCTTCAAAATGCTAAACGATGTAACAAAAACCTCAACTATATCATATTTTGTTTATTCCAATGTTCTTGAACAGTAACTCAAATGCAATTTGCATACAAGAAAATTAACTATAAATCAAGGATGTATATATAATTTACATTGCGAGTCTGTAACCAACTAGCTTATGGTTATAGTTAGGTTTATGGTAAAACCAAAATGGATATAGTTAGGTTTACGCTCTCAAGATTTTGGAAATTCTTTACTCGCTCTCTTAAAATATTAAAAGTTTTCAATTATATCCTTATAAAACTTGAACTTTACCCTCTCAAGCCTTTTATAAAAAGTGTACTAACAACGCCCCCTCGATTACACATTATTATTAGCGTTGCCCCTTTCGAATCTCAACCTTTGATTTTACCACCGGAAAGTTAAATAGTCCAACACCAATCTCTAACTTTGAAAATGTATACTCATGTGGTGATTCTAAAAATGTGATAGTTTTTGAAAAGAGGTCTAACATAGTGGATGATTTGATTGATGCATTTACTAAATAAGTTTCTTCGATGAGCATATTCATTCCATGTCTTTTCCAAGAAGTAAATGCTTGAAGAAATAAGAAAATGCATTTCAAAAATACTAAATTTTCCTTTCTAAAGTCTCGCTACCAATGTGCTCCCTTTGTATTGATAACACCAACAATATGGATCTAAGTCATAAGATTAGTCGATATGCTCTGAACATAGTTTGTGGTGAGGAGAGGGCGCGCACTCCTGAGTGCTACCATGCACTTTTGTGTAAAATTTTGGGCCTTTGCCCAAAAACTGTAAAGTGACAATCGTTTAATAAAATTACCTATCGTTTCGGGGTAAAAAAAAATAGAGATGAGAAGCTGAGGATTCCTGGGACGTGTAGAAGGAGCAGCAAAGAGGTGGGAGGTAAGATAGGCCGTGTGTGGAGGATGGGATGCTAGGCACAATTTTAAGTTGCAAATCTTCCGGTTTTGCTTGTCAACAACAGAAGTTCCCCAAGCATTTTATTTATGCGTGCAGGTTTCTGTGCCTTAGGCTCCCCACAAATAGACGCTGGGAAGTTCCCAAAGCAGTTCTTAATCCAACGAGCCAAAATGTATGTTAGCGGGCAATCCAAATATCAACATGTAAATATCCAACAAATGCTGGTTTCTTTGTGTCAAAAAGGAAACTTCTACCGTCTTCCTGAATATGGAAGCTGCATCCAATGTTTCAAAAAACTGATTTTCGTTCTTTAATGAAGGCTTTCGGTGATCAAAAGAAGGGGTAAAGTATCAAGTAAAGAGCCCAAAGGTAAAAGTTCATCCATTCATCACTGGCAAATTCACCTCAGCTAATGTTACCACCTCTTACAGCATTGCAGATAAAAGAATCGTTCTCCTCTTTGTTCATGTAAGCAACATCAACAGACAGCAAGGTGATAATACGCAGTAATTTCCCCTTTCACTATCCAACCAACTTAAGCAGCAGCATACCAGATTTGAGCTGGGGAACAAACTTATAGTTCGCAGCTAGTGGAATACAATTCTATGCCTTTGTCAAGGTACAAATCTTGCAGCCCAAAAGAACAGTCAAAAGGAACACAGAGGGATAGCCTTTTAGGCAGCTAATCCAAGCATCTGGAAATGCAAGATCTCAAACTTATCGACATGGATTGCATATGGCATATGCAGATTCCGAAAATTGGCAGCCTAATTGGTACCCTGTCACCGAGCTGCCACCGCATCGGTAAGAGATTGTAAAATGGTCTCACCAACCTCAGCTTTGCACAGTGGACATGTGGCATTCATTTTAAGCCATTTATCCACGCAGTCTTTGTGAAAGAAATGATTACATGGCAATTCCCTGAGCTCATCATTATTCGCATACTTAGCCAAACAAATACAACAAACCTGTAGAAACACAAAATAGAATCATTTGGAATCTGCAAAGATAATTTATCTTCTAAAAGTGAAGCCAATCAAAAGTGGAATAACCATCATATGTCCATAATCAGCGGTTTATATTTTCAGCTAATTAACCAGCCATGACAAGCAAATTTAGCGAAGAAGAAGATAAGGAAGCAGAGATGACCCACACATGCTTAGATGGATAAAGGGTTCATAGGTTAGAACTAATTTTGTTACCAAATAACCATGAGCTCCATGTGTTTCAAGCCAAACATTTGAAATCAATATGAGTTTAAATTGATGATCTGAAATCATTCTTAAACTGATGAAAATTGCCCAAGGTTCTAATGACAAAATTTATGTAAACACATATTATAGGATATACAGGATAATCTCCGATAGCGAATGACAAAGGATTAGGCTTCATTTCTGAGCTGAACCAACTAGTAAGAATGCCTACCACTCCCAGAAGCCACACACAGCCCCATAACATTTTTTTTTTCTAAATAAATTACTAGAGCCCCAGGATATCAACTCAGTAGTAACAATATTTGACTGTACCAATTGTTCAGATGCTAGAGATCGGGTCTCAGCAGAGCACTGACAAATTAAAAATATAATCAATATTGTTTTCTGCACATAATTGGAACAATATAGAATACTTTCACCAAATAGTGCAGTTTTATATAGATGTCTGCGTGCACATCCAGAGACAAGGACTTAATTACCTTGCCAGGAAAGGGGGGTTTGGTGCCAATCCCCCAAGTTCCTTTTTGGCTTTTATGTCCAGAACTTGCAAGAAATGGAACAACTTAGGAAGGTCTTGTCATTATAGGATTTTGGCACGCTCTGTGTGCATATCTTAAAAATGTATTTATCTATAAGTTGAAGTTTAAAGAAACTTATTATAACTTAGAAGGGGAAGTGGGTAGGAGAATATTTAAGTGGAAAAGGAATATTTTTGGCATCACACACAAAGACATAAAGATTTAGCACCAACAGAATACTCCAAAAGTTAAAGGGGACAGAATTGCAAAGAAAATAATGGAACGTACAGCATCTTCTCCAGATATCACACGCTCCTTCTCCGTTCCTGCAGCCACAATTCCACCTTCAACCCCTCCTGAGCTATTCTCCTTGTCATTGCCACTTTTCTTCTTCTTTGCCTTAAATTTGTAGGTTGGCAGAGAATTAATTGATTCTGACGTGGCTCCTCTGCTTTGAGTGGCATCTTCTCTAAAGCCCATGACGTGTATAATGCAGGGGAGGCAGCAGCAGATTGTCGCACAGAGAATAAATGGCATAGCATAGCCGATACAACTGAATGTAAGAAAAACTATGCACAACCTGAAGACATGGAAAAGTAAAATTTCTTAACAATAAAGACAAAACTTAATTGCCTTTATCAACTGAAATTATATGCCAATCACAAATACCTATACAAATTGGGAGCCTCAGAGGAGGATGAGTGACCTCCAAAAACCCACACATTGCCAACCACAAACCAAACTGCAAAGAAGCAATCCAAAGCCATCTTGAAATATTCTACAAGGGCCTTAAGCCTGTAAGGCAGAATCCAATTCATTAGTATCTACTCTACTTGGTTTGAAATGCTAAAAGGTTTAAGGAAAATGGGTCATGACATGAGAAAAAATGAAAGAAAGGAAAGAAAATTGAGAAATATCAAATAGACAGTGTTTCCTTTTCCTGTGATACATAGGGACCAACTATAAGATGTAAAGAAAATGGCAAACAAAGAAATGTATCATGTATCTAATTCTTCAAGCATGTTCTCAGAATTAAAGATTTCCACTATATCAACTATTCTCCCTGTAAACAAGTTTCAACAACACCCAGACCACAAAAATGTGTAAAACTATATGTTGCAAATAAACACTACAAGATAGACAATTCTGCAAATTATGAACCACAGAGACAAGTGATGGTACTTTAAAGTCAAACAGAAAGGGAAAATCCCACTACAAGTTCTAATCCATTTTATGGAAAAAAGCATCTCAAAGATCACTTATAGTTGAAGAGATGCATCGCTTTCAAATCAAATGCATAAAAGAACAACACTTAGATAGCTCCATTAGGTAATGATAGTGGAAGGAACAAGGAACGTAAACTAGGTTTCTAAATGTTTGTCATAGCAATTATAATCAATTAGGAAATATCACAAAGAGCACATAAAAACAAGATACACTACATAAGCACGGTCATAACACAGCCCTATGTTCCAAATTCAGGGAACTTTTCATGAACATAAACTTTAAAATCCTCTGTTTTATGAATTTAATTTGGTCAGGAATTTCTGGAAATACAGTTTGTACTTTAGATCACATTCAATTGATCCACCTAACAAACAAGAATAAGGGTTTATTGTGTCAGGAATTTTTGAGCCTGACCATTTCATCTCCTTTGTTTTTGAGTTCAATTGTGTCAGGAATTTTTTCAAATAAGGTCTTGAACTTTCTATAAGTTACAAGTGGTCCAAATAAATTTCAAAAGCAGAGGTGCAGTCCAAAAAGGTCATAGATTTCCTATTTTTGGAAAGCTGATTATCTTCAAGAATGTTCAAAAGCTGATTACCACCCAAAACAATGCATTTGTATTTCCTTCACTACAATTAGAATGTCTGCATGGCAACCCTACCTATAATTAAAAAATTTTTTGAAGTTTCTCGGGTCCTGATCACTCCTCTGTCTGGAAATTTAACATAGCAAAGATTGGGAAGTTCACTCCTCTAGTTTCACCCAAGAAGGTCAACATATAAGAAAGTCCTCAATCTCTCCTGGTCTTCAAGTCCTTGTACAATTGTAGCTTACGTGTGTTTTTCATCTTACATCAAGTTTATAGCCACAAAGATCTGCAGATACTGCAATCTGCCCATTAACCTAAAAATTGCTTTTTTTTTGGTACTTGTTAAGTCGTTTATGCCTCAAATATGTTCCTAATGATCTCCTACAAATCATAAAAGCATCAATGTAGACGGGATGCCATGTCTTCAATCAGGTAATGCTTGCACATTCATGGAATTATCGAGAGTTATTTTCTCAGCCTAAGCACACAAGTTTATGTCTGTGTCATATGTTGGCATAAGGACCAACGACAAACTGTTTCCAAGAAAAAAATTAAGGACAAACCAAAATTAAGAAAACATTTATCAGACCTGAGCATTTTATCCTTTCACAAGAGTCACCAGGTCCATATGAAGAAAGGCAATACAGCAAATAAAGATTAAAAATGAAAACCATGATCTCCTGATTTGTTAATAGCCAAATTCAAAATTTAGTATCATTGAACAACTGCCAAGGTAATTATGAACAGCATGAAACTAATGAAGCTCAAATATATACAGATTCCAGTGAAAAACTGCTGTGTAACTTTCCAGTCGAGGATAAAGAAACAATACATGCAACTTTAAATAGACAGTCAAACATGATTAACATTCAGACCTCACATATGATAGCTGATACAATCTCAGAAATCTCTGTATCCAGCATGTAATAGCATTACAATCTGAAGAATGATGTGACAAAAGAACTGAAAATATAACAAAAAGGGTGGGAGAAGTGAGATCTTTGGTACCTTGGATTTAATATACCAAAATTATGGGCAACTTGAGAGTCCGAACCATTTCTCTGACGACCATCAGTATCTGAAGTCCCATTCACAGAAGATCCTACAGAAAGGTCATTCTGAGCCATGCCTTGATTGGACTGAGAAGACTCCCTTTCAGAACCTTGATTTCGATGACTATAGCGCCAATAAAGGAGAGGGAGGATGGCCACACAGCCAGATGCATAACCCACAACCCAAACACGCAATGGTGCATGTGGATGCTCTTGCCTCGATAAAGCCATTACAACAATAGCAGCAATTATTTGGCTCATCGTTAATACTAATTCGGTAGCTATCCACTTCCCAGAATTTAATGGACTCCTATTGCGTCCACGTCCATTTGACCTACGACCAAATGATGAGCTCCGTGCGTTTGATCCTCCTCTGGAAGAAGAAAGTGCAGCTTGATAAGCAGCAAGCCTTTCACTGGTAGACGGCTGATTATCAGTCTGCTGCTGCTGCTGTATGCCACCCGCTATACGATCATGTGGTGGGCTAAAGAAGGATGCTTCACTGGTGCTTGGTATGTCAATAACGTGATCAGTATCATTATGGATAACATTGTCTCCTGGCTCCATTAGGAAAGAAAACTTGCTGGTTTGACTTTTACGATGTAGTCCCAGCAAGGGAACAGCCATTTAAGTCCACCCGCTCACTCAGAGGTGCAGAAATCATGGGAAGCTAGAATAGCAAAATCACTTTCAAACCTGAATCCCTAAAATGTGAGTAACAGTAAAACCCCGTATTTCACCTTCTCCTGATTACCCTAAAGGAACTTCGAAAGCTTCAAATTCAGAAAATATCAATCAATTAACCAGTTCCTTCTGCTCGAGCAAGCAAATTGAAGTAATATCACCAGAATCTCATTCGAAATCACTTGACACCCTCAAAACCAAGATTAAGATCGCTGCTGCTCAATCAGGGCTTTCATATACTGGAAAGACCATAACAAGCAAAATCACTCTTCAAATTACTGTTCAATTAATCAGCAAAAACAATTATAACAATCCGTTGTTTCGTACTAACAAAATGATTTTTACCCCAATTCTCCAAATCCCCGCAAAAGCTAGTTGGAATGAAAAAAGCACCAATCAACATACTCAAAACTTAGTCGCTCAACGAGTCGAAATCATAATCATCTAAACCAAAATCAATCCCATTGTACTATAATAACTAAATTTCAAGATGAGAAGAAATCTTCTGCAAAACAATTATAATTTCCCTAAATTCATGGCTTCAGACAAAGTCAAAAAAATAATCATCATCATCAATCATAGAACCCATTCTCAATTTCACCAGAAAAAATTGAATTTACATTTAATATCATTAATAACAGTTCCATTAAATTATATTCACTGCAAAATTCAAGAAAATCAGAAGATATACGTACATAAATACATTAAAGAAAAAAGGGAAAGTTCACCCACCCAAAACACTAAACAGAGTTAATCACAAGGTTGATTGACATATCTAATGAACCCAGAATTCAGAAAACACAAGAAAAAGAAAAAGACAATAACCCATTAAAGAAAAATTGCCAGAGAAAAACTTGAAGCAAACAGAAAATCAACCCATTGTCTGATGTTATCAGGACAATAATTACAACCGGGTTTCAAATTTAAGTTACATACAGAATTATGTAGAAAAAATGTAAAGATGGAGAGAGAAAGAGCATACTGACCAGTGGGCATGGCCTAAGAGTTGATGATGATGATGATGATGAAGGACGGGATGAGACAAAATTATTCAGACAAGGGATCGATGGATTCGGTTTGATGAGCGACTCAATCCGTCACTCGGGGGACTCGCCTCGCTTTTTACCACTTTTTTTATTCACACGCTTTCTTTTCCTTTTTTCTTCTTTTCTGCGATGAAGAATATTAGTACCATTACATTAATATCTTATAGCTCAGTTTTCTTATTTTTTCCAAGGAAACAATGGAACGGGCCAGTGGTTACGGAAGGGCTATTAGAATCTTACTGGTTCAATATTCGAATAAAAACAAAATGAAACATAAAAGGGGAGATAACATGATAAGCACACAAAAAATATTATTAAAATTATTATTATTGTTCACTTTTGCGTATATTTTAGCTTAAATTATTTAAACTTTTTGGTAATATGAAATCGCACACGTCTCACCTTCTATCATGTGTCTTTAAAATTTTTTTAGGTGATATAAGCACACGAAAACAATAAATATTATCAATGACTTTTTTATATATTTTAACTTAGAACGTTTAAATATTTTAATAGTGTGAAATAGCGTCAATCTCATCTTTTCTTCATATTGTATGTTTAAACTTTTTGATAATATGAAATCGCACACGTCTCACCTTTTATCATGTGTCTTCAAAATCTTTTTTAGTGATATAAGCACACGGAAACAATAGATATTATTAATGACTTTTCTATATATTTTAACTTATAAAGTTTAAATGTTTTGATAGTATGAAATAGCGTCGATCTAATTTTTCTTCATGTTGTATGTTTAAACTTTTTGATAATATGAAGTCGCACGCGTCTCACTTTTTATCATGTATTTTCAAGTTACAAGATAGAATCTTTTTTAGCGATATAAGCACGCTAAAAAAAGAGATATTATCAATCACTTTTCCGTATATTTTAACTTATAAAGTTTAAATGTTTTGATAGTATGAAATAGCATCGATCTCACCTTTTCTTCGAGTTGTATGATAGAAGAATTTTTTTTTCTTTCTAATGATATATGGGTTTGTTTGTCTGGGAACTACTTCAAGGGATTTCATTAGTTAGATTTTTAAGATAAAATAAGTAAATTGGGAAAGTTTGAGTAAATTGTAAAAGTGTATATAAAGGAATAATAAGTATGAACGTGTACTGTATAAATGGATTATCTTATGTCGAATTGTATCCCAATTTAGGGTATTGGGATAATTATTCCATAATGTATACGGGTGCGTATCAAACTAAACTTTAAAATGCAAAATCTAAAATCTAAAATTTAAATCCATTAAGTCATTTAATTCAGTGAACAGTTTGTCACATAATTTTTGGAGTAAATTTTGTTGAGGTAATTCATAGTCACTTAGTCTTAATTACTTAAGATATTTTATTTTTTTTATTGTCAAACACATTTGGCCATATTAATATCTGAACACATTAAATTTAAGTGCTGAATTTGATTATCAAATAGGACCTATATGTGTTCACGTTGCTTAGCCGCGTTATATGAGAATATTTAGAGGAACATATTTTCTATATGTGTTAATTTTCCTATAAACAGAAACATATTTCTTTGATTTTTTTTAGAAAAGAATGATAAGAAGTTGTTGATTATCTGCATCTCTTTATTCTATATTTTCTCCAACTTGCCCTTCCTATTTCTTTTAATCCCTCTTTGTGGAGTCTAAGATGAGCCTGCAAACCGCACATTGTTGTGCTCAATTTTGGCTTGAATTGTTAACAAATTTGGCAATTATGTTTGGACTTTGCTTGATGATCCAGCCGTGCAAAACCACAAGGAAACTCTTTCAAGTCAAATTTGAATAAACTTATTATATTGACTTGTGTGTCCTACATAGGTTTGAATAAAAACATGAAAATTATGATTAAACGTTGTTTAAATTTAACTTAATTATTTGCTAAATCAAGTTCTCCTAAACATTTTATTTATTTGAATTCTAAATTCAAATGGATGGATTTGCATAATTTAAATTTTCTTTTTCAAAGTTAAGGTAATTAACCAGTCTAGTGGCATTATTACATCTCCTAGATATATCCTGAACGAATTGGGTAAAATTTTTAGCTCTTTTTTGAACTTTTGGCCACAGCAAACTACGATATGTAAATGGAGACAGTGAGAATAATTTTTATGGATAAAATTACAAGAAATCATAATAGTGAAAATAACACAATAAAGTGCAATGGAATAATATTATAAAATAAATTCCAAATGATAGCAAATTATTGGACGATTACTAATATATAATTAAAAAAACTCACATATAATACTAACATAAAATTAAAAAAAATCGCCAAAACCTCTAATTTTTGGACTTCATTAACGAGATGGTGAGATTAATTAATTTATACTTTATTGCAACTGACCAAAACCAAACATGACATGTGACGTTAAGGTCAAGCAAAAGTTATGCTTTCTTGATTGGGGTAATTCCATAAACCTCCCCTAAAGTTTCTAACAATTTCACTCACCTCCTCTAAGGTTTGCAAAATAACACTAACCTCCCCTATAGTGTCTTGTTGGGGTAAAATTATTCATATGCCCTAAGATATTATGTTTTATTGGAAATTAACATTTGTCAATTAAGTAATTAGGGTATTAATTAACTGTTAATAACTAATTAATGAAACTAGCTGTTGGAAATTTTCTTAATAATGAACAGTATCCACACAAAATCACTATTTTCCTACCTCAAATTTTGCTGCTTCAAGTGAAAGTGAGATCCATGTTAATGCTTCTTGTTGCTTTTATATGCAAAATGGTAAAGACCTAAAAAATAGTCATTATAATCTAATGCACTAGCCATTGGTCCAACTTTGTAGAGAAAATTGCTTGCTACTTATTTTTTCTTTGCTATTTGCACTTACCTTCCATCACTTTTATTAATATGCTTTTCATTCCTTTACAAAAACAACGTGTACACAAGCATAAAGGGCATTTGTGAAATAAAAGTTTTATCTCTCTCTTCAAAGTAATTTTTTTAATGGTATTTTTTCTTATTTGCATTGATTTTATTACCAAAACCTTAATTTCAAGAGATGTTAGTGTAATTTTACAGACCTCGAGGTAGGTCAATGAAAAAACCTCGAGAGTTTCTGAAATTATCCCTTCTTGATTTTGTCTCCATTGTACTGTAGTAACTTTTTTCTTTTAATGCTATACTTTTGCAAAAGTCGGTTGATGATGTGTCCAGTGCAATTTAAAACCCTTCTTCACAATTAAGTTTTATTGCATAAAGCATCATTTTGTTGTTTAAAGCTTTCTTGATTTCATAAACAGACAAAATAATCTTCTAGTGATTTAATTCGTCACTCTGTTTCATAATTTTATCCATTATCATTTAATTACAATGGATAACTAACTTTAAATTTATTTATTAGGCTAAATTATTGTCTTTATCCTTTTTTTTAAATATCTTCAATTCATAAAATCTGCGCTAATAGCAGAAATTACATCAATCATATTTGAGTAATTACTTATTGGTAAAGCTATTTGACTAGAGACTACCACGGGATAAAGAAAATGAATTTAGGCAACAAATTTTGGAATGGATAATCTTGATTTTCATTGGGAGACAAGGTACCAAGTACTTTTGTTATTTTCTTAAGTTGAATTTGAATCAGTAATTTTTTGCAACATCTATAGTTTTTAAATTACAGGTCGAACTAAAGAATCTCAAAACTATTTTTTCATAGGTTTTTACAATTTAATTTCAAACTCCGCGACTCCACAACCCAAGTGATACCAAAATATCTCTAGAATGAAATTAGTATTTGAAAAACTTTGCTTAGCTCCTCTCTGTTTGAATTAGCTATTTTTTGGGGTGTTTTTGAAAAATTTTGCTGTAGCAAAGTTTTTAGAGTATATTCTGGAATATTTTTAGAAAATATTTTGGAATATTTAAGAGTAGAAGAGTTTCTAGAATATATTTTGAGATATTTTTTAAAATTTTAAAAAATTTAAACTAATTTTGAAAAACACTCCAAAAACAGGGGATCCAAACAGAGCAAGCTCAGAAACAATCCTCTCCTAAGATGGTTTGCCCGGCTCCTACAATCAGAAGAAGGGAAGCAAGTTTAAAAAAAAAGAACTAAGTCCCTCTTTGGCCTGTAGGTCAGCGATTTGAACTTCACCTGTAAAAAATTTTTTTTAAAAATGGTGTCAGAGCACGTTTTTGGTCTAATCAAATCTGTATATCTACTTGCCCCTTATATAGGCTCATCTAGAGTTGTTGAAATGAGAAGACTTTTGAAAGAAAGTATTTTTTTCTTTTAATCTAACGTTAACAATCTACCTTGTTCCTACACTATGGGGCAAGGGAACCAACTTTTTTTTTTTTTAATTTAATGCCAACAATCTACTTTACTCGTATGCTATAGGGAGAAGAAAGAATCCAACTGCTTTTCTTTTTTTCAAAATCTAACATCAATAATTTACTCCGCTCCTATATTATGGGGAGAGGGGGTAACCCAATTAAACTTATACTGGGTTAGAGGTGTGCCTCTAGACCGAACAAATGCACTACAATATTTTCTGAATTTGTGAACTCTCTGAATTTTTTTGATAAAAGGAACCACTGTACTTCTCTTTAATACACCATATTTCCATTTAATACATCATACAGGATTTGAATACTCGACATGGTGTACGAAAGAGTTCTAAAAGACTCTCCCAAGTCCCAAACCATTAGATCAAAATCCAATGATTTTTTTGAAGGAAAGGGTAGGGAGGCGACTTCAGTTAGAGAGTATGCAGTGGCATTTCTACAAGAGCACTGCAATTTACACGACACTTGGTAAATTTTACTCCTCTTAAAATATTTTTGACCAATTATTTATTAATTTATTTATGAAATTCAAAATTTTATTAATGGCCATAGCATTCTGCATTGATTTGGTAAAGCTTTATCTATTATATGTCAAGAGAAATGTGTTTAAATCTAAACTGCATAGATCTTTTGATTAATTATTTCATTTTCATTTTTAATCTGTCAATTTCAAATCTTAATAGCACTTGATTTTACTTGGACTCTATATACATATAATCTTCTACATGTGAAGTTGAAACTAATAAAAATTTGTATAGTTCCAAAGCTTCTCCCCGTAAGCATATAAAACCGACATTTACATCTAATTAGTAATATTATCTCTGTATATTCAATTTACACCAAGAGATATGATTGCTCTTCAAAGTTTAATACTAGAGGGTAGTCAAATTATATTTTTCTCCTTGGGGATTGTAAGAACGATAAGATAGAAAAATGAGTAGTTGTATTAATAAATAACTATATTATATTTTGATTTATTAATAAATATATAGCTTCCTTGTCAAAGTTTTCATACATTTATGTTTACTATCTTTTTTTTTTTTTGTTAAAATAGTCAAGATTTGATATAAAGAAAAACATCTCACTTTGACTGCAAGATGGGATAGTCAAGTGGCATCCTATCCTCTATATATATATATATATAAGGAGTTGGTGTGTAATTGTTGGGTAATTTTTATCTGATATTTTTGGGGGCACTTTAGGGATAGCAAAAGTATAATACATGTGATGCAGCTCACTGTACAAACATGGAATGCTGATTGCAACATGAATTTACTATAGTACCTTTCGTGAGATAATGGTTACATTCTTAAATGGTGCTTGTGTCTCAGATCCGTTAAAGTGTGCAATAAAGAGAGAGAGAGAGAGTTTGGTGAATTGCAAAGTGTTGGAGACGCTGGGTTGAGCAACTGAGCTTCTGCCGATGGTGGGACTTATTAAATTCAGTCCCACCGATTAAATTCAGTAGTTGAAGCACGATTAAGAGGCTATGAATGCGTGGGAAGTCAAGAATCGTAGGGACCCATGTTGGAAGTGTGAATGCAGACTTTTCTCCCTTCTGAACTTCCATACAAGCAAGCAAACTCTGCAAGCATCCAGACGAGCTTGACCGCTACGCTAATTGTAGGACGAGAGGTCTCAAATTGTATCTCTCTTCAACGTGTCTCTATACGATGATTGTTCTAAATTCATATGAGTGTGTGGTGCACCCGTCTGATTTGATGGTGATTTAGTCTCAGTCAGATTCCCTCAATGCATTATGAAGAATCTGTTGGAAACCATCCCCCAAGTGTAACCGCAGGACTCTTCTTCTTCTTCTATAGCATTTGTTGACCAGATGTTTGTTAGATTTTTCTTCCCCAGAAACCCAAAATTTTGGCTCCGCCGCTGAGCAAAACAGCTAGACCTTTTAAACTAATGTTGACGGAGGAGTTTTCTCGGAAATTGGAAGTGATGCAGAATCATTTACGACGAGTAGAAGCAATAATGGGCCAGAAAATCCATGGAGCTCCTAGTGTTGAACATGTCGAGTGCTTTTGCCCGGGGATGTTACCATCTCACGTTTCATCTTGGAAGGTGATGCATTGAGCATTGTGCATAGAATTAGTCAATTACAGCACAGATCCAGATTTGTCCACAAAATGGTAATTTGATTAGAAGGCAACATAATGTTATTGCTCATGTCATGTTATGTTTAAGATGTCTCATTCTTTTGGATCGGATGCCTTTGTACCTGAAACAGCAAAGTGTAGTCGACACGCCCTGACTTGGTCCGATTTGGACCGTTCATTTTTTTTTTTTGAATTTTAAAATGAATAATCCATATCAGATTGAAGTGAACTGGCTTATTCATGTTTCTAGAGGGAAGTAGCGTCTGATTTGTTAACTTCTCCATGAAAATCATGTATTCGAAAAAAGAATATGATATTAGTAATTAATTAATTTAACCCCCAAAACAAAAACAATCAGAATTTGATCAAAAAAGAAGAGGAAGATAATAGCAATCATATTGGAAGAGCTTTCCCCCCCCCAAAGAAAAAAAAAATCAGATTGGAAGATGAGAGGCAAAATTTATGGGTCCCACTTCCATGTTTGTAATCAAAGTGGGTCACATACTCACATACTCGTTTGGGTCCTCTTCTACACATTTCCATGTTATATTATTTTACATAATTTTTAAAATTTTAGATTTTTATTCATTATTATATAGAACACATATCAGCCGCTTAAATAGTGTAACAAAAAAGCTTTTTAACCCTTCCATCCCTTTCTGCACCGTTTCTACTAGGGCTGGCAATCAGGTCCAATTCAGGTTGGTGGGTCGGGTCCTGACCCGAACCCGACCCGTCAACCCGTGACGGGTCAGATATGCTGACCCGAACCCGAAAGTTTCAGGTTGGCGGGTCAAGCGGGTTGACCCGAAACAACCTGAAATTTAATTCCCATTTACTGATTAACCGGCTATAATTTTTAATAGAATCAATTCCAAACTAAATTAAGACATCAAAAGAGTAAAAATAATGTAATACATCATCTATCCAAATATAATAATTTCAACTTCACACAAGTTAAATAAATTCATTTAGGATTAAGTAATTAATGCCTTTGAAAAAAAAGAATAACTTAGTTTAGTTAGATAAAATAATTTTTATGTTTATTAAATTATTTTTAATTTATAAACGGGTCATATCGGGTCATATCAGGTCACCCACGGGTTAACCCGAAATTGACATGTTTTCTTTTCGGGTTCATCGGGTTCGACCCGATTCTGACCCGAATCCCCAAAACCTCAACCCAAACCCATTAATTTCGTGTTAGGTTCGTGTCGTGTTTTCGAATCGTGTCGGAAATTGCCACCCCTAGTTTCTACCTATAACTGCTAGACATAGAATTTAAATTCTCAACTCGGCAGCGAGAACATATTTTTGCCCAACCATTAGGCCAATTCTAGTGATGGTAACAAGAGTATAATAAGAAAAGTTATAACAGAGAATATTTTGTCATAAGAATCGGGTACCTCCGACTCTAGTGATTGCAACAGGAGTGTGAGAGAAAAAGTTATGATAGAGAATATTTTGCCATAAGTATCGGGTAACTCTCTTTCTCTCCACTCGTGATAGAGTTCTAAAGTTTTTTTTTTCCCTCCCTGTTCTCACCCGTTTTTACACGGCCGAAATAATCGTCCTTCCAATTATGGTAACGCGAGAGTTGAGACGATAGGGAAGGATTCTCTCCAATTGCACGTTATTATTTGAGCCAAAAAATTTTGGAGGCCATTACACTCTTTAGTTTTGGTTACTTAATTAGTTTTAGGTTAAATTGACCACTCAACTCACAAAACAAGATAGTACTTAATGCTAATCGTCCAAATTTAGGAAAAAATTGATGGACAGGCTGCATTTGCCTGCTATGGCAATAGGAGCGAGCGAGCCTCACGAAGGAGCAACAGGGCGACCGCGAGAGAGCTTCTGGAGCCCCCAAACCCGCCAGTTGTCATCCTTAGTGACTGCCATATGCTTAGACTAATGGGCAAAAATGTCTACAGCTCTGGCTCTGTTACGATTGGAAGTTTTTTCTGCCCTGTTTGGCACTTGAGTTTTTTTTCAAGTTTGTCTGCTACAAGTTTTTCAAAAACTTTAACTACAATAACTTCAAAAAAATAACTTCAACAAACTTTTCAAAAATTTTAAATTATACACTTCAAAATATTCAAAAATTACATGCTTCAAAATTTTTTTAAAAAATTTATACAGTAAACTACAGTAAAGTTTTAGACAAACACCCAAAAAACTTACTTGCCTAACGGGGCAACAGTTTTTCAAATATAATACTATAATTATATGCTATAACAATATTCTAAAAATTTTCAAATACACTTATCAAAAATATGAAAAATAATGATAACTACTATCATTCCTACCTTTCTTTTTCCACTACCACCCCCTCTCCATCCCATTTTCAACCACAAACAATCACGTCTTACCTCTTCCGTTCCCTACTCTAACCACCACCTTGAATTTTCTTTTTCCCCCTTCGCTCCTTCCCTCCACACCCTCAGCCGCTACCTCCCCTTCTTTCTGCTCTCTCTCTTCCCTTTGCACGTAGGAGAGGGGAGGGGAGAGAAGAGGAGGGGGAAGAGGGAGGAGGGAGGTAAAAGAGGAAGAAGGAAGGGTATAGGAGAGACAATGACCCGTTGTGGTGATGGATGGGGGTGGTAGGAAGTTTTAAACTGACCTCAATAAAATTTTAAATTTTAAAATTATCTCCAAAATACATCTATTATAATATCTTTTCATATATAATTCTACAGTGTAGTTTGGAAAAACGTTGAAAAAATACCTAATCCATATGGATCTTATATGTTTAGTAGTAATTTATGTTTAATATGTACCTACTTAAATTTGAGTACTTTATATCAACCATACAAACATAAATTTGAGTAGTTTATGCATAATATGGGGCTTACTTTAGCTAAAATATGTTTAATTTTTAATTTATAAGACACATTGTAATAAATTAGTATTCGAAGTTGCTGTGTAGTTCATTAAATGGTGTCAAAACAAATGAGTTTCGAGTGCATCTACTGTGGTGCTGTGAAACCATGTACTGTATTTTGGTGACTTTTGAAGCCTTTACACTAATAGGTGATTATAATTATTAAATTGTTAAGCATATCAAGAATATTAAGCAAACTAAAAATCATTTGGATGATGAGGATGACATCAACGGTAACAAGTATCACTTTGACGTATAAATAGTAGCTTGATCATATGTAAAATCGTTATTAACGCATAAGCATTGAAAGAGTTTTGGTTGATAAGGATTATGTTGCACTTAAATTTCTTAGAATTTTTTTTTCAAAATAAAATTCAAATAAATAATAATTTATGAGACTACTAAATATTAGTATCTGCGATTTGCTATTTGTTAAATTAAGGTTTTTTAATAAATAACAATGATCATTGACTTAAAAATCTTGACTAATGGTAGCCGATACAAATATATCCTTTTAGGCTAAAAAGTACCAAAAACATGACCCTTAAGCTTGAATTTTCATCTTTAATTTCAGATAATCTTTGTAATCAAACATGATGTTTTTGATAGCTAGATCTAAAATGAAATTACTGTAAATTGAATATGCATGTTCAGATCTTGACAAATGGAAAAGTAGATCAAACAAAAAAAAATTCAGATTTTGCTAAATGGAAATTTAGATCGAACAAAATAAAGACTAAAGAAAATTCCCACAAGCAAACCTTCTTTTTTATAGTATGAATGAAAGAATTTAGACACGAGACCTCTCACTTAGACTTCCATTCTCCTCTTAGCAAACCTTAAGGATCGGTTTGGTTTACGGACTAGATGAGATAGGATGACTCATCCTCGGATTATTAATCCTGAGTTGAGTCATCCTCGGATAAATAATCCAAGTTATCTAGTGTTTGGTTGGTTCTTGGTTGGATAGAATATATTGGAAAATAATCCTATCCTGTGTTTGGTTGGAGATTGGATGAGGAAGGATTACTATTTTAATGACCAAAGTATCCCTTAATTTGTAGATTCTTTTTAATAAAATAATTTAATATTATTTAATAAAATAATCCAATTGATAAGATTATATATTTATATAAATTTCGTTTAGAAAATAAGGTTAGTAAGAGTAATTTAGACCAAAGGCAATATAGTCCTTCTATTAGATGTTAGTATGGCAAATTAGTCAAAATTTTAAATCAATTAATAGAGGTAAGTCAAAATTTTTAAAATAATGAATAGGGGCAAATTAGTCAAAAATTTTAATAGAATCAGTAAGGGCTAATTGGTCTGTTTATTATGATATTATTATGTGAGACTATGGTTATATAATAGCTAATTTGAATTTGAATCATTCATAAGGATAAATTAGTCCAAATATTATTATATTGATAGTATGGGCAAATTAGTCAAAAACCTTTAAAATTAAATAGTAGGGGCAAATTAGTCCATTCATATTATATTATCATGTGAGAGTAGGATTATATAATTATAAGAGTATAAATTTGTATTTTTTGTAAGGAAAAATTAGTCTAAAATTTTGTCATCCTATCTATTAGTCATCCCGAGATGACTAAACCCATATCTCACATGGGATTATTTTATTTCATGAATAGGGGATTAATTCGGTTAAGTATGATGTGTCATCCCATGTATAAAATATAATCAAATATGGGATGACACAGAATGATTAATCCAATCCTGTGTCATCTCATGAACCAAACGGACCCTAAAATTTACTTTCCCTATAATCAAACAAAGCCTAAAATAAAGAAGGAATTTTTTTTTTATTGATAAAACACGAAAGGAAAATTTCCAGTAGTAAATCTTGGAAGCAACCTACACGAAAAACTCTCTCCATTATTACCATATGAGATCCTTCAAATAATCAAATCTCCCTTTTTCCCCTTCCCCACTTTTTTAAATATGTGTGCCTCTAACATAGTACGCATTGATGTAATGATAAAGATCCAATCTCCCTTCAAAGTATCCAATGCTGTACTATTAAAATCAAAAAGGCCTTATTCTCTTTGATCATTGCAAAATGTTTCTGAGTTTCGTACCTTTTCCCCTTTTTTTTCAATCAAGGAATGCTATGATTTTTTATTGCTAATTCTCAGATTCAACTTCTAATCAAGATCCAATCTTTCTTCAAAATTTCCCCCTCCAACACCAACCCTCATCTCTGTCTGGACATATAACCATAATGCATGTGAACTTTTGCCTGTTTTTGAGCCCAAAAGCTATGGCCTCCATTGACAAATGCTTGCAATCTTTGAAACCCATTAGGCCTTTTCTTTCCAATTCTTCAAAGATCTGACCTTTCTTCAATTTCCATTCCCAAATCCAAAATTTCACCCCTCATAGACGTGATTCAGCTGTAGGGTTTCAATTTCATCTCCATTGCCTCCACTTCAACAAAACCCCAATTGCCAATGCACTTCAGTTGAAATTTTGTTAATTTCCTGTTATGTTTTTGTAGTACTTAGATTCTTTTGATTCAGACATTATTAAAAGAAAGGGAAAGAAGAACAATGCTGAAGCACATTTTCAGCAGACTCCCTAGAAAATCCCTTTCCAAAGCTGAGTCACTTGATTCATCTGACCCTTTTTGCCAAAATAGCGGCTGCAGTTCAGGAAGGGGGGCTGGTGGAGGAGCTCTCAAGAGGGCCTCTTCAGCTGTTTTTCCAGCAAGTGTGGTTGCAGGGTTTGAGCCATTGGTGCCTTTCAAAGATGTTCCCAGCTCTGAAAAGATGAATCTTTTCATTAGTAAGTTAAGTCTCTGCTGTGTGGTATTTGATTTTACTAATCCAAGTAAGAACACCTCAGAGAAGGAGTTAAAAAGAGCTACATTGATTGAACTAGTTGATTTTGTGTCATCCAATACAGTGAAGTACTCGGAACCCGCAATTTTAGTTGTTTGTAAGATGTGTGCAGTTAATCTATTTCGTGTTTTCCCGCCTAACCATAGGTCAAAAAATAATAGTTCACATGCTAGTGAAAATGATGATGATGAACCTACATTCGATCCTGCGTGGTCGCATTTGCAGTTAGTGTACGATTTATTGCTTAAGTTCGTTACTTCATCTGCATTAGAAGCTAAGGTGGCTAAGAAGTATTTGAATCATTCATTTATTGTACGATTACTTGAGTTGTTTGATGCTGAAGATCCAAGGGAAAGAGACTGTCTAAAAGCTGTTTTGCACAGGATATATGGGAAGTTTATGGTTCACCGGCCCTTTATAAGGAGAAGCATAAGTAATGTGTTTTATAGGTTTGTGCTTGAGACCGAGAAGCATAATGGAATTGCTGAATTGTTGGAGATTTTTGGGAGTGTGATAACAGGGTTTGCGTTGCCATTGAAGGAGGAGCATAAGATCTTTCTGTGGAGGGTTTTGCTACCGCTGCACAAGCCAAAATCTTTGGGAGTTTACTACCAGCAGTTGTCGTACTGTGTAATGCAGTTTATTGAGAAGGACCCGAAGTTAGCTAGCACTGTAGTTCAGGGACTGTTAAAGTACTGGCCAGTAACAAATAGCCAGAAAGAGGTGATGTTTCTCAGTGAGCTGGAAGAGATTTTAGAAGCAATCCATGTTGCTGAATTCCAAAAGGTCATGGTCCCGTTATTTTGGCGGATCGGATGCTGCATCAGCAGTTACCACTTTCAGGTAATTGTTTTATTTGTTATCCAGTAACATCTCCTAGCTTCTTGCTTCAAGGTATCTAATTGTGCTTTCCTATTTTGGCATGCTGTTAATTGTTGTCTGTTCTCTTTGTTAAAAAATGCCACGGACGTGTAAGAGGGCTAATATAATTAATTGCTCCATAATCTAGAATGGAGAGAAGGTGACAAAGCAGATCAAAGAAATCTGAAGGAGGCCTCTAATGTTATGTTTGTTTATTTATTTGCTTTCTTTCCTGATATTTTCCTTTTACTTGAAAGAATGCTATATATGCAGTAAGTTTGATTTTAGGATCATTATGCTATCCCTTGATAGATGTAAAATTTAAGGGTACATAATAAGAGATGCAGATGTGCAGTAGATAACGTCAATGATGTGGCAGCTTTCACTCTCTCATTCTGGTTTACCTTTCTCTTTTCTTCACTTCTTTCTCCTTCTTTTTATTTGCCTTTTGAACAATCACCACCAGTACACCTCCACAGGCCATTATACTAGTATTTGATAAGCTTGTGTGTGTCTGTGTGTGCGTGTGAGAGAGAGGGGGAGAGAGAGAGAGAGATGTGGAGAGGCAGGGGAATGGCTGAAGAACTGAGATGGGGTGGGGAAATGCATAAGCAGGATTTGAGGGGGGGGGGGTATGGGGATGGGGATAGAATGTTGGAAATGGATAGTTTACAGCCAAGAGAAGTGGGATCATCTGAGGCAAAAGGAGGAGGACAAGTTAGCTGTGTTTATGCAGAGCTTTTTTTCCTGTTCTTTTCTTTTCTTTTCTTTTCTTTTTCTTTGGAGGGTGGGGGGTGGGGGAGGCCTGTTGACTCTTTACTGTCAGGAAAGGGGTAGATATTGAGACGGAATAGACAGTTGTCAGTCTCTCTCTCTCTCTCCTTTTTTGGATTTGGAATTGCCTTCACATTTACCTTTCTCATAATTGAATAGGTCAACTTCTGATAAGAACATTATCATATGTTGCAATTGCTATTTCTCACTTTTAACTTTTGTGCAATTCAATATATTTTGGTCTTGAGAACTTGTGCGTCTGAACTTGCGCTTATGTTTTCTGTAACAATTCTCAGTTTCAGTTGTGTTTTTGAATCTATTGCAGGTAGCTGAAAGGGCTCTTTTCCTTTGGAATAATGATCAAATTGCCACTCTGATTGCACATAACCGGCATGTGATACTGCCAATCATATTCCCAGCTCTTGAAAACAATGCTCAGAGCCATTGGAACCATGCCGTGCTGAATTTGACTTTAAATGTAAGAAGCATGTTTAAAGAGATGGATGATGCATTATTCCTTGCTTGCCATTTGCATTACAAAGAGGAAAAAGAACAACTAAACTTGGCAGCTCAAAAGCGGAAGGAAGCATGGGAACACTTGGAAAATGCAGCCAGTCTGAAGCCAATAGCAGAAAACATTGCAGTTCTGGTAACACCTTTAGCAACTTCAATTCGTTGTTAACAGGTGTTTTATGTAGACTGGTCATAAAAATCTTGCTGTTTGACTAGTTTGTTGGGGGGGTAGTAGCTAGCAAAGATTGATGCTTATACCTACCGTCTGGAGGTTTTGGCTTCTTTTGTATAATCTGGTAATAGCTTCTTGTTGTAACTTGTATCTGTTACCTCATTGTTACCTCTACTCTCTACTCCAGGGGAGAAGAATGAGGGTGTTGTAGTGAATGATAGCAACTAACATCATTTGTTAATGTCATGTTACATTTTGATTTTGTTTTTTCGATTTGTGTCTGTCTGGGACATGCACATTGACGTTTTGATGCTTTATGATACTGTCAGCACTTTTTAATTCAAGTTTTGCAACTGAACTAAGGTCTATCTTTGTCCTTGATGATCCATCTTACTCAAATGGAAATGTCTGTGAGAAAACCCAATGAAACAGACCACATCCCACAAGACCCAATCCTATTTCGCTACCATGAAGAAAGATTCTACGTATATTCTGTATACACACACACACACACACACCTGGGTACTCGTGAGGATTTGTGTCTGGGTCTAAGAAACTGTGGGTCTGGCTTTGAAGGTTTGAATCTATTGACATGTCTACATTTTGCAATTGAGCTACTGAACACCTAATTTTAATGGTTTTGGAAACCTGCATAAAGTTTGAAATCTTAATTGCTAATAATAAGTAGTATTACATGTTTTAATCCTTTGTCTAACTAGTTGAGATTACATAATTAGTCCGTTCATTTACGAAAATGTTCTTCCTCTTCCTGAATTCAACTCGAGAGTTTCTTGTTCTTACTCCTCTTTGTGACAACATGCTATGGAAAGCTTTCTTTTTAAGGTGAAAATAATTCTTGACAGATGCAGGTCAACATATTACCATCTCAGGGATTTGTTTTTCGTACAGAATTATGAAAACTAGTAAAAATTACTAGTCCTACAAAATTAATACATGTGTTCTGAGAATCTAATTACTTACATAACTTTTCCCCAAACAAAAAAAAAAAAGATTTCTTTTCTCAAACGATAGAAAATTTATTCAGTCACCAAGAAATGGTTACAGTAAGCTGGCCAGGTGCCCAAGATCATCCTGTGCTAACTCTTTTAGGCACCCACTTTGAAAAGCTACTGTAGCTAGTTGATGGCTAATTCAATTGCCAATTTTCTCTACAAATAAGAGGAGCATTCACAGAACAGAGAACTTATATTAAGGACGTCTTAAATCCCTGTCTTGATTTGAGTTTTATCAACAATCGACCTAAAGCTGGACTGATCTTCAATCCCTTCCTCTCTACCCTTGATGAGACCAGCGTCAACAGTCTACCCTACTCTACTATGCTATCAGAGAGGGGGAGTCCGACTGGGCTTATATGGGGAATTGGAGGGGCTTGTGTGGGGGATTAGAAGTGAGTCTCTAGGCCAGACAAGTACACGACCCCTTAATGTATCAGGTGTGATTTAAACCCCTAGCGTATTAGACAAAAGCCCCAATGGTTAAATGATGTCCCCGTTGTGGTTGAAGCATGCTAAATCAAATTCCGTCCACTGCCAAAACCACTCTGAACTTCTTTTCTAAGGCCCTCGTGCCATTTGCCACAACTTTTCAGCCACTGGGCACAAAAATGGAGCATTGTTCAATAGATTCAATACCATTTCCACAGGCATTACACATAAGATTCCCCTGTCCTGTCCTATCCTACTGAGTGCCACTTCATTCGCTAATAGGGTCTATTTTTGGACATTTCCAAATGAAAATTTTCAGTTTTATCTTTCTCCAAACAGACCTCCATGTCTTGCGACTAGAAATTTTTCTGCAGGGTTCTACACCCCACCTTATTTTATCTGATCTTTCTCTACCTTTGTCAAATGAAACCACCTTTTCTACCCAAAGTTAGCTTTGGTAACCAAGAAAATGAAAGGTAGTGACCTTATTTTGAACTTAGGTAAATATGCTTGGGAAATTTGAATGGCTGTTGAACAATGCCGCTCAAAAACCAGAACTTTTCAAAATGGAATTATGAGATTGACCATAAGATGGAAAAAAAAATGATTAAATGTATCATTTAGCTTACTCTGACAATTCGTTTTCATTGCGCAAGAACGCAGATATCATGTAACTCGAATCAACTTTAACAGATATGCTAACTGAAACACTCCAATTGACAACTATTGAAGAATTTATTTCAATTTAAGAATAGAAAACCCCATGTTTTTTAGCTCTCATACACATAGGAACGTCACATAGATACAACTCGCAAGCCAGCGAGGAGTTAGCTGCTGCAGTTAAGTTACTTCTTGCAGGTTATTGAAAGAGGCCTAGCAACCTTAAATAGTTTATAAATTACAGTCTCAAAACCACTCTTACCTTTATAGTTGGATGCTATAAACAGTCTGGTAGTAGGAGAACTAGTCACAATGATACAACAATGGTAATTGATTGCAACAGGATAAAATAAAGAATGTGCTGCTGTGAAGGGTAATACTGCTTGATCGACGAGTTGAGGCGAAAGCATCTTAAATTAGCAGAATGCCAAGATCAGTTAGGACGAATGCTGATCATATACCAAGATGTTGCTCGAACAGTGGTTGAACTGGTTTCAAGGATGATAGAGTTGCCACGGACTTGAACTGTCATGAAAGGAGCAGTCTCATCAGAATAAGGCAAGCCCAAACCACAACCAAACAATGTAAAAATTTGTTATAAAAGTTGCAATATGGGAGAATATATTGCTTTACTTAGTTTTTTGTCCGTTCTCTCCCTCACACACACACACAGAGAATAGAAAGGGGAAAAATAAAAGGAAAAAAAAAACCTAGGAAAAGGAAAAGGAATGGAAGAAGTAAATGAAAAAAAAAAAAAAGTTGGCTTGTAAACAATTACCTTTGTCTGCCTGTACTTTTCACGTATGGCATTAAGGGGGCAACCACTTTTATTTAGTTGTAAGTCTTGCAATGCAAGAACTGTTGTTTTCAGCTCCTGCACCTTATAACTAGTATAATATTCCAGAGTTGGATTCTGCAAAGAGTTTTAGGAGTTATTTTTTTTATTTTTCCATTCAGTTCAGCTAACAAAAGGAAATAAAATGGTTCAAGATAAGAATGCGGACCCATGGGTGGTCTGACTGATCAAGTGTCCATCTGGCCAAAAATACAGCAGATGCAGCAGTAAGTGATGGAAGAAACTTCACGAAACTGTACTCAAGAAGAGTTAGTTCTGCTAAATAATTTGCTAAAAACTCCAGTTCGACAGAAGGAACCTACAATGAGCAAGTCAAAAGTTAGAGGCTCATCTTGCAAATAAAAACATGCCAAAAGCAGATTTCCTGTCCTTCTTTACCTCATAAGAAGCTTGTGCTGCTTGGATGAACCTCCTAAAAATTTCAAAAAGTAAAGACCAAAAAGCATTAGGCTAAACGATAGTCTTATATGACTTACAAAGTAGATATGCCACTGTACCTAAGGAACTTCTTGGTGGTAGGAAGCGACAACTGAAACCCCAAAAGTTCAAAACTCTGCTTTCCATCTTTACCACCTGCAAAAGACATCGCCTATGAGCCTCCATAGATCAAGTTATACAATAATTAACCATTTATTTGAGAAGATTTTGCGCTTGAACAGCTGCTGTGTTCACTTCCCATTGACTAATGATATCAGAAACTGAATTCAGAATTTAGAGGAACAAGCAGGAGAACAGGATGAAGCTTTTTAAAAGGTCTTGCTTCATGACATGATCAGAGGCGCCATCCACAGTTCAGTTCATCAGGGTGGTACAGAATTTCAAATAGTTAAACGGACGATACTTACAAAGACACCACACTGGAAAGCCAAAAAAAATATCATAATGAACAAGGCAGTCAAGAAGGTTAGCTCCTTACTATTAACATCGAGGATAATATCCAGCATCATTCTTGTATAGGCTTCTTAGGATTAACCGTATGAAAATAGAATTGTAGTCAAAATAGTGAAGTCTGACTATGACTTTATTGGCTGACCAAGTAATGACTGCCAAAAGATTCATAGCACTTTGTAACTTAAGGGAACTGGTAAAATGAAAGTGTATCTGATTAAAGTAGCTAGGATATAGGACATTCTTGTCATGCAATAAAGCCCAAGTGCTTTGTGAATTGAGATCAGCAGTTAAGAAACTTGAAGAATCACACAAAACAAACTCAAAATTTTTTCATCTATCTCGTTTTCCCACAATTAGTGCCTTGGGTACTTGATCATGGCATCTCTCTTTCTAAGTTTCCACTTGATTAAATGTACATCAGGACTCATAGGAAAGTAAAAGCAAACCTCATCTTTTCCATAGGTGTTGTCTGTGATGAAGCAAAACTCTTCCACACGAGGAGCACAAATTTCTTCATACTTCCTACAAATCATGCACCCCAAGATCTCAGTGCTATGTAAAGATAGAATTAGGAAATTGCTAGTAACTTAGCGCATTCTCTTGCTGTCCATTTGAAGAATAACATATAGAAAGTAAAACCAAAGTGGAAAATCATAATGTAGTTCTTTGTTAATTAGAGAAAAATACTGTTCCTGATTCATGGCTAGCAATCGATATTATGGCTACATTACAAAGTATTTCTAGCAAACAGAACTGTGGGACATCAAAGTTTTAAAGTAGAACAAAATGCGCATTTGCCAGAATGAAAAAGAAAGAGAAGTTAGAATTTACGAAGCAATTAGCATGCAGGTAACTCCAAGCAGTTGCAGCTTTTGTTTCTCAATGTAATTTCCACCGAGAAAACGATCAATGAGATTTACAGTCAGGTAAAGGGTGTCCGGAACAAGCCTGTACTCTTCAGAAACCTACAACAGAGAAGAAATTGTTTGGCCAATTTATTTACATGATGCTTCTGAAAGTACGAGCTTCATATCCAAGAATACTACATAAACACTGTTCATTAAAAGTAAAGTGATAAAGGTTTTAGGAAAGAGAAAGCAAGAGGATCATAATGAAAAGCATGTGCACGTACTCATTGGAAAAAATCAATACAAACATACGTTTTTAATCAGCAAAGAACACAATGCTGTGGATATTTGCCTAGTACAATAAGAAAATTCTGAATTCCAACGGAGAAAAAGCAGCAGGATAGCCCACAGTGAATTATGCATTTTACTTGGAATTCCAACCTAGATATAAATTTAGAATGCTGGTAAGCACACTTGAGCGAAAAATTGTTAATTCTATCAGCATTAGATGATCCAGCATCAATTCCAAAAGCTTGTAGGGATGACATGCAATTAGACTTAGATGTAGGCTGCCAGATGCTTACTGAAAATGAGAGAAAACTATCACATTACTATGAGAACAAAGTTAATAAAAGATCAAGAAAAAACAAATAGTTGTCACTAACAAAGCTTAGATGATTTAAGAAATCTGAAATTTTTGTAGAACATATTCTTAACTGACAATGGGCTTGTTTCATACAGATAAGGGATGCTATCTTGAGAGAATTCAATAGTTTAGAGTTAACTAACCTCCACAAGCCAATCAATCAGAATACCACGCATACCCTGCGTAATATCTCTCTGCAACTTTTCCATGTAATCAACTGAAGGCCTCCGGCCAAGCTGTGGATATAAAAGTAACTATTAGAGTACACTGCTCCAAGAGCTGTCAATTTGTGATAAGAAGAGAGAGAGATATAGGACAAGATAGGGGAGATCTTGCATACTAGCTCTAGCCAAAGAATGACAGGATCTTATGACTGCTTCAGATGGTGAACAGTACCTCTAAACAATGAACTTTCCTAAAAGATGTTGGAGTCCTATTTCCCATTTTACATAGGAAAGCAAACCAGTTTTAGAACTTTCCTTAACAACTACTCCCAATAGTTGCCTAATGTAATAAATAACTAAAATGACTCAATGGCACAATTGCCTAATACAATAAATTATTATGGAATCACCGTGGACGGGACCAGAACTACTTCTAGCTTGCAAGTGATCGCTTAGCTTCTTTCAAAGACACAATGCTTGTCCAACCAGCTTATGGCTCCGTGTTCAGAGAGGAGAAATTATTAGTGAGAGAGAGACCCATTTTTTTATTAATAAATCCTTGCGTGATTTAACTAGAGAATTAGGTTCTGAAGGAATTGAATAGGATGATAATGGAATCAGATATCTTATTGGCTTCGGCTAATAACTGCAAAAGGAATTAAAGGATCATGGCTAGCAAACCATAAGACAGACCTCCATAGCAGTCATAATTCTGTAAATGTCAGGTGCGTAGAGGCTACACATCAGGGGATCTTTATGTTTTGCATCAATATCAGTAATTCCTTGATCACCTGAACCTTCATGTTTCAGGCAAGGCTCAATTTTTTCTGCATGAAACAGCTAAAAAGGGTTAGTTAGTACCATTCATGCAAATCCTTCCTTTGCAACAATTCAATGAACTTCTCCTATTCTCTTCAGAATGCACTTTGGAATTCGACATGTCAAGCCAATTCATCAGTTCATCTTACATATTTTATCATTATACATATTTACACAGAGTGGGAAAGTTCCCTCTTTTAGTCTTTTGCATAGATATGGTATCATACTGATATATATCATCTAACCTCTCTTTGGCTGATTCTGGAGCTCAACATGCTTGCTGTGGTTCTGCTTTATAGGTGCAAGATTTGCTACAAGACAGCCTCTTATGCCGATGGCTTCATTTGATTTAATACCCATGCACACTCTGATATTTTCTGACAGGTTAATTTTTTCCTCTGCCTTTATTTTCATTTCGCAAGTTAAGTTCTCAATCTTCTCCTCTTTATTCTCAGGTTTTTCTCCACAAGCGGCAGGTACCACCTTTGCATTTCTCTTGATAGAGTGCTTTTTCTCCTGCTTAGCAGGTAGTTCAACAATAAAGTCGTTCAATGTTTGAAAGCACTGACAATCTAAGCATAGATGGCTCAGAAAAGCATTATTTAGCTATCTTCTGATATGCATATTAGCTTAGGAAAATGAACTTTAGATAGATTAACAGAAACATATATTACATATTACCTGTAGCTTGGGTGAACTGATGCACCTTCCCGTAAGAATTTTTGCAGATTATATTAGTTACATCATTAAGTACAGCCCTTTTCTTATGCTGATGACAAGCAGCAGCAGTAGTAACAGGTTTGTTTTCATCAGGTGCAGTTCTTTTGAAGTTTGGTCGAAGGACTCGTTTATCATTAGGTTTGGAAGAAGGGTAAAGTGGCGGCAGTCCTCCAGACTGGCCCAAGGCCTTAGCCCGTGCACGAGTAATGCGCATTGCTGGCTCTTCAAAATTTGAACGCTTATTTTCCTGACTCATCTTTGCACGCCTTATAAAGTGGTGCAAAGCATCAATGATGAATACCTTTTCTCAGACCTGCATTTTACACCCAAAGAAATGTTACGGATTCTTAAATATGTCATGCATTGTGTACAGAGCATAAAAATGATGGTACATCATAGCAGAAATAGTTTCTTGAAAATAAGATTCTGACTTTGAAGAGACCTGCAATCCTTTTAAAATAAATTATTTCCCCAGCTCTTTTACCACTATCCGAAAAACAAACTATAACTGTAGGAGTTCATATTTTAGTCAAAAAACTGACCTGCATTGTCTCCAGATACAAATTTTAAAGATCCAAATATCTGAGCTTCAGTTCTCATACTCTTGTCCCAGAAATTAGCAATCCTGCAGCAAACTTTTCGTCAAGCAGCTTTATAATCCTGGAAAATTCACTCTGCAGCATTTCCTTTTGAACCTGCAGCTCTTTTATTTATTATTATTTCTTTAGGTTTCTTCTGTTCTTCATAGCCACTGAATCCAAAATTTAGAAGTTTACCAGGAAAACAAATAAAAGATGCAGAGCAGGAAATAATTTACTGAAACCAAACAAAAAAAATTAATCCCCTTCATTTCAAATTCGGACGAACGTTCAAATACTAAGCAACAATCAAACGTACCCTGATCCGGCAGCTGTAAGAACTCCCGGATGAAATCACTTTCTCCAGACTAGATTTTAAATTTAGAATTTAAACTCCTTTAAAAATAGCATTCAGCATCCATAAAACAAATGACCAACACAAAATGTGCCACAATCTTCTAATAACAAACACATTTCAAGAAGCCGACCTTTTATGGCATCAAAATTTTGAAATAAAAAAGGCAAAAAGGATCCATAAAACGCTTCCAGAATTACAGATCTACGCGTTATAACACAATGCCAGTCCAAATTCAAAACTGAGCTCCGAAAATTGAACTAAAAATCACATTAAACTCAGAAAAAAATTCCAAACACTATCACAATAGTAAAAATGAGAAACTCGGACGCGCAAACAACAGATAATCAATCTCCATCTACACATTAATAAGAGCGATCAGATCAAAACAAAAAAAAAAGAAAAGAAATTTCCAGAAATCCGGGGAAAAACAGAGAGATGAGCTGAGCTTAATTACTTGGCATTTGAATTCGAACAGCTCAGAGATGATTCGCCGGCCGAGAGTTGTCTCTATCTCGATACCACAGCAGCTAGGGTTTGGAAGTCGCCGATGAATCACTCGACTCAGCAGAATCAGTAATGGCAGTAGAGTGAGTGAGTGAGTGTGTGTTGTGTGTGAAAAAATATGTCTCTCTTTAAGGGGACGTATATGTATAGAGATGGACTATATATTTTATTTAGAGATAAAGTGAGGAGAGCGGGATGATGGAATGGTTCAAACTTGTTGTCAAAAGCCACTCCTGATTTTGCTACTTCCAGATGTAGGAATGGGTGGACGTGGAGTGAAGTTACCATTTTGTCCTCCTGCTATTCGAACATGTGACTTTTTTTTTTTTTTTTGGTTTTCACTTGTTAGCCTAGTGTTTTTATTTGAGTTTGGGATGGACATTGATTGTGTTCCATTTATGATTTTGCTTCTAGAATATGATGGTTATATATGGCAAGGTATTTTGTTCACAATTGTGTTTTAATTCTTGATGATTAACTGAAAATGAAAAACAAAGACAATAATAAGTTGAAAGTCAAAATGATTAAACGCATAATATACTTGTATTTATTGTACTTCTAAAATACGATATAAAATAGAAGACCGACAAGAAAGGATGAAAATTTCTTTAGTTTGTCATAGGGTTATGATATGTTGCAGTAATTTTAGTACTATATATATATATATATATATATATATATATATTGTTGGTGAATATAATATATCATACAAAAAATGGAGTTTGGGTTGTCTCTTTTTTTTTGGGTTTTTTTGAATTTGCAAGCAAAAAGAATGGAGAATCTTTGATTTCATCCAAGTTTTAAGCTGAGATTGGATAAGAATTGATTTATAGTCTAGGTGCATGTAGGGTAGATTAAATGTATATGAGTGGCTTTGCCTACGTTTGTGGGATTGATATGGTTGTGGAATTAACATTTGCAGATTACCCTAGGAATTGTCTCAATCATCTATGGTTGAGCAAGTTCTATTAAAAAACAGAAATTGCAAAAAGATCATTGAAGATAATAGATCACAGGTAAATGGCTGCATTCATGGAACCATTATAGGTTAGATGAAGATCATATGTGTCTAATTCCTCTCCTAAGAACCTTTTTTTCCTTTTCTTCTACTTTAGGATTTTTTCATTTTGCATTAGGGGATTATATAATTGGTAAAGAAATGAACAACAAGATATTAGCTGCAATCCCTTTTTTTTTCTAATTTTTATACGAAATACTATGAAATTTCATATACAAATAATTGATTGCCATTATTGTTGAAATGTTTATATACGAATTGTATATGCCATCCAAGTATCTAGTTATTCTACAAACTAAAAGACTAAACACGGTCAAAATTATATTGCTACATATTCAAAAATTTTCTCATATTTTTATATACACGTGCCAATCTATATTTAGTTTTTTTTGCATTTTATTTTTATAGTCTATACTAGTTTTTTATACATGTTACTACATTTATGGTGGGACGAAACTAATCGGTGTCAAGACTACGCAATTCTTTGTTTAAAATTTTAAGTGAAAATGTGACAATTAGCTCAACTTTCTTGTCGAGAAGGTTTTGATCTATTAGCTAAATTTGAGACCTCAGAAATTGGAGATCCATTTGTTCTCTTCTCGCTTCTTAATTAATCTCACTCATGCCCTGTGAGAAAATTAAAAAAAAAAAGAAAAAGAAAAAAGCATAACCTTCATTCTAAGAAAAGGTGACTGTTACTCATTTATTTAGACCGAATAAAGGGAGGATCCACCTCCACACATAAATGAAGGATATGATCCAAGTCCACAATTTCTACATTGTTTCAAAATACTGCATACAATTGAAACATAAAACAAGTTTAGCTCGAGTTCATAAAAGGAAAAAATTGGGTTTATTATTATTTTTTTACCTAAACTAGTAATCTAGTGTGTAGATAAATAACAATTTATAAAAGTAAATGGAGAGAACAGAGATGTATTCTGTTGCAAGATGATTTGGTAGAAGTAGGTAGTTAAGCATACAATTCTCTATGTAATACTTTTTTTTTTTTTTGGAAAAAGTTTGAATGGTTTCATCTCCGATCAACATCACGGGTTAGCGTATGCTTTTAAAATCATAGATCGCTTACAACAGTTCTTACAGATCGTTTATCAATGCAATCTTCCTACAAACAAATTTTTATGTGAGAAAGTGACTCGTTCTTACTGACTGAACCAATTTGTGTTGGCATAATTCTTTATGTGTAAGATTTAGGAAATTTCCATGCACCACATAAGAGGGTCCTAAGGAAGGAGACTGGAAAAATTAATAAGCAGATCCGTGCCGCAGGTTCAAAACTTTCAAATAAATTGTTTCATTTTTTCTTTTTCGTTTTTTGCAAGAATAAAAAGTCAACACTGTCTCCGCCCACCACCAGGCTCCAGTTGCTTTCTTGCTTCTGTACGTGGCCCAGCTAGGGAGCTTCTGCAGCTTCTCGAACATGATATAGACGGATTACAAATACGACCAAAATTAAAAAGAAAAGGAAAAATGTGGTAAAGATCGGTCTTTTTTCTTTTTGTTTTATCACTATTAAAGTGATGTATATATCCATCTATTTTACTTGCAAATTGATATATTTACGTCTATTGCAAAATTAAGATGCTCTTTTTTCTTTTCTTTTTAATCTTAAACTTCCATGCAGCTCACAATGCTACTTGAAACTGTTATCAAAATGCTACGAGATGATTTTTATAAGATCAAAAAAAGCTAAATTGGGCAATCCATGATAAAAAAAAGAAGAAGAGGCGTTAACATTTTATTGGACTACGAATTTAAGGTGTTATATTAGAAGAAGGATCTTTTTAAAAAAATATAGGAGAATCATTTTTATAACTCCTATTTTTTATAGCCATCGCTAATTCACAATTGGTTGGATAATTAACTAAAGTACTGTAAGATTATAAGAGCTCGTTTGGATTGCATTTTTTTTGGAGAGTTTTTGGGGTAAAATTAGTGTAACGCTTTTTCAGAATGTGATGTATATAAGATAGTAAGGTGTTTGAAAATTGTGTAGAACGAATATTTTTGAAAAACTTAAAAAATTTTCTCCAAAAATTTACTTTCCAAAGAAGGCCTAAAATTTTGAATTGGGAAAAAAAAGATCTATTATTCCGGGTTTCTTAACCTTGGTTGAAGATAACCTTTTTTTTTTTTCACAACCCCGTAGATAGGGAAGCATGCCAGCCTTTTATTTATTCAAAAATCAATAAAAGAAATAGAGAAGGATGCCGCAAAATCATTCCTCTGTACAATACACCAAAAAGCTGCTGAGGAGGGAGCGGTTGACGATAACCTCGTTGACAGCTTCGCAGGCAAGGTTAAATGCACTTAAATCTCAAAATATACCACGTCGCCTGTCTAATCGAAACCACTTAGGGTCCAGATTAAAGTGCAGTAAGAAAATACGTCTATCAACTTTACTTTCAATTAGTTGGTTCATGTCTGAGGTTACTAAAGCAAGTTTTGAAATTGGTGTATTTGAATCCATATGAGATTGGCGAACAGATCAGATTTACCAAATTGCGTATTTGAATCCATACAAATAGTTTTACATTCATGGATTTTATTAAAGCAAAGATGGCATCTTTTTCTTTTATTTTTTGGGATAGAAAATATCATTTTACTCAATAAATCTGCACTAATGACAGAATATACATCAAACAAATATGATACGAATACGTATAAATTTGAAATCAATAGATACAACAGATTCAAAAAATCAATACAAATAAAGATACAATAGATGTAAGAAATCAGTACAAATAAAATTCGATCGGATAAATTATTGTAGCCTAGTACAAAAGCAAAGATGGCATCTAACTACCTCTATTGCGATTCCTGTCATTTGAACTTTGGTAATGGCGGGACTATTTCAAAAAAAACCGAATGAAACTTGTTTAGTCAATATGGTTCTTTTTACTAACAATTATACTTCCAAATTCAAACTTATCCTACACCAACCTCAGATGGATGTCTGGCATTGAAGGAAAAGTAGATTAAACAAAATTATAACCATTTTCAAGACAGGAGACACATGCCCTTAGATCTGTAAACTTATCCTAGAATTAAATGCGTCTTCTTTAAGTTAATAAAAAAAGGCCATAAATTGCTAATTATTTATTGACATTAGTTTTCTTTTTTTTTTTTCATTTTCTTTTGTGGTCAATAATTAAAACAATTTATTGCCCAGTATCCGTTTGGTAGGAAGTTAATTAAAAAAGAAAGATTGCAAAATTCAATGAAGAGAGAGATGAACTTTCGCCTCTGTTTGGTGTGCATTGAGAAAATCAAACCAAGCAAATATTATAGTATTGCTTTTAATTAGTGGGTCACAACTCACAAGTCACAAGTCTGCGGTTCCATTTCGTCTTTTGATAAGCTTTTTCCGTTAAGAGCATCATTAGTTGCTTCGGTTTTAAAAGTGAACAACGACCTTTTTAGTATTTAGGACAAATATAATAAAATAAGTGCTTAATACTGGTACAAATTTATCTTATAAAACAAGTGTAGCTGACAAATAAACATACATGACTTTTACACATTTTCCTTTTCACTTGAAGTTGAGGATATACAACGTTGATGAAATTGAGGATACATGAATCAAGCAGATCTTGATCTAACGGTTAAAATTGAGACCCTAATAATTAAAGGTCCTGAATTTTAACTCCTATGTCACATTTTCGCTTTTTAAATCTTGTCTATCCCTTGCTTGATATTTTTTTCAAAGAGGATATACATTAGATAGGCAACATTGACACAACATTCCAAAAAGCTTCACTTCATTTAAAACAAACCAAGAAAATGTGTCTATCATGTCCGGCATAGGGGCAAAAGTTTGGGTGATTGATATACATCGGCTTAGTAGCTTAGACTCTTTAGATGAAAAAGGTAAAAGGAATTGTCGTGCAAAAAAGACAAAACAAAACAAAACAAAAAGAAATGAAGGGGTTTTTTTTTTCTTTTTTATAGTATAAATGAGAGTTCGAATGCGATAACTCTCATTTATATTCTTTTTTTCGAACCTTCCAATTCATCCCTTCTCCTGAGAAAAAGGGATTTAAACATAGGATTTGTTCGGATTAAACGCATGATATACTTTTTCCTACTTTACATTACCTTTAAAATGGTCGCCAAACTAATGGGGTATAGTCTACCTTTGATCATCGAACAATTTAATTCTTTGAAAATCTCCCATTCAACTCTTGAAGTTGAGCATTTTGGGCCATTCCATATAATTTTGGGTTTAACTCGAACGAAAACCAAGGAATAAATTGCACAAGAATTCATACTATCAGCATAATGATGAATAGCCTGCTGTTTTAAAAGTTGTGTGAGTAATGTAAAATCCAAAACAGTTTAATAACTAAATTAAATTATTCCAAGTACTATAGTAGCTATTTTAAGTAATTTACCTAATATTTTTAACTGTTCGTCCCGGTTACGTTTTTGTTGCTTGCAAATTCATCTCTGAGTTGTTAACAAATTCTCCATGCCCCTCCTCCTGCTTCGGCATCTCATAAAAGTCAAAGCTACGATAGTTGAAGAATGAAGACAATATTATAATATTTTATTGGTTAGGTCCCCAGTCAATCCACAATAAACTTTGAGTTTATTAAGGCAAAAAATGATAACAAAGCCATAATGATGATACTTATTTGTAGTATCTTAAAATTTATTTACCAAAAGGAAAAAAACAATTGTAGTGTTGTTCCTTACCATGACTGGAACTGTAAAACCCAAGACATGAAAATTTCATCAATATTTATGAAAAATTGATGTGATGTTAAAATATGAGTTTTAACAACACCACCAGCCAAGACTCAAAGAATTTTGCCATCTTTTCTCTATCTGAATATAGGCTCATCTCTATCTTTGTTTTTGTTGTTTTGATTTTTTTTTTTTTGGTATTTCCTCCTTGAGCAGTTTGAATTTATTGCTTTTTCAAAGACATGAAAGAGATGCTATAATTACCATAAATTGGAAATTAGAGGTTTTATCATTATATAGCATTTTACACGTCGTTTTTAGAGAAGGTCCAAGGAATTAGAGGTACTGAGTTCTAATCTCTTTGTCTTCTCTCCACTTCTTATATCTTACCAGTTCGCTGCTAGAAATTTTCTTTCTTTTTTTTTAAACATTTTTTTAGTCAATTAGAGTCTATAGGTAATGCGTGGTCTTGTGATGTACTTTATAGCTAAATTTGCTATATTTTAGAAACTAAAATCCAGTTGACCTTCCTTGAATTCTAAAACCATATTCGTTTAAGATTTATGAAATGCCTGGACATTATGGGTTTTCTACCAGTACCAATGGTGTAAAAAAAATGTAATTTTTTTCTATATTTGAAATTCTTAAAATTTAAAACCCACAAAACACCTCCTATATATATTCCATGAAAATTACACAAGTTTTTCAGAAAAAAAATCTAGTCAAACACACTCAAATTCTCCAGCCAATTATTGCTTAGAGTCGATTCTGGGGATCTGAGCCAGGAAAAAAAAAGGATAGATCTGCCGATAAGATTTGCTGCCCCGCTGTCATATCTCCTATGCATGTGCGCGTGCTTCGTGTAAATTTTGGGGGTTCAACATGAGTAGTGTTTGTGGTATGCTAATTTAAATACTCATGTCTCATATTTAGTATACATTGGCTCTGATTTTTTTTTTTCGGTGACGACAACTATTGTATAATCTAATCTATCTTATACCAGGGGAGGGGGCGGACCTAAGGAGGCCCAGGAGTAATCCGGAGGAGATTGAATCACTACCGGACCATACATTGGCTCCGATTGTCTGGGCATATTTTTTTTGAAGACATGTTTCCTAGAAAAATTTAAATACTTCCTTCGTCCTACTATAATAGTCTTAATTTTTTTTTTTCACTCAATTTAGATAAAAATAGTTAACATTGTTGAAAAAGAAAATCTAGTCTAATGTTTTTCTAAAGTACCTTTATATTAATATTTGGAGTATCACTAATTACTATACTTTTACATTAATTATAACAATAATAATAATAATAATAATAATATATTGCACCATTCAAGATATATATGAAAACAATTATTAGTGAAAAATTTCATTGTATTAAATAAGATAAATTATATTTATTGATAATGAAGTATATTAAAAAAAATTAAAGAAGTTAAAAGTTAAATATATTCTTCAATTAAAAGATGGATTATGATTGGGATGGATGAAAAGAAAATCAAAATTAACAAAATGGAACGGAGGGAGTATGGTTTTCATTTACCTTTTTTTTATTTCACCTACGTATTTACGAACAAATGTGCTATACCAAATATTTTATGGTCAAAAAATCCCAAAAAACAACCATCATATTGTTCAAAAAAAAAAAAAAACCAGAATCCAACTTGGAGAACATATTAAGTCCCACAATTTTCATTGAGGCCCCAATTCCTCCTCCGCATCTATGGCTCCAGTTTGGTGAACTGGTGATTTGCTAATTGCCACCGTGATTTGACTGGTGTTTATTAGTTCCTTTTAACTGTTTAAAATTTATGTTAGTACACTTCTATCTTCAAAATCTATATTCGTACTATGGTGTAATAGAATGGTAGAGTACGAATACCTTTTGGATGGAGACTTTACAATCCTGTGGTTGTATACTATGGTTGCAAATATAGGGATTTGAATCCTGAAAGGGAGAATGTAAGGTGAGTACTCACAGTCGTGGGTTTTAAATGAATTTTTTTAAAACCATTTCCATTCCCAACTACCAATACAAGAATCAAACTTTAAATTTGACAGCAAAGAAAACCTTAAAGAGTCTTTCCTTGATCACTGGATTCTTCACGTGAACTTGTATTCTCCCACCGTGGGATCGAGTTTTTGATGTGGGATTCTCCCTAGCCTTTTTTTCCTTAAATTTATTTTTTATTTTTTTTATAAGGGAGAGGTGAGATTCAAGAAGTGACAGAAGGAGGAGGGGGGGGATTTGAACCTAGTCCCTAGCTTGTCCTTAACGACTTTTGTTTTTTGCTTTTCTTTTTTAAATTGATTATTTAAAATATGTTAAAGAAATTGAAAATACTTTGTGTTGTTAATGTATTGAATTCTTGATTCAACTTAGCATGGCGAATTGTTGAGACTGAGCTCTCCATATGCATTTCCTCCATTTGTGCTTCATTCTGTTGCAGGCCATGATTTGCCCCCCTCTCTTGAGAACAAGGTGGAGAAATAGAAAAATGTAAAATCTGCTCATTTTTATGGTAGAAACTGAGACAAGAGCGTATTATTAGACTAGCGAATAGTCCACGACTCCATCCTAATTTAATTTTACCAACATTGTACCAGACAAGAAAGCTGTGCTGACCAATATACATAGTACATTATTTTAAATCATTCAATTTTTTGATTAATTTATGTTTTTCTTTATGTTTTCACTTATTCTCTAACTCACAAATCCCATTTCTTAATTGTTTTGACTTTATTATTGTCGGCTAGCCCCAAAGCTAGTGAAATTTACAAATTTGACTTTATGAATGTGTCTTGAGAGTTTGTTGGCTATTGGCTATTGCCCAGTTCCCAATTATCGGGGAATAGCATCCATTTCTTTTTTTTTTTGGGGACATCATATAACCTTTTTACTCCAATTATGCTTCATTTTTTAGTACATTATTATCTTTTTAATGTATATTTCACACCATTTTTACAAACAATTCGTAACTTTATTTAAAAACCAAATACTTACAATCTTGCACCTTGTAGGATTAGCTGTTTTTGGAAGTGTTTTTGAAAAATTTTACTGTAACAGAGTTTTTAGAGTATATTTTGAAATATTTTTAGAAAATATTTTGGAATATTAAGAGTAATAGAATTTTTAAAATATATTTTAAGATATTTTTTAAAAATTAAAAAAAATTAAACTACTTTTTAAAGTATCTTTTAGAGTACTTTTTTAAAATTTAAGAAAAGAAGCTCATTCCATCTGGGCAGAGTTTTATAATAATCGAAAAGCTGAAAAAGATGCTAAGGAAGAAGAAGAAGAAGACCATGAAGAGCAATGGTTCCGCCACGCCATGCAATTGGCAACGGGGGCTTGGGGTGCCTTTGGTGCTAAACGCTGTCGTTAGGGTGGATGTTTTAGAGATCATTGCCAAAGCTGGCCCCCGGGAGCACAACTAACATCATCAGAGATTGCATCCCAAATGCCAAATGCCCAACTATCATCAGAGATTGCATCCCAAATGCCCACCAAAAGCCCTGATGATGGACCGGCCACGCTTACACTCCTGGCTAGCTACTTCGTCTTCACTTGGTCCGTTGTTGCTGGTGGCTCCAGTGGTCAATATCAGAGACGTTATGGGTTGACATCGGTGGCCAAGTACTTGATTAAACACCAATATGGTGCACCACTCAGACTTCTTTTGGAGTGCCTCCTAGATAAAGAGATGATGGGCTCACATCTCATGGCACGCAGCCTGCAGTTTACGGAAAAATTTCGTGAAAACATGTTTCTTTAATAAATTAAGAAAAATTGCAGGTTCTGTACCTTCCCACGAAATGGAAATTGGGGAATGTGGCTGCTGTTTTGCCTTGAAATTCATAAAAACTGGTCGTTTATCGCATTTATATGCCATTTTTTTATAGCAGTTCAAAAAGATTTTGATCTAACAGTTAAGGTTGAGAGTTCAAGAATTAAACGTCTTGATTAGATGTTAAGCTAGTGACTTTTTTTTTTGAAGAACTTTTAATGTGATCCAATTTTTATTTGTCAATCCTTTTTTCTTTTTTTTTTGATATTAAAAGCAATACTAACTCCAAAAAAAAAGGTTCAAAACTGCTATTGTAAAGCATTATGATAGTTTCACGGATCTGAAAAGCCACCAACTGTAAAAGCATTATGACGACACTTTCTTCTCTAATTTAGAAAGAATAAATTTGGTATTGAAAAAAAATATTTTGTCATAGTAGTAAAACTATTGTAATAATTGCTTATCAAACACTAAATTTGGTATTGAAAACTCGACAATCTTTTTTTTTAATATATGTGGACTAAATATATTATTATTGCTTTAGAGAGTAATTGAACTTTGTAAGGTGGGGGTATTTTTGGAATATTCATTTTAATTTTTGACCGAGTCTAAAGTTTGATTGCTAAAAAGTGTAAAATTAAGAAAAGTATGTATAATTTTTAGATCTTAACAGAGCTCAGTGAAATTATCAGATACCTCAGAGGAAGTTTATGAAATTATCCCTGTATTATTTATGCGTTCAGTATTTGTATGAACAACAACAGGAAAAAAAAAAAAGACGATTTGATAACTATATATTTAAATGTAGCGAAGGGGACACGTTCAGAGCGGCCCACACTGTGTGGTTGTTGATTTATCTCTTATCGATTTATCTCTTATGGACAAATCTGTGCCCGCACTTCTAATCAAATTCTGTACCTAATATGGATCTATTTGCGATGGTTTTTAATGCATCTTTTCTCTTTTTTTTTTGTCACCATCATAGGATTCTTATAACCTAATCTAACATAATTTATAAAAATTGAGGAGGGGATTCGATGTGAATAGAGATTTCATTGAAAAAAGTCAATTAAAATTGCCACATATAATGATAAATTTGTGGGAGACAAGGATTGAACCCTTGACCTCCCACACAAAAGGCCTGGTGGCACGTCTTTTTTCACTTGTATTGATATTTTGGTCCCGTAAGCTTCTCATTGCTCTACCTATAACTAGGGAGGGAGAGCCCGCAAGATGCTCGGAAATTTGGTACTTGTGATTAAAGATAATTAATAATTATTGTTTAATATTTTGTAGTATAAGAACTGAAGTATGATGATTTTATCATGTGATTTTAACAGAAAAATCATAAAATTACATAGTGAGTCAATAAAATAATGTGCAATGAAACATCCTTATCCTTATACTATATAAAAATCAGTTGTAATCAAAGGTAATTTTTGAATTTCGACCGCAAAGATAAGGGTAATTTGGAAATGTAAGAATGTTTGAAGTGCAATTAAAAAGTATCCAAAAGTTTTTTCTAAAATTTATCCAAGATGATAAAACATTTAAAAGTATCAATTGGACCCCTCATCTCCCGAATCTATGTATATTCGTGAAAGATCCCTCAAGCAATGCTTCTGATTTCTCTCTCGACTTAAGCGCAACTTGAATTATCAAGTCAAGTTTATCCATCAATCACTTTGTGTCCAATCTAATCTAAAATAATTTTATTTTAGACTAACTATTTATATAATTTGGTGGGCATAATACGACTTAATTATGTGTTTCTTATAAAGATAATAATGCCCAAAAATGATAGATAGATAAGAAACTTAGGTGGTCTCTTCAAAGTTTTGTAGAAACGATTTAGATTTGGTGTTTTTTGCTAGGGACATTTCTTCATAATCTCATAAATAAGTTCAAATCTGCATAATTGTTAAAGATTTAATTTGAAATTACCTTGATTATAAAAAATCGGTGCAAATAATATTTTCTAAATTTGAAATTGTAGGAAATGGTAACTAAAATCAGAAGAAATTGCTTATATGAATTCGAATTGCAACTTGCAAGCTATGGTAGAAACTGCTTAATGATATTTTCCAATGTTTACTTGTATAAGTATCTAATATAGCAACGCTACTTAATTGACTCGTTTGAACTATGAATAATAGTTGTTTCAATCAAATCAAGAAACATTATTTATCATTGTACAATATACAATTATGAGTAAATGAATTAATACAATGCAATCAAAATGTTGCTGTAGCTGAAGCGTTTAAACTCATCAAGTTCCACTACAAATTCGTTAAGGTAACATGTTAAATAATATTGCAAAATGAGTTGTCAAAGTAAAAAAGCAAATTTTTGTTCAAACTACAGCACCATTTGTAGTAAAAAGCAAACAAGTTCCGCTACTTTAAAAATTAGTTCTACACAACTTCGTTCAATGAATTATAAGCAAGGTGATAAAATTGCTAACCTTATTCAAGATATATGCAACAAAGCCAAGTTTTGATACCAACTTCAACCTATTCCACAATTACAAGAACCAGAAAATAGTACAATTAGTTAGTTTTTGGAATTAGAAGTATCAAAAAGTAAACTATATGGAGTTCTTGAATAAACCAATCATCAAAAAAAAAAGCCACCTCAAATTCAAAGAGCTCACCTCAATTTAAAGGAAAAGTTACGCCTTTCACCAAATATTTAATAGCCATAATAAAACCAAAGAGGTGAAACGGATAAAGAAGACAGGCTATCAGCTGAACATGGAGGCATAACTATGGTGATGGTTGTTTAGGGCAATTGGCTGAACATGGGGTATCAATATGATAATGGCTGTTCAGGTAATAATTAGGTCAATTAATTGTAATTAAAATCCAATTATGTAAACATCCAATTAATTCCTTAACGGATGAGAAAGGCTTCAGGGAAATTGGAAGGTTTGGATGTTAGTATAATAAATGATTAAAAGGCCTTTTATGTAATTCTATCAAAACACAAGCTTAATTTAGTTGTACGTGATACTCAACTTGGCATCAAACATTGTCACTTACCAAACCTGCCCCTAAGCCTTAAATGTCTGAAAGGTTATATAAGTAATTATAGCAAAATTAAAGCTGTAATAACCTATACTTAATGCTCCAATTGTGCTTCAAACACTCTCACATTCCCAAAATAACCCCACCCTTGCGGTTGAAATCCAAAAACTATGTTTGCCCTAAACTCGTTCTTATATAGTATAAGGATATATAAATCTTGTAGGGTGAAAGAAAAAACATCGAACTACAAGGTGGAATTTTAAGAGATGGGCTCCTCCTATTGAGGGCTGATACATATCATTGCTACAACTGCACGCGGTAGAGTATGTGCTTTAATCCTCCTTTCTCTTTTTCACTTCTTAAATTCCATCCTTTCATGTTTAAAATTTTTTTAAAGAAATCTCAAGTAAATTAGTATACAATTTACTTTTTTTTCTTTTTGTTTTACATCCAATTGTTCGTCCTCTCTTGCATATCCTGCTTTGGCTCTCCTTCACCTACTATGTGATCGGCAAAATGTCGATGATGGGCACATTTTCTGAACAAAAACAAAAAAGAAAATATGCTAAATTCATATTCTCTCAATTTAAATCTACACTTTGCATGAATTTTAGTGCTAATAACATAAGTTATTATTGTATTAAAGTTGTGATCGAAGGCTAGAAGTGACAGAATGGATAAATGGTTTTAGTTAAATGTATTATGGATAAAATTGATCCAGTCCAATTGGATGCCATTTAAATGGATACTACAAAACCATGATTCATCCATTTAACCATTTACTCACCCAAGTCCTAAATTTAGGGTCCAAATCTGCATATCAATTTATATTCCAAAAATTTATGTATCTTCGTTGGTAATCCCAATGTTAAAAAATTTGATACAAATGATGAAATAATGATGCTGCAAACTTATGATTTATGTAAATACTTATAAATTCAATGCAATGTCGCCTAAAACAAAATATCAAATGAAAATGAATAGAGTGAGTGCTTTTTTTCCTCTTCAACTATGGAAAATTCTCTAATTTATTTGTTGAGAACAGAGACATGTAATACTATGCTGTATTGCTGGGCCATCTACAATTTCTCTCTCAACAAACAAATTAGCTGCCACTTTTTTTAAAAAATAAAAATAAAATTACTTTGACCTTAGTTGATGATTTTTCTATGCTTCCTTAATGAAAAATGTCCCGAGATTCCACTATTGTAAGAGGAAAAGAGGAAAAGAGTAAAAAAAGAAGACAGTTTTAGCTTATGACTGAATTAATACAGTTGTGTCTTTTGTTTTTTAATCTTTTTCTTCTACTAATTGGATATACATGAATTATATGGATAATCCATCCATATAATGATAGTTTATATGGATGGATAAGTGGATATCAATTCATTTTGCCGTTTTTATTATTAGAAAGTTGTGCTTGATTGTACAACCAACATTAATACATTGCTTTTTCAAGTGTTCATACCACATGTCCAAGGAATTTATGATTCGGATTCATTGTTGGATTTGCCCAATAATTATCAACTGAGCAATTGTTAGTATATTTAAATTATACCTAATTTACTATATCAAGACAATATCCACATTTATTGTACCCCTTGCATTTCAATACTTTTCTGAATTAACTTACTTAACTATAAGATTAAGAGTAAATCTTATATACATTCATCGTTAGATTCATGATACATGTGCAAAATTTGAATTTCAAATTTTGCACAATTGTCATTTATCTAAAATTGACAGTGTACACACTGTTAGTGTAGAAAAGATTAATCCTAAGGTTAACACTCCAAAAATCTTCATATGTGTTCACTGAGCACTCGTTAATCAAATCTTTCATAGTTTGACAAATAAATGGGACAAGAAGATTACATATATCTAAAAAGGAAAGAATATATTACAATTGGGATGCGGGTCAAGGACGATTGACATATCAACTGTCCCTAAATAGTGTAACATTTTTTTGAATATTTTGTAATTTTATGTAAATTTCTTGTTCATCCTTACAGCAGAAGTGTGATATTTTGTTACTGTTTATGTTGGTCCCATATGTAATAATTGCGTCTCTGTTATAAAGTTTTATAAGTAGTTTACGTAAAATTATACCTTATTTAAAAACTCACAACCGTGTAAGCCCTGCGTCCATTACAATTGATGTACTAAGAAGTTATATTTGACGTGAAGAATTGGTTGGGAAACATACCCTATCAATTAAAATTTAAAACAGCTGCTCATTAAATCAGACAATTTCAGTGCTGCCATTGCCATACCTAAATTTCATCACTAAAAATTCAAGATCGTTGATGGAGTCTTGCTGGGTAGAAAGCCAACATACCAAAAGTGGTGCATTGCAAAAGCCGGACAAGAAAGCCAACATTCTGGTACTTTCGGTCTACCTTCAAAATAAAATGCTGATGGACTCCTGGTACATTTGCAAATTTTGTTTCTGATCAGTCATATCCAATTTGTTAAATTATAGACCATGCCTCAGGAAAACTTGAGTAGTAAACACCAAAAAGAGGAAACGTATATTACCAAATTTGGATCTCAATGTTTCCTATTTCTACCAAAAAAGAAAATTTATACTATAATTTTTTTGTATAATTGCTAATAGTGACAACAATAATGTTGACTCTATTATTTTAAAATCATCGTAAAGTCGTTATTTACCTATGTCTCACTTTATATTAATGTTACTTGAAACTCTAGTTTGCAAATACTAAAACAAGATTGATTTTTTTCTTTGGTTAAAAAAGGGGAAGTAATTTGTGCAGACAATTCTAGATTTTAAGTTTTATTGTTTTAACTAATGTTGACATGATTCTCACCATCACTACTTGGCAAGATTTTCTTATTTTTCCCTTTTTGTTCAAAAATTGGACACAGAAAGGTTCATATTTAGCCCTTTTCAAAGTTTTGGGACAACTTTCCTCAAAATTATAAATATCAAATATTTGTTTTTATTCAAACTTTAGGTACATCTTAGATCATAAAGATATTAAAAGGTCTAAACTAAAATTAGGTTTCTAATGAAAGGTTTTGTCTCAATACAACGCCATCACTCTATTGAGGATGATCAAATGCTTCTTATATAGCAGTTAAAGGCCTTATTTTCTTCATTTTAAATTTGATATATCGAGGAACATCAACAATTTACTGATTAAGAAGACAAAATTACGTCTATGAGGCCAACTATAAAATAAAAATTGAGGAGCTATGAGTAAAATGCGCCTTCTTCCTTTAAATTTTTTTTTTTGCAACAAGGAATAAACAATTATATACACTTCAAATTTTGGAATTACTTTAAGGCTATATTTTAACTTGCCACTAGTATAGTATTCTAAACTATTCAACTAATGGTACTCCCCCATTTGATTCTGAGATACAACTTGGATCAATTTCAGGTATCAATTAGAAGCTTCAGTTCTGGAAGGAGGAAATGCATTCAAGAGGACTCAGGGCTGTGAACTATACGAGTATATGGCAAAAGATCCCAGGTACAATGAGGCTTTCAATAAGGCGATGAGCTGCCGTACAAAGGTGGTCCTAGAAAAGGCCCTCGAGTGCTACAAGGGTTTTGAAAATCTCAAACCTTAGTTGATGTGGGTGGTGCTCTTGGACAAGCCATCCATATGATAACATCTACCCCAACATTAAGGGCATTAATTTTGACTTGCCACATGTTATTGAGCTTGCCCCATCCTACCCTGGTATGTATAATATCATTTGTCCTTCATGTATTGATTTTCGTAGTGACCATAGAGATTCTACATATGATTAATTGAATATTACTTAGGATACAAATCGAAATAAATGGCACTTACTAAGTAAAGTACATTCCTTCTTTTACTAGTCAAGACCTCATTGAGTTTGTTGTTAACATTATTCTTGTTCGAATAAGTCATGCTTGATTGAGTCTTTTGCTTTCACATTTCTGCATGAGTTTTAGATTCTGATCTACAAAATCCATGAAAGCCATACATACCTTCTGCAATTGAGTTAGAGACGTGTGAAATTGCAGGGATTGAGCATAAGGGGGGTGATATGTTTGAAAGTGTTCCAGATGCGGACGCAATTTTTATGAAGGTAAGTTGAAATATAAAGAATTTATATAATGTGCATGAATTTAAAGGGTTTTTTTTTTTTTTTACAATTCTTTTTCGTGCTTATGCAATTATATTTTTCTTTTCTATTTTTTTCCCTTGGTGACGCGATGATTTTCTGGGGTATCTAATCATTGCAGTGGATACTTCATAATTGGGATGATGAGCATTGCGTGAAGTTGCTGAGGAATTGCTACAAGGCTTTACCAAATGATGGAAAGGTAATTGTTGTCGAAGCAATCGTTCCTGTGAATCCTGAAAATAGCGATGCAGCTGCCAAAAGCAATATGCAAATTGATCTTTTCATGATGGCTGTTTGTTCCCCCGGTGCAAAGGGGAGATCAGAGCTGGAATTTCGGGCCTTGGCTACTAAAGCAGGATTTAGAGGCATAAGAGTCGAATGTCGACTCTTTGACCTTTGGGTGTTCGAATTCTACAAGTAGATTGATGCATGAATGTCTGCTTTTAAGAACCTGTTTTTTGTTCTGATTTGGGAGTCTGATATATTTGCAGATGTAATGCAATACAATCGCAATTCACAAAAAAGCTAGTGTTCTGTCTAGACCCCAATCGTAGGGTGTGAGTCAGTTTTGATGGCACTGGAAAGTGGAAACTGTATGTTTGTGCAGTCCTATACATGCATAATTCTCTGATGTCTAATCCTTCAAACAGAACTCTATTTACATGTATATCGAAAATTTCCGCCACTAGGCATTGGCCTGGTGGTCACCACCAATTTGGTGGCACGGGAGGCAAGAGTTGACCAAAAATTTGCCACAATATGTGACGGCCTTAATTGGCTTCTTTCTGGAGTTTATATTCATATCAAATCCCTCTCCGCCGAAAATTTCCAGTCAGAACTGTATATTTGCTTGCGTACGTCAAATTTAATGTAATTTTCTAGATTATTGGCTTAACGTGCACACAATTATGGTGACAAAAAGGTATTGCAATATTGGATTTGGAATTCTACCGTGTTTGTATTGTTTTACGAACATTTGATTAGTCCTTTCTTCATTTAGGATGCGTCTGATAAAATTGAAATTTGAAAACTGAAATATGATATATGAAATCTGAAATCTGAAATTTGAAAACTGAAATATGATATATGAAATCCGAAATCTGAATTCATTAAATTACTGAATAGTTAAGTACTAGATCTGATATATTTGAGAGTATATCATATTAAATACTTATTTTCGGAAGTAACTTTTGCAGAAATTTAGTATCATATATGTTCTATTTTTTACTATCAAACGCACAGTATTTTAAAATATGAACCCATTAAATTTTGCCTTAACGTTCCTTAGTATCTGGTTTCGTACGATTGAGCCGTCAAAAACATCTTTCATTCGTGTGTCTTTTTGTAATCCTAGTTTCGCACCATCTGTTTTTGAATAGGAGGTTTGGTTTGAACTCCTTCTGAAGATGTGCTAATGCAGCAGCTTGTCCGTTCTCGAATTTGTTGTCTTCTTCAAACAGTGAAACATCGGCATTGGTACTTAATTTCCGTTTTATTGCCCTGTTGAGACAGACACCAACAATTTGTCTGCTGCATCCAAATTCTTTAGAGCTGCCTTATGCTAAATTGATTTAGGATGCAACTCATCCTTAATTCCTTAGGCACTATGTATCGATCCAACCCCATCTCATTGCACGTTTTCCATCATCTTCTCCTCAATTTCCAACAGCTTCTCATTTTGAGTGGATTGAATGGGGACCTATTCAGTAATCTGCTTCCTTAACCCTGGCTTTTGATGTTTATCTTCTGGACCCAAAATGATTTTGGTGGAAAAACCGCTGTAAAACCATCTTCATCAACAGATGAAGATAACCTATGACTGAGAGGATTGACCCTCAAATTTTTTTCTCGTAAGCTGTCTCCTATGTATGTGCTCAAACTTCACTGCAATCTGCAAGAGTTTCTTTTGAATGTAACTTGTAAGCTTGGAGATATTAACCACCGCTAAAACTTCTAATATTGCAGCAAAACACTTAGGAAAAGATTGGATTCGCCCATTCATTCGGAGAAGTCTTCATTGGTCAGTTACACTGCTCACAATTGAAAATACGCACCAGGCTTATGTAGGAGAGATATATATATATATATATTCTAACACATCTAGCTGGAAATGCAACACTCCAAATTTGAGTAAGGACGAAGGTGGGTGCTTTAATCTGATGTAAAATACTTGCTTTCCCTTAAATGTAATTCACCTATATAATTTTATTGTCAATTGCCTTCCTTTCTGCCTCAAGCTGCATAAACACCATGCTCCTCATGTTACCAGTAAAAAGGGAGAATGCTTCTTTTTTTTTTTTGGGCAATTCTTTTAGATCATGGCTTGTTTTCACTCAGATGAACCTGTGATGTAACTGATGTTGCAAGTTTGGTAATTAGTACAGGTTGTGAATCTTCTGCAGATGTCATCTGGGCTTTTCGTAACATCATAAAAGAGGTAGCAAGGTTAGTAATCTGCATCAACCCCTTTGTTTCTGCTCAAACTCACTCTTATAGTACTTGAAATAAATCCTCTTATGAAATAAACTCTTCTCTCTTTATCCTGAATAGTTGATTAATATGTCATTAATCAAGTTGCCTACTCTTTAGATTTGATTATTGGTGTCATTAATCAAATTGTCTGAGATCAGTACTACTTGTCCTATATCTAGATTTTATGCTATCGCGGAACAAAAGTTTCAAAAGAAGTTTGCTTGGAAAGTTAGCCACCAATCAACACGTAATAATAGTGTTGCTTAAACACAGACATAAGCAATTCTTGTGCTAACAATTAGGCCAAAAATTATTCTTTCAATGAATTGATTTATACCTTTCTTTTCTTCTTGAAGAATATGAAGAGCAGCATGGATCATGAATATTATTCTGCAAATGTTCCTCTTAAACAGAAGAATGCTGCAGGTCGAATCTTATAAGGATGATTAATAAATCATTCTTTTGAAGCTGTATTTTGTTCCTCTACTAATGGCAGTTTCAGATAGCTTCAAATAGTCATAATGCTCTGCTTTCATGGAAAAAAAGCAATGTACAAAAGCAATCTGCATGCTCTACATTACAAAATTGTGCTTTGCTATGTCAACTAAATACTATTATTGTCTGACACTGCGTGCCAGCTCGGTTAACTCGTACATCTACTCAAGCGAGAAGTGAGATCAATGAACATGTCTTCTCTGCAGGGGATTGTCAAACCCCCCATTGGATGATCAAAACCAAACTCTTCCTCGGCTTGGCTTAGTAATTCTTGGAATGCAGGCTCATTCAGGTAAGCAACGGGAATCACAAATCGTTTCTTTTCACTTTCTCCAACATAAACTGCTAAATAGCCTCTCGGAACATCTACAGAAGCTGAAATGGCAGCATTGGACGTCAATATGGAGCGCCTAAGAATTTGCTTAGCTTGAATAATACGAGGCAGACGAATAGCCATTGTTGTACTGGATGCTTCCTTGTATTAAATCAAACAAACAATGAATAGAAAGATTTAAAGGATAAAGAAGGCTTTCTATAATGTTTGTGAATGAAGAACTGGTGCTGTGCTAATCAAGTTATGAGCTTATATATAGAAGAATGATCATTTTGTTGATGTGGTAAAGAGGCTTTTCTTTGGACATCAGAGACAGGACATGAGCCATCAGCATTATCACATGGTTTTGCCTCTCAATTAATGATCAAGAATTTAGAACCAAGAAGTGTAGCAGGGCCTACAACTTTCTTGAACATCTAACAAGGAGGACCCCTTTTGAACTTAAAAGTATCAAGACTGAGGTTCAATGATTGCACACCAGAAGTTATTAGGCCAATGAACCTTTTTGCCATCTAAATCTTACTGTCATCTCAAGGTAATCTACAAATCTGGTAAATGTTGAAGGATGAAAATCAGTACCTAATGGAATTTGGGCTTATTCATTTTTTGTCCTACTACAGTTAATATTAGTTTACTGTTGTTGCACAGAAAGCAATCGATCCACCTACTGAAAACTCTCCACTTGCTAAATCAATTCATTTCATACCAAAGGGGAATTAGAAGTTGAAATCTTATCAAACAAGTAGATAGGACGTTACAGAGTTTAAATTCATTTCAGTGAGGCAGCATTGTCGAAGAATAGAGACTCCCATGCAGCAGGCAGTACGGAAGCACTCTGGTAAAGTACCAATTGTAACATCTCTCAAGCAAAAGCTGCATGGAGTAGCTATGCTACATTACATCTAGAAAATTTGTGCTAACTGGAATTGAAAGAAAAGCAACTTCAGCATTTTTTGAAGTTTTTTTGAATATAGGATGTGGCTGGGCTGGCTGTCACCTTATGGAAAGGAGGAATGTCAGTAATCCCCAGTTTCACGCTTCCACTTTGCTCATACTCGCTCTCTCAGTTCTTGAAAATCATTTAAACTATTTTTTTTTTTGGGTGTTCTCTTGAAATGTTAACTCATATACATGTTACTCACTTTCCTTTTGAGAGAAAGGAGATATTACCAATTTCGATCTGGTATGGACATGGTAAGGTTTTTAGTTTATTTTTTGAAAAAGACATGCTTGGTCAGTTCCATTTTGCTATTTAATCCACCCAATAGATTAACAAGCAGAATATATATTGATACCCAACTTTTTAATTGTTATATAAGCATTTTGCCTTAGTCTGTAGAGCCATCAACCAACATGATGTGCATCGCTCGTCTCCACAGAACTGTGTGATGTTCATTGTGTTACTAGTTTATGTCAAGAATACATTGATACCCAACTTGTGTAAGCAATTGGCTTAATATGTAGAACCATCAACAAACATGATATGCCTTACTTGTATCTGCTCAACCAGGTGCATAAAAGATAATGTTGAGAATGCACTATAACTTGACTTCTAGTTGAGCAATATGGGAACATCAACCAACATTGAATGTGTTGCTTGTCGCTACTGAAATATGTGATGCTCATTATCTTACTAGTATGCATCAATACTACTAGAATCACCAATGAACATAACATTAATTTCTTGTCTCTGTAGAATCATTTGTTGCTCAGAAACTTTTTAGTTTACATCATATGAACATCTTCATGTGTCAAACCTCCTTTGTCTGTCAGCAGCCATGACCAACTCTAAAGTTTGTGATCTTAGTGGATACTTGGTGACCGCAACCAAACAACAGAAAATCATATTATTTTTTTATGTGGACCTCAATGTCAAATGTATTTTTTTACCGCCCTCTCATATCAAAAGATCTTTCACTACCATCTCCTCTCTCCCTGTACTATATATATCTCTGCTGCCATTCAAACCAAATCCAACATAACAAAACCTCTTGTCCACGAAGTGCAAGAATCAATCACACTGAGCTTTAACCAGGAATAATGGGTATTCGCGTGCCACGAATTTTTCATGCTAAGCAGATTATGAATCGAGTTCTTTCAAATTTAGGAGGTAAAGATGTACCAAAAGGCCACTTTGCTGTTTATGTAGGGGGAAGCCAGTAGGAAGAGATATGTGATACCATTATATTACCTTAACCATCCTTCATTCGGTGCTTGCTACACCAGACTGAAGAAGAGTTTGGATTCAACCACCCTATGGGTGCTCTGACAATTCCATGCACGGAAGAAATTTTTATCAATCTCACCTGCAACTTAAGGTCCCCATAAGGAAGATAAACAAGCCGTGATTGCAAATTTGGAAGCTTATGTTTTAGCAGGATTGCTAGAATCTGGTAAATCCAATTTTGGAAAAGTAGAACTAGATTCTTTTTTTTTGGGGGGCACCCTCGGTGCATACTGTAAATACAATTTGTCATGGAATAGATTGACATCTTCACTTGGCATTTTTCCTTTTCTTCTTTTGGTATTTAATAGCTACATGATAAAATGGCTTAAATCTGCAAAGCAGAAAATGTACGAATTCATACCATACGCTACTGTAATTGAGCAACCACTTGAAAGTAAATGAATAATGAAATTTCCAACATGTAATCCGTGAAGTAACAGGTTTCTTGCCAGAGAAGCCATGTTTTAATGGCATGTACGTTTAACACACAAATTTGTCAATTCCTCCACCGTGTACATGGTCTATATTGCTTCAAAAGTTTGTAGTTTTATGACTTTCTCCAATTACTGATCATTAAATTATGCCTCTTCTCCTAGCTGACAATGTTGCTTTGTAACATGTAGTGGCAAGTGAGAGATCAGATTAGGAATGTCTAATCTGTTAGCAGGAAATGAAAACTGGAAAGTTGGAGAGAGATAAAGAAACTTTACCACCTCGTAAAATTCTGGAAATGTTATCACTGGAGCTTTTCCATTGTTCGTGTGCGATACCACAGTCTCATTTACACAGTGCTCTGTCTGAAATGAATTCAAATGCTGAAAGGCATTAGCGACTTGGGCATGGCTTAGATGCAAGTCTATCATGTGATGATAAGGGAATTTGGATGTTCAAGTTTTTAGTATGAAGATTGGTTTCTTGACATGCAACAACAGCTAAAACTTGAATAAATCAACCTTAGGAGGTACACTGAATAAGCTCGTATTCCATTGGGTGGCTAGTAATTTTAACCCTTCATTGTTTCCAAAACTCGCAAGTTACTTGGAGATGAAAATAGGGATTTAACTGCCAAAAAAAGCTTTACAGCTACAATGTCTGCTATGCAATCATTGAATGCTCACTCCCCAGTCTTGATATTTTTTACTTTCTAAAGCGGTCCTCTCTGTTTCTTGTTGAAGGAAGTGGTAGGCCCTGATAGGCTTCAACGAGTACATGGTTCTGCATTCTTGATCAGCGTGAGTAGGAAGGCACAACCATGTGATACCTCGTCAACTATTATCTCTAATGTCCACCAAAATGTCTCTTTAGTCATCAACACTTACATAGCATCAAGATTAAAAAAAAAACTTGTGATTCTTCTATATATACCCTTCCAACTTGTTTGTTAAACATAAGCTATCAAAACACTGATCCAAAGCTTTTCTTTTTTCTCTTGCAAGTCTTCCTATCTTTTTTTTTTCCAACCAAGCTATACGGGAAAGCATCCCCAGCAAAGTAATGGCCATCCATCTGCCTCGTATTATTCAAGCTAAGCAAAGCCTGAGACCATCTTCCAAGGATGTTTCGAAGGGCTATATTGCAGTTTACGTTGGAGAAAGTGAAAAGAAGCGCTTTGTGATTCCCATAGCTTACCTGAATCAGCCTACATTCCAAGAATTGTTGAGTCAAGCTGAGGAAGAATTTGGCTTTGATCATCCAATGGGGGGTTTGACAATCCCTTGCAGAGAAGGCAAGTTCATTGATCTGACCTCTTGTTTGAGTAAAAACATGAGTTAGCAGCACTGGCATGTAAATTTAGAGACGAGTAGTAGTTTTTTTTATATATATGAGATAGCAAGGCACAATTTTTGTGACGTAGAAAACAGATAAATTTTGTACAGTTTCCTTTCTTCCATCAAAGAAAGAAGAGGATTTTGAATAGTGGCACATGCTTCGTTTGCATTCTCTCTCGTTTTTTTAAAATCCTTTGTGAGTATGCAATTTGACTGAGAGAGGAAGAAAGGAAATGCAGGCCATACTTCAAAACAGATGAAGATATAATTGATGAGGGAAATGAAGAACTAGAATTCTTTTCTCACTTGGACTATGAAGCTAATGATCTTCCCACAATCTTCCTGTCTTTCCTCTGATGCATCATCCATCCATCATGAAATTGAAAGTTAAAATCTAGAAGACAAGTTGATAAACCTATTTGGCAAATCTGTGGTGCTCCCCCCCCCCCCCCCCCCTCCTGTCTTTTTACAAGTCGCTTACCGAAAACCTTGATGACTGTTTGATGTTATTCCCTTAATAAAATATGTTGTGCCTGTAAATACTAAATAGTCAGTGACTGGCTTTATACTGACTCAAATGTCATTACTGTGATGCCTACACAAAAAGCATGTACAACTGCAGGAGAGTCTTGTACAACTTGAATTTTATTTGGTTGATTTCAAATGCAGCCATGCCGGAGAGCCCTGGAGGCCGGCCTCGCCGCATGATACCAAAACAGGCAAACAACTTCAAGATTTTTAAAATTTTTTGTCAAGTTGTCATTTGGGCTTGCTACCATGTAATGGAGAAGAGGAAGGTTCAGGAATACAATTCAGCCACTTCATTTGTGCTTGTGCTTACTCTTGCACACTTCATGTCCTTTTTCACATTGTGCATTCTGTTTTTGTTCTTTTTTTTTTTTTTACCTCAAAATGTTCATTTACGCATCATTGAATTCCTTGGATGGGGCATCCAATTATGTCTTGCTGTTGAACTTTGGCTCTGCTAGACATTTATCTAAATCAAGATCATTTGAATCCAAGAAAGAAGTGGGAGAATCGCAAATTTGACCTTGCTCCAAGGTATCTGCACTGATCTCACCCTGTGGCTTCATAATAAAAGGTGTCCAAGGGCAGCTTGAATATCATCAATCCTCTTGTTTGTATCACGAACCCGTTGGGACTCCATTGGTTCAAATGTGTCCTTCAACTCGACTACTGACTAGTCTCCCCTATATTAATAGTATGGAGAAGCCAACGCATCACCAACCAAAGAAGGTCCAACTCTAGACTTTAATTGTTACCTACTCCAGACTCTTGCGCTGCTTGCTTCAGAGTTTCATCTTTAGAAAAATAAAACTGCAGGCTCCCCTTTGCGTTTGGAAGTCTGTTTATCCGTAAGGGAGAGAGCACCGGAGAGTCACCAAGAAAGTCGGCAAAAGACCGGCTAAAGGGGCTGTGGCTGAAGGGTAGCCATGATGCAAAAAGAAAACCTTATAATGCAAAAATTTAATAGGGAAGCAGAACTACCCTAAAATAATTAACTTCACCATTTTACAGCGAACTTTGAGTTGAAACAATAACAATGAAGATAAGGTGATCTGATCTCCAAAAGCCGAAAGACATCCTAAACTTTTGCTTGTTCATGCCCATTACATATTCTCCCAAGACATACATCTATAATAAGAGACAGTACAAAATTTAGTTAAATGAGGTCCAAAGCTATCTCCAAAAGCCAAAATTGTAAAAGAGAAATGCAAACTAAACATCAGAACTTTTAGGTTCAAACCATGATAGATTAATATCCACATCGCTGATGTCTTAAATGTTCCATCAGAAAAGGAAACTAATAGCCATCCTTCAAGGCCTTTCTTTAGTCATATGGAATTTGAATGTATGCCGCGTCACATACAAATGGAATGTCAGCATACATCCCAGCAAGGGCACACCTCATGGACTCTAAAACAGTAAACAGGTAAGCAAATGCAACAGCAGTCCAAAAGTGCATTCCAATCTTTCCCCAGTATACAGAAAGAGGCATCCAGCGGCTCACAGTGCCAATAACCTGCAGAGCTATCTCAAGAAGCATGCCCATCACCACATGGAATCTGAAGAAATGAGGCCACTCTTTTCTCCTAACAACTCCTAGATATGCAACGAAAAAATATGCCATCAGAAACCAACTTGGCAACCTCCCTATGGCTCCCAAAAAAGGGTATGTTAAAAACTCAAAATCCTCCAAGAAGGGATGTAGATGATATGCCGTCTCAGCATACATCCATGTTTCATGTAGAGGCATCAGATAAGGGAGGCATGCCAAAGTTCTCCACCACCACCTGGGCTTCTTGGTCATAGCAGGGTATCTATAGCTGTAAGGAACATCATCCTTTGCTGCCCTTGGAGGTCGAAAAAACTGGCGGCGCTTAGGTAACCTAGGTACAGCATGTGATAGCCCACCTAGTTCACCATTTAACAGTGGTGATGAAGCAAAAGAAAGACTGAGAATCTGAATTCCTGAAATGACCAATCAGAACAATATTTAAGAAAATGATTCAAAGAGATGAAAACTATAATAGAATTAAAAACATCTGATACAGCTAAGATAAGGCAAAAATATTCCATAATTAAGGACGAAAGCAAAGAGGATGGCTGCCAAAACAAAAATTCAAGGGCTTCAAAATCATTTGTACAATTGGCCACCATATTTTCAGAATATCAATGGTAGTTTTCTGGAGAGACTCTGCACATGAAAAGCCCATAGCCCATATGTACCATTAAATTCTAACCTGACCTGTCTTATAATGCAATAGCAACATACTATTTGTTTTCTAATTGCTCCCTTCAGGTGGTCAACACCAAAGTGCACAAGCATGTAGACTCTGATCGCTGGTGTACTAAATTGTTTGGACATGGGCAAACAACAGTGAAGCAGAATTACTTGAGATGGCAATGACTTTAATTGCATCTAGTTCTACTTCCACTTCAATCCAGTAAAGTTGATAGGTAGTAAGAAAAACTTTTCCCCCACAGTTCAATTCATAAAGACGGCAAGACTATATCTTGTTCGAAAAATATGAACTCAAATCTATACAGAAACTTAAAGAGGGCCATCCAGCTACAGAGGCCCTTTAAGATATATGAGAAAAGGACAACTAAGAAAAATTACATAACTGAGAAATAAACATTTCCTTTACCTAAACATCAGCAACACAAAGCACAGGAGCCAACTGGTTTTATATCAAAATAAATAGGATAGAGATAGTACTCTACGTATATGTTTATAAGCGACAAGACTGGATAATAAATAACCCTCAAAAGATAGACAGACACACCTTTCGAGCAGGATATACGGTTGTGATGAGGAGCCCAAGAACTTCCAGCACTCGCTAATACAACGTTGGGAGACAAACAAGGGATGCCTGAAGATGCTAACCTATAAGACTTCAGATTACATGCCATGTAAGGCATAGAAGCATCTCCAGAGTTCAAACGGCATCCATGTAAAATCATATTCAGTTACCTTGTAAAGGTCTACAATCAAGAAAGTGAAAACATTTCACACACTTCAATATGACAGAAAAAATGAAAATTAAATTCAAAATCAGAAAAATAGAAGCAAAGTGGAAGACTTTTCTTTTCTCATGATATTACTACAGTAACAAGAAATTGACGCACATAAACCTCCAAGTAAACCCATAAAAGAAGACTGCTTAATAAATCACAGAAGACTACTCAGAAAATTCAGCACTTTGGACTGAAAGGTCACTAGAAGGGAAGAACAGATAATTGTGCGTGGCACCACATGTAGATCCTAAGTAGATGCCTTCACAAACTCTTAATAGATATTACAACAACTTAAAACTTTGAAGCAGGATCAAAAACTCATCCACCTTTCAATACCTTCTACTGACGATTCACTTTGTCACTTTTCACAATAGTGATTACCAGAGCTTTTCAATACATTAAGGAAAAGTGGGTGCATATCCATCTAGTTTTGAAGATTGTACTTGAAAATTTACTACATTCCAATAATTCATTGCAAGCATTTTTATTCATATCAACCATGATTACTAAAGGTCCAAAACCCAATGGCTAAATCAATGAGGCCTCAAACAAATTTTCCACGGGCTGGGTCTAATACGTAAATTGGGCAAACAATATCCTCATCTAATGCATTTTCAGGCTTCCCAAATGACTTTCTGTCTAAGCATTTTATGTCTGCATTTCCAGAAAAATCACAGAATAATCTCAAAATGAAGTAAACAAAAAAACCATTTCTGCTTGAATTTCCCCGAATATGATAATCCCAAAACCACAAATATGAATTACCAGTCCTGATCCTATCTTTCCATACTAATTACAATGCAAAAGAAGAGAAGCACAATATTTCGTAAAAAACAAACAGCCAAAATTTTCATACATTTAACAAGAATGTACAATCTTTGCCAATTTCTGCAAATATAATACAATATTTAACCCCCCAAAAAATATCCCCGTAAAACTCAAAACCCATTAGTCAAAATCCAAAACCCAGTAAAGAACAAGTCCAAAAATCCCAAAATACAGGTTATAAAAAAAAAATTTGCATACTTGTCTGCTATTAGAAACCCTGTATATACCTGTAAGATTATAGTGGTATACAGAAATTCACACACTACCACACGAACACACGCAGTAAGAAAGATAAATCGAAACAGAAATTTTACCTAAATGGAGAAAGAGCGTGGATTCATGGGAGTTGGGAGTGGGGAGAGTGGAGTGAAAAGAAGCCGATGGAGAAATGAAAGACACAGGGTTTATGACTTTATCTAATCTCTTTCGCTCTTCAGCTCAGTTCATTTTAGCTTTGGAAAATTAAGATCGGAAAATTTTAAAAAAAGTAAAATAAAATTTAAAAAGTACCCTTGAAGTCTTGTTATTTCCTTGTTTTGCCCAACTGCTATGTGTTACTAGTTACTACCACTTGCAAGTTACAACCTCTATTTTTTTTTGGCTTTTTAAAAAAAATTTAATATTTTTTATTAGAAATACACTAATAAGTTGACATTTCTTCCCTTTCATTTTTGAGTTTTGACATGTTAGATGTTTCTAGCTAGAGGATGATTAAGTTGATCGAAATATTAATTTGAGTTGAAATTTTTGTTTGAGAAGATTAACATTAGAATGTTGAAAAACGAAAAACGAAAAATTCTTTTTGTCGATAAGTTAGACTGTATCACGATAGTTAAAATAAAAAAATGGCATTTAGATTTTGTTTGCTTTTTTTTTTTAAATCATAGTGTAACACTTTCTGATATATAAAAGATGATTAGAAAATAAAAAAGTGGTGAATAAACTTGTTTAGAGAATATTTTTCTAATAGAGTAATTACTCAAGAAAATCTCTTCCTATAAGTCATTATTTTAGCTTCATATCATTTATTTCTTTGTTATGTTTTACGGAAATTACGAAAAATATAGACTTAATCTGGAAAGTATTATTAATTAAATAAAAGTGGGTATTGTGGTTGGCAAAATAAGCCCAAGCGTAGCAATCCACCCAATGACCCAACCCTTACAATAGATTCATAATTCCATACATCATCTTGCCCAGTTGGGTAATGTTTCTTGTACGTTGGGCTGCTTGTGAGATGTGGCCCACTGCATATTTTGGGTCACTTGGGTATGAACTGAAGACCAATTGGGTATCCACAACTTTGTCCACTTTCCGTACAATTTGAGTTAGTCCTTCTATTTTTTTTTTTTTTGTGACTTGTAGTTTTAGTTTCATTCTTTATTTTCAAATGTTTGCATTTTTAATCCTTTAAGCATTACAACATCTTCGTTCTTAACCTTTAAGGATCAACTTTTTTGGAGAGTATCGCTTGGAGATAACACTTGAAACAAGGAAATAAATTTGTAAAAATGAAAATAAAGGGACTAGAAAAAACTCCAAAAGAAAGGCAAGGAATAAAACAACGGAAAAAAGTTTTTTTTTTTTTTTAAAGTGAGAGTACAAGTAACCCACAATGGTGGGATCAATACAAATTGATTACAACCAACAATTAAGTTTTGCGTTTGATAAAACTGAAGTTTGAAATATGAAGTTTGAAAATATTAAATTAATGAATTGTTAATTATTAAATCTAATACATTTGAGTGCATATGATATTAAGTGATAAGTGAATAGTTTATCACTTATTCTTTGAAGCAAATTTTACTTAAAAAATTCAGTGTCACTTAATTAATTTAGATATTCAATTTTTAGTTATCAAATGCATCTGAACATATTTAGATCTGAACCAATTAAATTTAAATGCTGATTGGGTTATTAAATAGGGCCTATGTGATTAACAAAACAAGAATACAAACTAATGCATAAATAGTGAGATGATAACTAACATAAAGTTAGATAAAAATTTACATTTAATGAAACTTGAATCCAAGACTTTTAATTGATCACAACCTAAAACTTTTGGTTCCTGAAATTCAAAAAGAATAAAATAAGTTAGAGAATTTAATTGAGAGAAATTTAAACATGGAGTTCTAACTTATACTTTTTCTTTCTTAAACTCTCAAGCGAGATCTAACTCATTAGAGACTGAAATTCTTACCTCATGTAAACTTTTTTATTAATCAATGCAGTAATTGCATAAGGTGGAATATAGTGTAAAATGGCCCTCCAGCTTCTTGGCTAGAATTGTTCCAATTCAAGTTTCACTGCTTTATATGTTGTAGCCCCATACTTAGAGATCCTAGGTCCAAATATCTCTGTTTGTGCTGTTAACGAATTATAATTGTTTGTATTGATCCTACCATTGTAGGTTGTTATAATTTTGTAGAAAAAAGTACATAAATAAAAAATTTCACTGCTTCATTAGTCCTAGCTGATATATGCTCCAATTATCGTAAGATCGTCGTGAACTTTTCATGTTTGATGTCTGCCAAATTTGAGAAAGAATTTGTGGTTGGACCATTGAAACCACTGGCAGAGCCAAGATTTGGATCTTAGGGGTAAAGGTGGCAGATGAGTCGAGCAGCTCATTCAAGCTTGAGCTTGACCGAGGTCGAGCTACTCAGAGTCTGGTTATTAAGTTGAACTCGAGCATTTAGGTATTCTATTCAAAAACTGGTCAAATTTTTGAGATTTATATATAGCTTGAGTTTGAGTTTGAATTCAGGTAATGCATTTTGACTTTGAACTTGAATACACTAATATTTGAATTCAACCTAGCTCGTTGCCACCTTATTTAGGGGCAAGATATGTTAAAAAAAAGTGTCTAATTAAAATTACAGTCACTTAATAAAAATGTTAGTAGAAAGCAAAGCGTATAAAAAATGAGGCAAGCTAATTCTATGCTATGGGTTAGGTTAACGGCGGCCTTAGTACCTATTAAGAGAGACATAAAGTGTTGATTTTTGTAAAAGTAAAATTAGTTTGAGAAAGAGGATAATAAGTATTAATGTGTGCATTGATATAATAAATAAGTGTTAATGTGTGTATTGATATAGTAAATCAAGTGTAATATATGTGTACCAACGAGTGCCCACTAGGAATCAAATAGAAAAATTCTTACATGGATTTAGCTAACGGATGTCCATGAGGCAATCATTAAGAGGATTTCAAATGTTAATTTTTTGTCAGAAGTGAAATTAATTTGGAAAAGCATTTAAATGTAGAGGCACACTAAATGTGAGCTTGTATATTCATGTGGTAAACTATGTATAAATTAGGTGTATTGAAAAGCGTTCGGGGGTTAGAAAAATCCATGGTATATATATGTTTAAATTTGTAAATCATTGTAATTTAGACCTTGGCCACTATTATTGTACTATCACTGTATAATTCCAAAGTTTATGAGGGAACTTTATCCAAAACAAAAGTTTTGGACGGGGGTGGCAAAATTTAAACTAGGAGAAGTCCTTTACTGAAATTCTTATTACATCAAAACAACTTTGAAATTATTGGGGCCGGGAGACAGGTGGTTCCGCCCTGATTGAAACACCGATCAATTGCACGCAATACTTAGAGATGTGTCACGATCAGCTTCATCGTAAGATATATATTTGTCAAGGAGCAAACTTTGATGCTGAAGAGGCCAAAAAAAGAAAAAGACCTTCAAATCTATTGCCTATATGGGGGAATTTAATTAGCTATCCTCACAGTTTTCAGTTTCCCACAAAATAGAAGTTCCCAATTTCTACTTGATTTGTAGTTTGGGTATAAACATACAAATTAGAATGGGAATCATTTGATTACCAAATAAAAAGAAAGAAAGAACGAAAGAAAGAAAGAAAGAAATCATATATATATATATATATATATATATATATTAAAGTCGTATTTTCATTCTTATTCTTTTATTTTTTTCTCTTTTCTATGTGGTTTAACGACATATAAAGTAGTTTCAACGTGCTTTATAAAATAACCTACGCTCTTCCATCTCTCTCTTCTTTTGCCTTTGTCCATTTATTCCATGATTTCTTGGTGTTTTTTCTTAACAAATTCTGTATGGAGTTATTTCTCTCCTTTCATATGCATGTAATCAATTATAAATATCTATCTAAATTTAATTTCAAATATAAAATCGTCCTTGTCATCCAAGTTCTATAAAATCATCCTCATCATTCTATCCTATATTTGCTCTCTCTCTTCTTTTGCCTTTGTTTGTTTATTCCATGATTTTCACTTTTTTTTTTAACAAATTCTGTATGGTGCTTATCTCTCTGCTTTCATAAGCATGTAATCAATTATCAATATCTATCTAACTTTAATTTCAAATATAAAATCGTCCATCATGATTGGTGGAAGTAACAACCAATACCAACCTGAAGTATTGTCTTCCCAGATCCCAAGTACATTAGATTGTAGACACCAAAAATTTTGCCAATTCATTCATTTTTATTTTATTTTATTTATTTTTGTTATTATTGTTATCCTTTAGAAAAAAAAAGAAAGAAGAAAAAAAGAAAAAAGAAAGAAAAAAATGAAATGAAAAAGTTATTTAAACAAAATCATTTTTTGTTTGCTTGGTTTTGTAGGAAAAAGCTGAAAAGAAAGGAAGAAGAAAAATCAATCAAAAATCAGGTTTTGTTAAAAAAAAAAGTGGTTCCTCATCCCTTCACCAGCTTCGTACAAGAATGAAGCTTGGTACAGGTACAAAATTGCAACTGGCTATGTGGAGCGATTTTAGCTCGTTTTTTGTTTTTTTTTCCTCTAAGCCTCCCCAGTACAAGGCCAACTCATATCAGTAGGAATCATCAAGATTTGTCTGGAATCCAAGCCATCTAATGGCTCCAAATCAGTCATTAAAAGCCAACCCATCTCCACCATTGCTCCTAGGGTTTTTTTTTGTTTTGTTTTGGGGGGGGGGGGGGGTTTGTTCCATATAAATGCACAGAAACGGAGCCATTCGGGTAAGAAAGAAAGGGGAGGTGACGGAAAAAGAGAAAAGAGAAGAAAAGAGAAGAAAAGAGAGAAAGAGAGAGAGAGAGAGAGAGAGAGAGAGAGAGTGAGGAAGAAAAAAGTGCAGAAAAATTTTTATGAAAAACCTTGAGCCAGGGTTGAACATCCAGCCTCCTTCTTGAGCAAAATCCAACCTCAATCTCAGTCATCTCAGCGTTTTTTCTGAATATACACTATCTACGTTTGTAGAAGTGAAACTTTTGTTCAAAAAACTTCCAGAAAAAACCCCTCAAAGTGTGTGAAATTCAACCTCGAATCTGCTGCTTTATCAACCCGTGAACGTCCTACAACAAAACTTCAGCTATCAGATTCCAACCTTGAAGCTAATTTTTCTTGAATTCCCCACGTTTATTTGGTGTCTTCAAACATCAAAGGTAGTCCGTTCAACCTTCTCCCTCCACGTAAGCTTGAATCTACAACAGATTTGCCCAATTTTGTTCTTAGCCTTGTCTTTCCTTCTGCTGTGTCTTTTGAGAACTGTTCGTTTGAGATTTCTACCATGTTTGCATGAGATTCAATATGATGTTCAAGTGATGAGATTTGGCTGAGTTCCCGGGCTGCACAATCTTGTTTTGGTCCAAATTTTGATGTTATCGGTGGCTATTTGTGTTTTAACGAAATAAGAAAGGTTGCAGAGAAAGCTTCGAACCAGGCTGCATGGAAATTTCAAATATTGCGACTTAACCCCTAAATTTCTACATAATTATATTGTAGCCCAAAATCTGAAAAAATAAATTAATTTTGCCCCTTTAAAGTTTTAATCCTCTTTTTCATATTTTAAGAGGGTTCTTGGGTAGATTATCTCTGGATTTTTAGGATATAATCAAGGCTTAATAATTTTTGGTGGATTAAATATGTTAGGTTGGGTTAAGGGTTATTTTTGTGTGGGTTTTGGTTAAAGATTGGGGTTTATTTTGGTTGGGTTTGACATGAGCCTGAAGGGATAGAGCCCATGCATTTCAGTTGGGTTCGAGTGGTGAAAAATAGCAGGCCAGCCCACTCTTTTTTGTAGGACTTTTCGTTGGGTCAAATGGCCTTAGCCCATGAAAACAGTGAAAAGGGCCTAACAGGTCTTTGTGTCTTGCAAGAGCAGGGACGAAAATTGCATTTCGGTCCCTAGACTTCAAAATATTTTTATTTTGGCCCAAACACGTTAGATTTATTTCAATTAGGTCCTAATTTAATTGCAATTTAGTCTCTAAACTTTATTTTTGTTTAATTTCAATCCCTAATCTTTGTAATAATTATAATATGACCCCAAAAATCTGAAAAACTTTCTTAAATTTTTGCAATTAGGTTTCTAATAACTTTGATTTTTTAAATATAAGTTGTTTATCTTTTTTAATTGTTAATTATACTTCATTTAAATGCTTTAATTGATAAATTTCATGGTTATTTCCACTTCTTTATAATTTATTTGTTTATTAAATTGGTGTCTTGACCATTTTGTTGATTTTTAAGTGTAAATAGGACAAATCCAATCCCATTTAATCACTATTTCAAGGGAGGTACCTTCTTTTATTGTTTTAACTACTCTTATGTGCTCCTATGTGTTTTTTTATGTGTAATTGCATGTTTTGAGTGCTTTTTCTCTTAATTACTCATTTTATTCATTTTAAGTTCATTTTATTGAATTTTGATGATTATTTGAGAGGCATTTAATGGCAATTTGTAATAGATAGATGCTCAAGACATGTATTTAGCTAAGTTATGTAATAGATAGATTTTAATTTTGCCAAAAATATAATTAGTTAGATAAATGTAATAGTTAAGTTATTATTTTTTTAAATCCCCCCTCAGATTTTAGTTAAGACTCCAAATGTAATAGTTAAATTTTTATGCGTGTTTCTTTGGTTGTGTGCTTGCATGCTTGTGTGTTTATGTGTTTATTCACTTTCTTTAGGGTTTTGCATATAGATATCATGCCTAAGTATTATGTGTTCTATGTACTTTATGTGTTTATTTGTTTTAATTATGTTTTGTATGATTTATTTATTTATAATAAATGCATGACGTCACCACACTAGTCCAACACTAGCTGTGGCCTTTCTCCCCATTTTCTCACTAGTCGAATAATAGTGAGAACTTGTAGAAATGGGTTAGTCCAATGTTAGACCCTTTAGGCTATTTTCATGCTAGATTAATGTCTTGTGTGACATTTATCGCATTTCATACATGTCTTCTATTTTTAGGATATTTTCTCATCTTGCATGATATTTCCTCTATATAATATCTCTCTTATTCCTATGTGCGCAAAACATGACATTTATACTTGCATTTCATTTAGGAAGTTAGAAGTAGACTAGTCCATTTGTTTGACTAAATTAGGAGAGTCACCCTTCAAAAATGGAAAATGAATGAGTGTGGCTTTTTAGTTTTAGCATACTCTCATCTAGGCCTGTCATCCGGGTCTAGACCCGGATCCGGTCCGGATCCGTGAAAATATTGCGGGTATGGGTAAGGATTTAATTCCGTTACCCGGATCCGGATCCGGATCCGTTTTGTCAAACAAAAAAATGGGTCGGATATGGAATATAGTATTCCGGCCCGTATTAGACCCGGATCCGGATATAAATGGATTAATAATTTAAAATATGTATATTTATTAATATAATTTGATTAGGGTGATGTATTTGAGTAAAGTCAATTTAATTTCTTTTCTTATTTGGTTTTTTTTTTGTATTAGTTAGAAATTAGTGTATAAATATATTTTTTTCTCATTTTTACTAGAAATTGTAAAATCTGATAAATTTTCCGGGTAGACACGGATCCGGATCCGAGACCCGTCAGATCCGGATCCGGAACATAGAGTAGAGACCCGTCAGGTAAATGGGTCGAATCCTGGTCCAATTTTGGTATGCCGGGTCCGGGTCCGGAATAATGAATTCTGGCCCGAACCCGGCCCGTTGACAGGCCTACTCTCATCCCCTCTATAAAAAGAAAAATTGAGTTACGAATCATAGTCTCTCATACCCGTTATGTTGCATTTCCCTTCTCTAGGTCATACATATTTATCTATACATTATAATTTTCTTTTTTCGAGTCTCATCCTTTGAATTCTTCGTGATCTCTCCAAAGAATCATTTTGGGCTTCACAATTAATGTGGCTAACACCAATTAAATTTTGAAGAGACATCTTTCCTTTTTCGATACTCTCTAGATCTAAATTTGTATTCATATAGAAATATCCTAATGTGATAAGTTTTTATTAGTTAGACTAGGAAAATTTTCGACTAAATCTCGCAACTAGCCTTGGTTAAGTTGAAGGAGTGCCTTAGATCAAATCTTTGCCTTCCCTTTCTTCAACCGTGACTCCAGAACCATTTTTTCTTATTTTCAAAGATCTAGAGTCGTCTAAAAAGGGATTTTATTATTTTTATTTATTTATTTAAAAATATATTTTAGGTGGTTTGGTACACCTAAACTCAATACTAAGTGACAACTCCTATTTTTTCCTAAAAACCCTTTTTCGATTATTTTGGGCCAAAATCGTCGGGTATTTTAAGTTCCATTTTAGACCATTTTCCTTTTATTCCTTTTTCTTTATTTTTTTAATCAAAAAACTCATTTTTTCAAAATCAATAAATACATTTTTAAACACCTAAAATTTTATTTTTCAAAAAAATGGGCGTGTGACACTGATGATTCTAATCAACAGCATTTCAATACAATTTCTATGAATCATTCATCAGAGGGTTCAACAAAAACAACAGAGGATTGGAATCCTCATAAAAAGATTTGCATGAGGAGGTAGATTCAATCTACTATTTTCCTTTCTTAAATTATAATCTTTATGTATTGTCTTGCACAACTTTGAATGTGACAAATCATTTATTTTTTTATACTTAATTATCGTACTTTGCTATAATGCAGTGATAATGGAAAATCAATAAATGCTGATTTGCACGTCAAAATGGAGGAGAATGTTCAAACAGAAGAAAAACAAAAACAAGTTTCTGATGAGTAGAATTTTTTTGATACTATTTACTGCACTTTTGTCTATTTTCAAGTTTTTAAATGTTATGGTATTGTCGAATGTTATTTTTTTCATTTTTGAATTATTATTCACTGAATTAGATGTTCAAATTTATATTATAAAACTACTTTGAATAACAATGCTTACATAGTAATATACTTAAGAAAGGTTATAATAGATTATACATTAAATTTGTATTTTATATCGATATTTTTTATAAAATTGACTAAATAGTTTATTATTTTTCAATGATTCGTGTTTAATGAACGGATACAAAATTAGTTGACAAAGAAACGAGAATGGGAATCACGTTTGTCTCAATACCAAAGAAATGGGAATCACGTTCGTCTCAACACGTATGCTGAGTTCAGCATAGGAAACATCATTAATCTTCTACAAAAGTTTGGTATGTTTCGCATTCTTGAACAAAAATCGAGTTTCAGATGGCAGCCAAAAATAATAATCATTTTTCAGATGGTAGCTTGTATTAAAGCCAACTCTTTTTTCTCTAGTGAACTAGGGGGAAAGCCCGCGCGTGAGTTTTAACCTATGTGATAAAATATTATTCAAATAAATTTATAAAAAAGATAGTAGAATTAGAACGGCATAGTAATTGGTTTAATTGAATCAGTTGAAGTGCATGAATTTATAAGTAAATTGGCCAAATCAACAAACTTATACAGGAAAACAAATTTATAAGCAAAAAAAAAAAAAGGATTGTATTAGATAATCGCACTATACCATAATAACAATAGCAAAAATATCATTTACCTTTGTTACTATACCATTATAACACAATCATAGCCATATCCAATCAACAATTGACATGCATAAACTATAAGGTCAGATTTAGATCCTCTCTTGGTTATGAAATTGTAGTCAATAGATAATCTTTAGTCGCAGTTTAACCACCTGCAGTCACGATCATCAGATTTTGGAAATATAGTTAGAAAATGTAAAAAGGTTCCTATGGATATTCATATGTATATACCAAGTATTTCATAATGAAATTTTCATATTCAGACAATAGCTATTGAGAAAATATTGCAGCAGAAAAGTCACAGTTTTTATTGTTTCAGCTAAACATCCAAAACTCAAGAAAGTGAGAAAGTAAATGAGCATACCTTTCTAAACGCCTATAACAAAATATTGAGCACATGCACTTGAAGCAACATTCTTTAGTATTAAAAGCCTCCATTATTGCCAAGTTGAAGAGCACTACAATTTAATTGTAACGGATTGGAAATATGAACCAAAACCAATCATGTTCATTATTATGTGCTTCCTGAACCAATCATCTTTAGCATTAAGACCCTCTATTATTGTAGCCATAAAAGCTACTCAACAATTATAAAAGAAGATGAAAAGCATTGCAATTACATTTGTAAGTGATTTAAACACCACTTAAAAGCTTGACAATCACGTGGAATATAAACCAATTGCACATGAGAGGATACAATAGTCAAACCCAACTCAACTATACATCATAATGTTGCACATTTGGCTTAATCACTTGCATTTGATTTTTTTCTTACCTAAATTATCCCTGAAGATGACAATGAAAATTTTCCAACGGTCACGTATAAACTCCTTTATATATATGTATATAGGATAAGATTTAGTCTCTTTGTTATTTATTTTCAACGTCTACATATTTAGTCCTTTAAACTTTAATTTATCTGGGTTCTCAAATTTTAAAATTAACTTTCTCAAAGATTTCTGTCTTTGGTGATTATGAAAAAATGAGGAGAAAGTGACTGGTACAGATTCCAAAAGCAAGGGAAGGAATTAAAAGATAGCAAATCGAAACATTTATATGAGAGGAGTTTAAACATAGAGTTCTTGCTTATGTTTTTTCTTCACTTTTTTTAAAATATTTTTTCCTTTCCTAAACTCCCAAATCAAGGAGGCCTATTTGATGTTCAGAGATTGACATTCTTTACCTCACGTTAGCTTTCATATAAACCAATGCAGTTATTGCATAAGGTGGTAAAATTTAGAGTAAAATGGCCTTCAAGAGCTTGTTGGCAAAAACTAATCCAAGTTTCACTCCTTTATTTGGCCTAGCTGATATTTATTCCGATAATTGTAAAAATGCCCTGCATTTCTCACGTTGTTAGATACAAATTTATCGAGGAGAAAAATTTGCTTTTGAAAGATACAAATTTATCGAGGAGAAAAATTTGCTTTTGAAAGAAAAAGTGAAAAAAGAAAGGTTGCCAAACTTATTACCTACACATGGGAGAACTTACTATCCATTTGGATTGTTATTTTTAGGAAGTTTTGTAAAAAATGTATTGTATCGATTTGATATATGTGAGGTAAAAAGGTAATTGAGAAATATGTTCATTAAAATGTAAAAATTTTTCTGTAAAAATCTACCACTTAATTTTTAGCACCCCATAAAATGGAAACTACTTTTTATTAATAGAAAAAGCTAGCACTTAATACATTTTATTTTTGAGTATTTAATGGAGTTGTCAAACACCTGCTAAGACTTGCAAGGAGAAAAGAAGAGGGAGCAGGAGGGGAGAGGAGCTTGAGGAAGGAACTTAATATAATTGGTCCACATATCAATAAGTTTAACTCGTTTATTGCACTTTCTCATATGGACGAATAGTTTCAAGAAAGTTTCGATCTGTAGCCAGCTTTTTACGTGCATTGTTGTTATTGGTCGGGTTATAAACTCCGAACCATATTCTAAAGGGATACTTTCAAAAACCTCAGAGGAGGTTTTTGATTATTTCACTGTCCTCCTCTTAAGTTTTAAAAATTACACTAATCTCTTTAAGGTTAATTATTTTGTAATATTTAGACTCAATAGATAATTAAAAAATAATATTGTGAGAGAAAGATAATATGATTCCATCATTGTCCCTTAACTACTATATTATTTAATTTATTTAATACCAACCTACACATTAAAGAAAAATATTAAAATTTGCTATTTATTATTAGGGATCAAATCACATATAGTATCAAAAACTAATATGTCATGTTATATTTTTCACTTAATACAAAATCCAAATTACTCTTTTCAGTTACATACCCATTGTTAAACATTATTAACAACAAATAATAAAAAAAATTGTAACCAAAATATTTTAGAGATCAAACTTTAACATCATAAATATTCTTATGAATATATTAAGGTTAGTTATTGAGAATTTTATGGTATTAAAGTTCATTCTTTATAATATTTTGGTTACAAATTTTTTAATTATGTATTGTTGATCGTGTTTGACGATGAGTTTATAGTTGAAAAGAAAATTCAGATCTTATATTAAATAAAAAATATAAAATGATATACAATTTTTGATGTCATATGTGACTTAATTTCTGTTGATAAACAATAAATTCTAGTATTTTTTAATATTTGGACGGGTATTAGATTAATTAAATAATTTAGTAGATGAGGAGCAATAGTGGAATCATATTATTTTCTCTCTCATAATATCACTTTTTAATTATTGATTGAACTTAAATGTTACAAAACAATAAATCTCAAGAAGATTAGTGTAATTTTAAAATTTAGAAGGAGGCTAGTGACATAGTTAAAAATCTCAAGAAAGGTTTCTGAAATTATCCCTATTCTAAAAGCCCCGTGCCCCCGACCATACCGGAAATTTTACACTTATTCGTTCTTTGGAAAAAAGAAAGGTTGCAAACTTGCAATAGATCGATACTTGGAAGCTTGAAAAGCACTGCTGACTGGACCCCATGCAAGCCACTCGTCGGTACTTTTGGCACATCATCAATGTTGCTATCTAATTATGAATCAAAGCCGAAAACCAACTCCATAAATTTGACAAATTCAAGCATTTTTTTAATGTTATCCCATTTTTTTATAAAAGAAAATTTCATTATCAGATTGTTGAAAATCCTCCAACACGATTTGATTTACATTATTGTTTTAATAGTAAATTAAACATACACCAGAAATTATTGCAATTTAACAGATATAATGATCTAACAAATTATCAACAGATCTGAAAAATACAATAATTTTCACAATTATCTTCTAATTAATAAATCACTGCAACTCCTTTCTCTGTCTTGTAATCATCAAATCTATTAATCAACGGTTTTAATTGTCAATAATTCTGTTGGTGAAACGGCACCGACTTTTCAACATTACTAATTCATTAAATAGTTTCAATTGCATCAAGCAGTACGAATAAAGGAGATTAAGACAGAGTGTAAAGAAATACAACATTTTTTTTCACTTATCAAAGTTGTATCAATCTCATTCATTCAAATTCAAATTCAATTTATTGGCGAAAAGTCCATCCCTAATATGGTGGCGCCAGTGGCAAATTGAACAACGGTCAAGAAAAGAAACTAGCGGGCATAATTTTGGTTCCACGTAACTTTCAGCAGTTGCTCTTTTTAAAACTCGTGGTTCAATCAGATTACAATGAATCAGTGGTGTTCTGTCAACCGACCGGCGAAGGATTTGTGGCTGAGAAGCAATTCTATTTACCACCTCAAAATTCGTCAGAGTCCCTACCCTTGGGAAGATGAATGAGCAATTCGTGTTTCATGGAAAGGTGTTCAAAGGAGCCACGAAAATCCTGCCCTTCTCCATCCTTGTGTAAATTATGGAATGTGCCTAGCCCATGGTTGTTTTTTTGTGGGATGCCTGCAAATTGTACTATTGAGGATTATCCTCTAGTTATGAACTTTTCTTGCCTACATAATAAAGAATAGTTTTGTTTTTTTTTTTTTAAAGAAAAACGTTTTTAACATTTTATTAAGTGGGTTGAAGCTCTTTCTGGTTGCCGAACTTAATCCAGTTGCAAACTATGACAAACTAGTTAAAAAGTAGGAGGATTCTGATAAATAAGAAGAAGAAGAAGAGCAAATTAATCTTCCTTCCAGTTGAGTATTATTTGAAACTTTTACACGACATGCTAATTTCCCATGCAACCCATTTGATCTTTTACTGCATCGTAAGGACAATTCAGGTTGCCTCAAAGCCTTGGTTAACAATCTTCCTTAGTATTTGATAGGAGGCAAGATATGATGCTAATAATATTTGTCCGCATATAAAGAAAGAGAACTAGTCAAAGAGATTAAGACTTTTAGTTTTATTTATTTAAAAGAGTAAGAGACATCAAAATTTTAATTTCCACAATGAACTTTCAAACAGGTTGGACACTTTGACTTCTCAATTGTGCTAAATTCCATTCATGTGACCAAAACATCATGTTTGTAAAGTCTGACATGCAATGCATCAAAAAACCATCAAATTGTTGAAGATCGTGTCATTTCAATTGTTGAAGATCGTGTCATTTCAAAAGCTAAAATTTAAATTAATGCTTCGTGCTAGTGTTAAGAACAAAAGTTTGATTCTTATATGCGGATTTTTGTTCTTTTTTTTTTTTCCTAATACTTCCTTCCGTCGTAGCCCCGTCTTGCTAGCTTTATTAAGGAAAAGCTTTATATGCTTTGCATTGACGGTAGAGCATCTAGGCCTTATTGCTAGGGATGTTAATGGATTGGATATTTGCAATTTTGCTGACCTTAACCGCAAGAAGCGGTTTAGTGAAATTGCATTCCATAATCTAATCTTATTTAATCAGTTAACTGCTAACTGATTAACTAGTAAGATAGTGTTGGGAAAATAGGATAATCTAACCTTCTTGTACTCATAGAGAAAAAGAAAAATGAAACTAGATTAACAAAGAAAACAATACAACAATTATCCAAATTAATATGAGTGTTTAATCCTACAACTCTAGAAAAACTACCAATAAAATAGAAAATCAGAACACAATAGATAATTAAAACATAAGATATTCTAAACATTTGTTTTTGTTTTCTCTACTTCTTGAAAATCATTAACTCATTTTTCATTAAGAATGAGGGTTACTTCACAACCAAATATGTAAGTCCTAAAAATTAAAAACAAAATAAGTAGAGTGGTTAAGCGGATAAAATTTACGAGGAAGAAAAAGAAATTTTAAAGAAAGACAAAAGATAGTGTAGTAGAGTAAATGAAATTAGTGGTAATAAATATAGGAATTGGAAAAAATAAATCGAAGATCAAGTTAAATATACAAGTTTATAAGTTGTGAAAAATAAAATTTACAGTGGCATGGGTCTCGTAACTTAAATTATTAGTAAATGATTAAGTAATTACGGATTGAGATTTGGATATTAGTTATCTTAACCAACCTTACACACACGCGGGTAGATTCGGATAACCACAGTTTTTGAAAATTGAAAATCATACCTTAAACTAATTTTTCAAGTAGCTAATCAGCTAACCTTATTATTTTGAAAATTATGAGTTAGTTATCCTATTTTCTGTTTGGACCAATCTGGCTTTCTTGATTACTTGCCTTTTCAATTCTTTTTGAACACCCCTACTTATTGCTGCTTTTTCATCAATTTTATAGAAACAAAAGGTAGAAAATTGATGCCTATGCGTCTAAAAAACTTTACATTCACATCATTATCTACTAATTGCTCAAACATTACCCAAATAAAAACTCGCTTTGCACATCCATATCTTCATCAACTACATAATTATGAAAATAATTGCTCTGACCATTTTGTTGAGTGAAGATCTCATAAAGAGTGTTTCACACTTCAAGGTTGTACCTTTTTGGATCTTCACCTAAAGCATTTTCGTCCCTCACAAATTCAAAATAGAACAAATGATTTCATTCCAATGTTAACTGTATTCTTTTCGTTTTGGGAACAAAATGAAAACAAAAACGGACCATTTTCGTTTCTAAACACACTTCTCGCTCTTAATTAGTATTAGAAACTCATGGGACAAAACCATTAGCTCTTAATTAGTATTATTAACTCAGGGGACTATCGAGGAATGTGAAAAACATGGACCAGCAAAGATTGAAGGAAGTAGTAGCAAAGAGGGAATTCAGAAGATGTACATGCTTTTGGTTGTCCAAGTGATATTACATACGCAGGAGATGTCCAAACAGTAAATAGGATTGATTAATGAAGATGCTAGATTTTAAGGCCTCGTTTTGTATGTGTGGAACAAAAAATGTACAATTTCAAAATGCAAGCCAGAATTTGTGGGATTTTCCTTTCTCATTGGTAAAATTCAATCTTTTTCTGGACCATTGTTGGATGGAATCCTCTTACATCTTACTTAGTCACACCCAATTCTTCCGAGTCAAACTTGGATACCAGTCATTTTTCTATAAAAGCACCCCCATGTCCAATTTTTATAGACCACAGACAATATTAACAACTCTGACACATTTGTTCATGCAATCACAGGTATCAATCCCACAAATTATACCTGAAATCATCACTTTTACGTCCAAACCTTCTCTGACAGTAACCATGGAACTTTCCTCAATCTTGTGGAGTCTATTCTCAATGCTCATTCCAATGTTGTTGTCAAGCCTAATTAGACAGAAAAAATCCAACCCTCCTTCCCCTTTACCTCCAGGTCCAAAGTCCTTGCCTTTTGTGGGATGCATTTTCCAAATGCTAAGAAACAGACCAACATTTGAGTGGATGCACAAAATCATGCACGAGATGAACACCGAAATCGCTTGTTTTCGTCTTGGTGGCATTCATGTCATTCCAGTCACTTCTCCTGAAATAGCTCGTGAGTTTCTCAAGAAGCAAGACTCAATTTTCTCCAGCAGGCCTGTTTGCATGTCTGCAGAACTTCCCAGCAGCAAATACCTATCGGCAGTTCTTTCTCCTTCAGGCAATCAACAAAAGAAAATGAAGAAAATTGTCATTTCCAGCGTGCTTTCGCCTGCTAAACACCGTTGGCTTCATGGCAAACGCATCAAAGAAGCTGATCATTTAGTTAATTACATACTCAATCAATGCAATAATTCTTTGACCGGTGGCGAAGTGAACATAAGAATTGCTGCAAGGCATTACTGCGGGAATGTCACGCGGAGGATGTTTTTCGACAAAAGATTCTTCGGGAGAGGTACGGAAGATGGAGGACCAGGGACTGAGGAAGTAGAGCATGTTGAAGCACTCTTCACAATTCTTGATCATTTGTTTGCGTTCAGTTTATCAGATTATGTTCCGTGGATGAGGAGTTTTGATATGGATGGCCACGAAAAAATCCTTAGCATGGCTGTTGGAAGTGTGAGAAAGTACCAAGATCCTGAAATTGATAAAAGGATTGAAATGTGGAAGAATGGCTTGAAGAAGGAAGAGGAAGACCTTTTGGATGTCCTGATCATGCTTAGAGATGGAACTGGTAGGCCTTTGTTGACAACTGAAGAGATCAAAGCACAAATTATGGTAAAGACAAACCCTATTCTCCATATTCTAAACATTAATTAGTCATAAGGTAGCAATTCTCAAATTATGATAGTTTTGAAATAAATCTTCAATGAATACGTTTTCTAAACAACATATTTACTCAATGCATTTTTTGAGAAATAAATGCCTAAACAAATCAATGAATCTATTTTGTAAATGTGTTTTTTAGTAAAATATTGCATTCACTAAACACATTTTTTCATCCTTTGTGTGGGAGTATAAAAAATCATGCTTTGGGAATCGTATTGCAAATGTCTTACCTTTTGAGAGTTATAATTTCAAAAGTTGTAAGAGTTTCCAAATAATGAGAGTTCTGAAACAAATAAATACGTTGTCTTAAGGAAAAAATTCCTAAACAAGTAAAAGTACTTTTAAGAAAATAACTAATTAACTAAATGCATATTTTAACATTTGGGACGAGGTTTGGAAAACACCACTTTTTGAGAATTGATATTTAAAAAGTTCCATCTTTTCAAAATTTACTCGAAAATGTTCACCATGTCCCATAATTTTCTATATTGCTTTGAAGTTTCAATTATGTCACCAGTAGATGGCATGAGAAAACCTGTGTTTTAAAACTCGGACCGGACCGGCCGGTTCAACCGGTCGAACCGGGAACCGGCCATGTGTCCGGTCCGAGTTATACCAAAAAACCGGGAATGTAAAAACCCGGTCAAATCCGGTCAAGACCCGGATTTGACCGGGTTTGACCGGGAAAAAACCGGATTTCCGGTTCAAACAGCATTTTTTTTTTAAAAAACTCAAACTTTTTCAATATTATATTTTGACTCCTAGATTGTTAAAAATTATTAATATACCTCAAATATTTCATACTTTATCAATGTTTTCTTAAAGTTTGGTGTTATTTTTTAATTAAGTCCATAATTTTAATTCTAAACTTGTTAACACTTATTAAATAATATAAATTGTTACTTGATTGTTCTAATTTCTTTGTATTTTCTTGTTAAATATATTTGAAACATCAAATATATATGAATATACCTTTATTAATATTAACATGTTATTAGGTATTTTACATATAATATTTTAAATTTTAAATAATTTTTATTTATGACGTCATCCGGTTCAACCCCTATCGAACCCGATTGAACCCATTGACCCCTGACCCCTGAGTTTGACCGAGTCGATACCCGGTCCGGTTCTGAAAAACATAGGAGAAAACATGTAGACGATCAATGTTTCCCTTACTAACTGATTTCAAACATGACTTTTACAGGAACTAATGTTAGCAGCAGTGGATAATCCCTCAAATGCTATCGAGTGGGTGCTAGCAGAGATGCTAAATCAACCCGAATTACTTCAGAAAGCCACACAAGAACTGGACTCTGTAGTTGGAAGGGATAGACTGGTTCAGGAATTTGATCTCCCGCGGCTGAAATACATAAAAGCGTGTATAAAAGAAGCCTTTCGACTCCACCCCATTTCGCCCTTTAATGTTCCTCACGTATCTACTCAAGACACCATCGTCGGAGGCTACTTCATCCCAAAAGGCAGTCATGTATTAGTAAGTCGTCTTGGACTTGGCCGAAACCCAAGAATTTGGGAGGACCCTCTCAAGTTCAAGCCTGAGCGTCACCTGGAGGATTTGGATGAATTGAAAGTCGATCTCAATAATCAAGAATTACACTTTTTGTCATTCGGCATTGGAAGGCGTGGATGTCCAGGAGTTCAGTTGGGTTCTACAATGTCTATCATGTTGCTAGCTAGGCTTCTTCACAGTTTTACTTGGGAAATTCCTAGAGGTCTTTCACGGATTGACTTAACTGAGTCACCTCTTTTTGCCATTGCTAAACCACGGTTAGCAATTTTATAACTACAATACGTGTGTATTATCAACGTCTTGCGGCTGGACATGCTACAACTCTCTGTTACGGCTACTAGGTAGAAATTAAGAGTCGCATATTTGCAGTTATGCTTAGTGTCTTAATGTAACAGTTGATGGTCGTAAGATATTAGTCAATTATCTTCAAGGTTGAGCAATTATCATCATCTCATCTCTGCTCAACTAGCCTATTTTACATCATCCAGAATCATGTATCTGTATGTTCACGAAAAAAAATAAAATAAAATGTGTATGTTTGAAGTTATGATTCCTACAATGCTTATGCTTTCATATTATCAAAAGATAGAAGTTCTAATGTTTAAATGGGCTCATCCCATGTAGCCCAGGAGTAGGGTAGATCGTCACTTGAACCTAACGCTTTAAGGGTTGAGTCTTGGAGGGAGTTTACGTTGCTTATTAATTCAGCATAGGAGAAGCGAGATAACTTCTACTGTGTATTATTTTAAACGAACCTAGCCCTCGTAGGGTAACTTCTGTGTATCCTGGCTAGAATTAAATGAAGTTTCTCTGTTATGTTTCAAGAGAAAGAATAGTACAGTAGAAGAGAGATAAGGCTCTTAAGTATTCTCCAAAGTATAGAACGAATAAAGTTGAGAACGAAATCTTTTTCTGTACAAGTATATCAAGGAGTAGAGTTTGAATTGGATTCATTTTATCTAGACTCAGATCCATCGAATTTATTTGCACCAATATATTAAAATTGACTAAATTTTGCCTTCTGATTAATCATTAAAAATTTTATTATATTTTTTATCCGTTTTTCTCCGTTCAAATGTTTCGTGAAATTTGAACTCTATAATATTCTCAAAATATTCATTTTTAGAATATTGATTTATAGATCAAAAGAAAAGTAATGATACAATCAACTAAATAAAAGAATCCCTCCCACTTCTTTTTTAATCAATATAGACATCTACCCCTACTATCATCTAATAGATTGGACTGATACTACTTTAATACTATTAAAGTAAGGAGTGGAGAGGGGGAGATTAGGAGTAAGTACTTTGACTTGGAGCTGGAGGAATTTGACATAGTCGATGATCTCGTCCAGCATTGAAGCCTTGTCCGTCTGTCATTCCCCAACCAAATACATCCAACAACAACACACACGTTATCAACCCCATTTAAAAATAGTGTTGAGCAGTACTATATTTATCTCCAATGTTAAAATAAGCACAAAAATGTTCGATCGATTAATCTGTGTACGAGCCGCCTAGATGCATGTCATACGATTCTAATTTAAATCTAAAATCAATTGTAATCCTTTACAACTTCTAACGTAACAAATTATTCGCTTCAAACTATTCAGATTCACGCCAAGTAATTGATTGACATAACCCTGAACCAAAACTGTGGTGCAGTGGGCACTACTTATCCCATGTCTTACATATCACATCAAGTAGTTGGTTGGGACAAATCTGAACCCAAGCTGTAGTCTAGTCGTGGGCATTACCGATTAGTATTTGTTTTAACCTGACAAAAAGGATTAATTAGTGGTAGTACAAATTAGAATTGAACATATACAAAAGTGAAAACTCTAGGCCCCATTACTACTTCGAGTTCCAAGTGAAATATTTATCCGTCTCTTTAACTCTCAACATTTCTAATAATCAAATTTTTGCAAACTGCACAATTGGAATTTCGCGGCCAACGAATCCAGACCAACATGCAAAAGTTGCTTATGACCAATTTGAGGCGTCCGAGTTTTATTTTCACATGATGGAACAATTTATTGCTATTGGTACGGCGGCTGTTACACCTTTGACCGGTTATCTATGAGTGGTCGGATAAGCTAATGTAATTAACCAGTCACTGGATTGGTCCAATGATCAGATAAGGGTTTTTAGAGTTTTTCTTCTTGTTCGATTTAGGATTCAAATCCGATGTAGTTAAAATGTGGGAAACAAAAGCTAATGTAATTGCATTCCTTAGATACTGTATGGGCACAAGAATGGCCAAAATGAAAAGAACTAAAACCAAAAAAGAGAAAATGAATCATAAGGTGCCTGATAAACTATTCTTGAAGTCCCAAAAAAAATTGATTAACAAAATTAGTAATTCATTAAGAAGTTTCAGCCACTTACTTACTTTTAGGACATGTACAATCTCTTTTCATGCAACAACTATGCTAACCACAGGAGAAACTTATGGTTGTATTTGATCTCTATCATATGCTTAACACTTTATTTCACCATCATGGAGACATGAGAGACGAGCCGTCCATTTCTTGAATGATGAAGCCAAAGCAAATTTGGACAAGACATCTAAGTAGTCAACACTGACCAATGTCAATCTTCGGTCTTAATCTCAATCATTATCATAAAATAATTTCTACTCGCGAACATGTTTATATTTGGTTCATTCGGACACAATATTAAACTCATTTAACAATCCAACCGAACACAAATCTATTCGCGAACGAACTATTCAAATAGTTCGTGAACAAATATATATGATTACAAAAATAAATAAATAGAAATATAAATACATTTAATATTATTAAATATATGTTATATTTTTATTGAAAAGGTTATTGTACATAAATTAGAATTATTTATTTTTTTGAAACCAAGCAATGAAATTAAACTTATTCATTATTTACTAAAAATATAATTAAATTATCTCCAAACCTAAATTCGAGCTCGAACTTAAACTCAAATTCGAATATTTGTACAAATAATCGAGTCAAATTCGAGTAATACTTATAGTTCATTTAATAATCAAGTTGAACTCGATACCTGTTTGTATAATATACAAATAGAGTTTGAACACCAAGTATTTAACTCGATTCAACTCGTTAAATGCTCTACCCAACCCCACCCCTTCCTCCAGTCAAAACGCCCTAGGAAAAAAAGGATTAATTCTACTTTGCACCTTTTAAATATATTTGAATTGCCACCTTAATCCTTAAATTTAAAAATGTGATACTTTAGTCTATAAATATTTCATTTTAGTCCCTAAAGTGTAACATTTGTCTCCCTTAGTTTCTATAGTATAAAATCTATTTCACTTTAGTTTTTAAAGCATAAAATTTGTTCGACTTAAATATAAAATCTATCTCACTTCTATCGATTAAATATTAGGAATTTTATATTTTAAGGACTAATGTGTCCCATTTTAAAGTTTAGGGATTAAAAATTCAAGGGTGCAAAGTGAAATTAACCAAAAAAAAGCTAAAAACATGCTTAGTTACATTGCTTTTGCGGTAGCTAATCAGGAATTTTTTTACAGTGAATTGTGTCAAAACGGCTGTAGACAATGGTACAACATGACCATACTAATTCTTAGCACTTTTGTTTCTATCCAAGTTTTATAAAGTTAAGTAACTTATTATACAGAAACAGATGATAAAATTGGATCCAATATACAAGTTTTGTTACTATATCTCCTTCAAAATATAAGTGATTAGTATTTGCTTTTAACCTGACAACAAAAGATTAGCTAGTGGTAGCACAAATTAGAATTTAATTTTTACATTCAGTCCTTGTTTATCAAAACTCTAAGACCAACCACCACCACTACTTCAAGTTCCAAGTGAAATATTTATCCGTCTCTTAACTCAACATTTCCAATAATCAAATACTTGCAAACTGCACAATTGGAATATCTCCGACGAATCCTAGCCCATATGGAAAAGCTGCTTATGACCAATTTGAGGCGTCCGAGTTTTATTTCCATACATGTGATAGAACAATTTATTGCTATTGCTATGGTGTCTGTAACACCTTTTTCTCAAAGTCCCAAATACCAGACTTTGTTGTACTTAAAATTTGACCTTCTGGTCGGTTGAAATTTTGACTGACATATGATGAACAATTTCTGCGACAGTACTGTTGCAGGCTTTGTTGCTAATTTTGACTTGCAATGGTACGATACAATTAATTATCCGTCCTCCACAACGTGTTAATCACATTGATGCTGTTTGCAAACGTCTAAAGGTTAGGTTTTCATCATTTGACTGCTTTTTTGAACATGTTTTTCGAAAAAAAAAACATGTTTTGCATGGATTGAGCCATTGCAAGTGTAGGGTTTTTTGTGTTGATAATTTTTTTCATGAGACTTAGTGGCATGACGTGGCTTGTTCTTAAATTTGCAAGTTTAGATATTATATTAGCTAAAAAAAATAAAATTTTATACACCGAATCTATATTGGTAAAAAAAAAAAAATTTGAACTTTTTTTTTTCGCAAATTTATTACCTATGAGTGAATTTGGTTTTCTCTTTTTGCTATCCCAAAGCTACACTTTTGTCTGGCCACTGCTTAATCATTGAAGGCTATGATCTAAAAGTCGACTTGGAGGGTGGTTCAATCGTTAGGGGTTAAGGATCAAGAGTTTGACCGATCGGAACGATAGTGAAAAAAATACCATGTGATAGATGTGCTATAAAATAACTAAATAATGTGAAAATATGCAACAAAAAAAAAAGATAATCGCTTATATTGTATCCAATTTTATCATCCATTTCCGTATAATAATGTAATTAACTTAGTTTAAAAAACTTGGATAGAAACTTGAGTGCAGAAAATTAGTAGGCAAATTTCTTCAAATAATGGTAAAAAATAAAATCATCCCTCAAATGATGGAATTTTTCCCCTTGCTCTACATATATGGTTAATGTGGGGCAACCAAGGAGAGTGTTTTTTTAAGCTACAATATTGCCGCTCAAGCTTTGTGCGGCAACGATTGTAAAATTATTTTCATTTCAGTCCCCCAATTCGAGACTGAAACTGCAACTTTTTTTTTCAAAAGGAGTTTGCTGCTGCCCTAAGAGATGGGACACAGACGGGGTGTTATCCAAAAAAAAAAAAAAACTTGTGTCTGCTGCCGCGCCAAGGCTGTGCAGCAACAGACACAAGCTTTTAAAATGAAACTGTGTTATGTAGTACCAAATTCTGCAACCGTTTTGACACAATTCACTATAAATAATTTTCTTAATTAGCCACCGCAAAAGCAATGTAACTAAGCATGTTTTTGGCCTTCATTTTTGGGTAAATTCCACTTTGCAGCCTTGAATTTTTAATTTCTAAACTTTAAAATGGGATCCTTTAGTCCTTAAAAAATAAAATTCACCATACTTAAGTGAAATTGATAGAAGTGAAAAAATTTTATACTTAAATGAAACAAATTTTATGCTTTAAGAATTAAAGTGAAATAGATTTTACACTATAGCTAAGGACTAGAGTGAGACGAATTTTACGTTTTAAGGACTAATGTGAAATACTTACGGACTAAAGTATCATATTTTTAAATTTAAGGATCAAGGTGGCAATTCAAATATAGTTAAAAGGTGCAGAGTGGAATTAATCCTTTTTTTCTTTTTTATTTTCCAAGGGTGTTTTTTTGGGAGTGGATGGAGCTTTTAACGAGTTGAATCGAAACGAATACTTTTAGAACTAAAATATATCAGTTGTGGATATAGTATAGATATTTTGAAAAGTTGAAGGGCCAAATAAGATGTTGTTAAAAGTTGAAGAATTAATGGAGTCATTTATTCAACAAGAAATCAAAATAAAGTCATTACATCTACTTTTAAACCTTCCGAACCCAAGTTACATACTCCAAGCTAAATACTAATTCAACTAATAGATAGAAACGATTCTCCTTCTCCGCATGCATACCAGCCACAATTGCCAATGGATACGTCGTAATGCGCGTTTTGAACCACACATTGATACGAAAAAAGTTTTGAACATAATAACATGAATTACATTATTTGCCTTACAAGTGATGAATGGTCCATCCCATATCGAATGTTACAGATACAAGTGATGAATGTTTTTGATACAAGCGTAAAGTTTGTTCGAAGGGGGATGAATCCCTGTAGAAGTGGGAAAAAAAAAACATGTTTCGAGAGTGTTATTACTTTCGAACGACAAAGATCCAACTGTGTGGTTCACAAGAATTTGCGATGCACATTGAACAACGATGATTTTGACAATGTTTCGTCGGAGTCTTGTTTACTCAGTCAAGAGTAACACTACAGGGATGATTACCCATGACTTGGATTTCATCAGTCATCACCCTTATGATCATATGAAGAAGTAATCACGATAGTCATGCAAGCATATTCACTCTTTTTGAAGTTTTTAGGTACGTGTTGAAACAATCAAGTGCGGTTTAGTACTGCCGCCAAATCCGTCTTGGGCAAAGAAATTCTGATTCAGCAATTGTTATCACAATCAGGATCCATCTTAATTCTTCGGACTTCTGAGCAAGAATGTCAAGTTCGAGCGTTGGTACTTAGCTTGGTCCAGGGATAGATAATAGGCCATTACGAAGAATCAAAGTATGGATATTCAAGTCTGGAAATTCAAAGCTTTCCATTTGTTTCGATGCTTGAAAAGAATTTTGGAGCACGACAATGATTGTATGAGGTTAGCGAATGTGTTTGGATAGCTTCTTATTTGCACAAGATTATTTGATTACATCGTAAATACTTTTTCAACAACATTTTAATTTTTTCCATTTTAATATCATATCATAAAAAGTGCTATACTATTTTTTCAAACAAATTATTTCAAATGATCTCCTATCCTAACACACTGGTTTTAACATTTGGAGGAGGGTTAAACTAAATCACGAGAAAGTCATTGAAATCAAAGCAGGAACCACTCTTGATCGGAAAAAAAGGAAGTAAAAAAGCCGGTTTGTTTTTCTCTTTTGCTATTTTTAGATTTTTTTGGTCTTATTTCTTGTAGTTTTCAATATTATTTAGTTGTCTTATATTTACTATCTTTTTTTTATTGAGCAAAAGATAAATTGTCCATTGATAGAACAGTAAGCCTGTACAAGGAGCAAGATCGCTCAGTTACATCAGGTACCATCTGTGGTATCTATACTAATTTTACTAACTTTTTATGTCATTCAGTTATTTTGCTATCGGTCCAACCCTTGATCCCTAACTCCCAATCCTGACTCAGTCACCGGACGATTCAACTTGTAGAATATAGTCCAGCAGGAATTCATCGAGTCACAAAAAGGAAAAAGGAAAAAAAAGTGGTAAAAAGACCAAGCAAACGTGTAGCTATGGAATGCTAAAAGACAAGACAGCCAAATTCTCTGATAAGAAGAAAAAAATTGAGGAAAAAGTCCAATATTTTTACTGAAATAAATTCAGTCTCTAAGCCAAGTTCAATCGAATAATTTGCTAGTTTACTCGGTTAAAACTCGAGTTTAAACTCATGTTGATGGAGATCGAGCAGCAGTTCGAGCAATTTGAGCTGCTTGACAAGCTCGAATTTGAGCCTACTATGTGATGTTGAAAGCTTGTCGAGTTTAATTGAACTCAATTGAACTTTACATACATATGCTTTTTTATTTTTTATTTATTAATCTGAAAAACCGATCTTATCACTTGAATAAAATCATATAAGATATAAGTTTATATTATATAGACTAAATTGGGCCCAACTGGACTCAATTTGATCAATCTCGATCTTAAGTAGAAGTAAGACAAAACAAATTCGACAACTTGACCTTAAGATTTTTTAACTTGAGTTGAGCTCGAGTAGCGTACAATTCGGATTCGACTTGACTTGATTATACTTCTAGTCAATAACTCAGATTAGGGTTATGGATAAATCTCAATCACAATTTTTTTTAGGTTAAACATAAAATGCAACCTTGAACTATCTTTGGTTTGTAACTTACACGTTAAACTATGAATTTTAGTAA